>OU426981.1:135639353-135991853 GCA_911387785.2 Aelia acuminata
AAAAATAACTGACGTGTTGTTAAAATATGTTGAGAGCAGGGACATCCTTGGCCTAAAATATTATTTGAATTTATTAGATGCAGATACGGCATTAATTCATAACCCTCCCACCAAAAAAAAAAAAAAAAATTAAAAATAGTTGATTCTCCGTTAATGGTTGAATTTCAGTTCCCTGAATACTTCGGTTGCCCATATCAATTTTTCGAAATGCTTTTAATCATCATATAGAATTTTATGGTAGATGGTATGGTAGAATATTAATCATACTATTTTTTTTTCAATAGAGAATTTACATGAGAAATTTAAGTTCAATGTGTCCCACTGTTGAAATTTCCGATTTCAACATCTCTTAGACTTAAGTATCCATTAAGTTTGACGCTTCATTTCCTTAGTCTGGTTCTGAACTTTCAGAAACCAATGTACATTTTCCGTAACAAAGAACCGGATTGAGTACTGAGAAAAAAAAAATAAAAAAAATCCGTCAACTCATAAAACACGTTGAGCCCTTTAAAACAGGTGTAAGCCTTTAATGACAGACCATTGTGCATAATTAAAGCCGTTCTGTTCTGTTCATTTAATGGAAATTATTTGATTCATGGTTACTACATGAAGTTTTCAACAACTATATGAAGAATTATAAAATCACACGACTTGGAGTATTATGCTTGCATTGCCGAATTATCTCAAGTAAATACTTTTGTTTAATAATAAAAAAAAAATTAGTGCCTTTTTATAGAGCAAACAAAAACAAAAATAATTAATGAATGTGGAAAAATGTGTGACTTTGAGAAGTAGCAATTAACAAAACACATCAATTTCTAATCTAAGTAAGTTGGTAAGTGAAAGTTGTGTGTTGCGGGCACGCACCAGATTTTTTTCAATTTACGTGAATGTTGAAAGTGTCAAAAGTGTCCCACTGTTGAAATTTCCGATTTAGATCTAGTACAATGAACCGTTGTGAATGAAATGAATTTGAAGCTTCATTTTCTTCGTCTGGTTCTGAACTTTCAGAAACCAATGTACATTTTCCGTAACAATCTACAGGATTGAGTAATGGGCTTTTATGTAATATATGTAATAGGAAGGATTACATCTTAGGGTTTCTGAATGTCCAGAACCAGAAGAAGAAAATGAAGCGTCAAATATAACGGTTCATTGTACTAGATCTAAAAGAAGTTAAAATCATTTCATGGCTGCCAAATTTTTGCTGAGGGGACTTTCATACTATGAGGTTGTTTTCTGGGAGATATCAAGTTTTATTTTGCACTTTTTATTGATGTTTGAACATCAGCAAAAGCCTCAATAGTTGTAGAAACAAAATTAAAAACCGATAATAGTAATCCGGATAATATAACAGAAGTGTCACCCATGAAGAATCGGCACAATATCTCCGACAAGATATTCAGCAGTGAACGAGTGTATCCGGAAGAAGACAGAGGTATCTCAATCCTTTGTTAAGTCAACAGAAAATAAGATTTTCCAGGAATTATAATGTGCATAGCGAGTAAAAGGTAGAAATCAAAATCTAATTTAAATCAATAATGGCTACGATTTTAAATTTAAACGAACCTTCTGGAATTTGAAGAAGTCTTAAATTCTACATTAAAACGGTTATCAATACTCAGTCTTTCTTGGAGTTCCGCGAATTTTGTGGTCTTATGATTATGGTGTCCAACCGTCGTTTAGATCTAAATTAAGAAGGTTTTCTCTTATCGGTGAATATATATATCAATCTAATATTTATGTTAATATCGCTACATATAACGACAGCGGTATTATATTCTGCTGATATTATCTTTATTTAAATCTATTGTTGAAAAATTAGTTAAGGTTATGTATAGGTTTGTTCCAACAAACACTTAAAACACATCGATAACTAACAGATTGCTCATTTCTCCCCCCACTCTTTTGATTCTGAATTTGATTGGTTGGTTTTCCCATTTGATTCATCCAGCAGTAAAGCAATATTGAGATTTGTTAGTTATCAATTAGTTTTAATAGCTTGTTGGAGCATACCTTATGTTATATATGCCATATGTTTTTCCAATAAGTAAACATTTTGAGCGATAATTAAATAATTATTTTCATGTTTTTTCCCGATAACTTCTTAAATAAATTAAGAACCCAAAAGAGGTTTTAATGGGACCACCTTTGGAAAATACTCTACAAGATGCAAAAGGTTTCGATCCAATTGGTCCATCCATCTCTGAGTAATCGGTGAACTTTTTTTTTTTTTTTTTTATAGGAGTTTCCACCAATGGTGGATTTCCTTAACCTATATATTGTCTATTGCCTCCTTCCAGACCTTTCGGTCTAAGGCCCATTCTTCTCGTAGACCATGCCCCATCAAGGAATCTTCTACTTCGTTATTCCATGTTTTCCTTGGTCTACCTCGTCTTCTCCTTCCATCTATTTTCCAGGAATGGACAACTTTTGGCATTCTTTCCTCGGGCATCCTTTTCTGATGACCAAACCATTTCAGCAATTTTTTTTCTATTTCTTCCAGAATGTTTTTTTCGACTTCAATTTTTTCTCTAATGGTTTCATTTCTCACCTTTTCCATCCTGGATATTCCTGCCGCCCGGCGCCAGTAGTCCATTTCGGGGGCCAGGAGTTTCTTCCGAAGACTGCCCTTTATGGTCCAGGTTTCTGCTCCATATGTCATTATACTTAATACAATACTTTTATAATTTTTTGTTTTTTGTTTTAGGGATGATATTTTTGTTCCACAGTATTGAATTAAGCATCGATATGGTCCTGGGGAAAAGGACCATATCGGTGAAAATACTTAGAAAAAGAAAAAAAAAAGTCACATACATATCGAATTGAGTAACCTTCTCTTTCGTTCGAAGTCGGTTAAAAAATAGGTAGTTATTAAGAATTGGATTTATCATTCGAAACAATAAAATTACAAAATAAATGTTTTTTTTCAGATGCTCCCGAAAAACTTTTATGTACTGTTAGGTATCTCTATTCAGAAACAAACCCCCCCCCCCCTCCCATGACTAGCACTTCATTGTACCTATATATCAATAAAGTAAGCTTTTCTATGATAGTTACTTGTGGTGTTTCAGGTTTTTTATTTTCTAATTTTTAATTGTGCACTAAATATTCGTTTAGTGATTATTAAACGAGCTAGTACATTACATTTATGTTTCCTGAGATAAATAAATTTATTCTAATACTAGCATTCCCCGTCAATACTTGGTATTGATTTAATGCAATATGCTAATTGATGTTAAGGGGATTTAGTGGAATCGGAGCTTCCGGTAGGTGTAATGTTGGTGGGGGAAGCTGCCGGCTCGGTAGAAGAGAGGGAGACGCGCAATTGAGAGAGTTCACTAAAACCGCCGAAACAAAAAATTGCTTACTCCTCGTGAACGCTTCATTTTTCGGCTTTAAAACATGGTTTTCGACGCCCAATAGGGCCTTTCGAGTTAAACTCGTCGTATCAAATTCTTTAAAATGAGTACTAAATAGACATATTTTGTCGAAGTTCGAAAATAGATGTCCGTTAGAGTTAAACTCGTGATATCAAGATCTTTAAAATGAGTCAAAATTATATATTTTTTTTCGAAGTGCAAAAATTGGTGTCCGTTAGAGTTAAACGACAATTTCGCCATTTAAACCCCTTAGGGGTTACATTTTTGAAATTCCTCTCTTAGCGTTTACCTAAAATCTAAATTCTGAACTTCAAGTTTCTATCATTCTGCTCTGCGTTGATTCTGTCTGTCAGGACAAAGCCCGTTATATATAAAGAGAAGAGATCGAAATAAACACGCACCATCCCCAATCATGGGAATCACAGTGTGTATAATTTGATTACCACTAATATTTAAATAATCAGTAGTCATATTTTATGTGAATGTCTATTTTAATAATATTGTAACGTTATATCGATATTCAAATAAAAAACATATGGTTTAAAATCTCAAAAATAGATTTCCGTTAGAGTTAACCGACAATTTCGCCATTTAAGCCCCTTAGGGGTTACATTTTTGAAATTCCTTTCTTAGTGGTTACCTACATCGCGTTTAAAATCTAAATTCCGAACTTCAAGTTTCTATCTATCATTAGTAGTTTTTGCTCTGCGTTGATTCTGTGAGTCAGGACAAAGCCTCTTGTATATATAGAGATTAATAAGCGTAACGAGGTCCATTAAATATTGAAATCAATCAATCAAAAAACCAAATCTTTTTCCCGGATTCAAGAATTAGCCCGGGATGGCGGTCGAAAAATCAACAAATAATAGTTTGTTTGTTTAATTTCCCTTTATTCCACTAAATTTTGCCCATCTAGGCGTAAATATGATAGGGATCTTTAACGAGTACCTGACATCGTGCAGGCTCGGGAACTCCATTTTACGTCCTATCTGAGGTACGGCATAGCCGAGGAATTGATGCTCCCAAAAAAAAATCACATTTGGTTCGATTTTTTTAATTTGTTGAATATACGATAAGCTATGGAATATTAAACTCCTTTATAAACTAAAAGTTATTTAAAAATGGGTTTAAAGGGTTTGATTAATCGCTGTTATAATTGAAGAACACTGAATTCAGACCAGAGTTACCTATGTAGATTACAATGTGTGCAGATGTAAATTAAAATAGAACATAGAAAATGTTTACTGGCGCTTTGATGTTTGATCGGCCACACCTAGTTATATTGCTCTGCCAGGTTTAATATCAGCAAAAAAAAAAAAAAAAAAAAAAAAAAAATGTTTAAATCCCTAGAATGAATTCGATTGAGCTTTTTAATCCTGGATTTGTCATTCTTGGAGGTTCTTATCTCGCAATGTTATGACCCAAGGCAATAATTGTCAACCGATATCAAAACTTAACTAATGCTTTTATACTTATTTAACTATTTCTTGAGACCCCTTGATTTTATTTATTTATTTAATTATGCATAATTTGCTTTCAGGGAAACACTGTATGCAAATAGAGTCTATCGACTATCCAAACTTGTAGATACATCATACATTATACATTACATTATACATTATACATATATTAATAGTAAATACATTATTTATTATTAATATACATGAATATAAAGAAAAATACAAAAATTCAAAAGTATAAAATCTAAAATTTAGTTAAAATTCAACATCTAAAAATGAGTCATGAGTGAAGAGGAGAGATCTCGGCTTGGAAGCGACCCGGGTTCGACTTCCGGCCGAGATCAATCTTTTCACTTCAGGAATAAAATCATTTAAATAATGCTTTTGTTTTTAAGAGATAGCGAAAAGTTTAGACATGAAAGGCACCGCCTATTGCGCGCATGTTGTAGATTCACTAATGAACGCTTCAACCGAGAAGTCACATATTGCAAGAGGACATTATCCGAAAATAGAAATAGCAAGGCCTCCACGGTACATTTGTCGAGAGATTAGCCAGTCCTCTGTTAGGTATTGTAACCACTTTCCCGATATTTAGCTCCTAACGTCGAAAACGTGTTGCATTCTCTACGGTCCATCTAAACGTATCTTCAACATTTACATACTTGTGCTCGATATCTTCTCGTAGTTAATTTTGTCAGGCTTGGTTAAAGTGTAAAAGAAATAACCCATATTTTGAACGGTCATGAAATGTTAATGATGTGCTTTCTACTATAAATAAATCGCCAGAGTTTTCAGTCATTATAATATACATTTGGTACACAGAAAGAATGTCTTACGAGCAGAGAACGATATTTTAAGTTGATATAAAAATCCAATGTATTTCTTTGTCTATAAATCGGTCTCCTAATGCCAGACTGGTCAAACACAAAAAAAGCAATATTTTCAAAATAGCCTATCAGAGTTTCTTCTTTTCCCTTTCTTTACATCTTTTGCATTATCGCGGTCCTTAAGCAGTCTTGTTCAGAAATATTAGATGAAAATCGGAAGATAATTTGTGAAAAAACAAAATAATAAAACGCGATTTTGAGTTACTGCAGTCTTCCATATTTATTAATTTACATATCTCTATATATAAGAGGCTTTTTTTCTGACAGACAAAATCAACGCAGAGCAAAAACTACTAATGATAGAAACTTGAAGTTCGGAATTTAGATTTTAAACGCGATGTAGGTAACCACTAAGAAAGGAATTTCAAAAATGTAACCCCTAAGGGGTTTAAATGACGAAATTGTCGTTTAACTCTAACGGACACCTATCTTTTGCACTTCGAGAAAAAATGTCTAATTTGGACTCATTTTAAAGATCTTGTTGTTGACGAGTTTAACTCGAAAGCCTCTACGGTACGTAGAAAACCATGTTTTAAAGCCGAAAAATGAAGCGTTCACGACGAGTAAGCAATTTTTTGTTTCGGCGGTTTTAGTGAACTTTCTCCATTGCGCGTCTCCCTCTCTTCTACCAAGCCGGCAGCTTCCCCCACCAACATTACACCTACCGGAAGCTCCGATTCTACTAAATCTCCTTAACATCAATTAACATATTGCATTAAATCAATACCAAGACAATGGTCACAGAATCGGTTTTAAATCACGCGGGCAAAGCGGGAATGCTAGTTAATGTAGTAATATACATATTTACCTGAAATCCTACCTACTTCTTAAGAATTTCTCTTATTTATTTTGATCAATTTTTTTTTATTATTTTTTACTTTCTTAACACTACTAGGCTACTAAAATCGAATTAAACGTTAGAGTTTTAAGAAAAGCTTAAGATTCAAAGACCAAATATTCCTTTTTTGCTATTCCCCCTTTTTTAAGACATAATTATCTTTTTTCCAAGAGGGTCAAATATATGTATAAAATAGGATTCTTGAGGTTCGGTCAATAATAAACAGCTATATTATGGGAACGTTTTACGGAGACCTTATTGTTCTCACAACCATGCTCTAAACTGAACAAACAAGGTGAAATAGAATTACATGAGTTATATAGCTAAAAGTACATTAATTTCAACAGTAATATAAAAATATAAAAAACATAGGTGGTATGGCTGTCTATAATTTAAATGATAAAAGCTTATGAATATACTTAAAATGTTGCTGATGGATAATGCTACATATAGCACCTAGCAAGGGATTTTACCTATGTAACTCATCTAATTGTATTCCAAACAATGTGCTGATTGTTGGGAATGATCATGAGTATAGTATAGTCTCGAAACGTTGCCATATTATAGTTGTTTACCATTGACTGGACCTCAAGAATCCTGTTACAATATATAATTATGTATACATATACACATATATAAATTTTTTTTTTAAGCGTAATAGTGTCTGTGAGTTTCTTTTTATAGATATCCATCAAAAACAGTTTAAAATTTTTACATATATAAAACATCCTGAAAAACACGCACAAGAAAAAGATTTTAAAAACAAATTTAAGTATTGCTCTTAAAAACCTTTTTATAAAAAGTAATTTTATTTTCTAAACGTCAATGGAACGACTGCTATTTTACTTTTTAAAAATACGCGAATAATAAAAAATAATAAAAATTAAAAAATTCTGAATATTCGAAGTACTCGTTTGAAACCTAATTACATTTTACACTTTAAGCTAAACTAAAAAGTAGATAAAAGTATATAAAAAATAAATTTGATAATATCAGGGTACAAAGGTACAATAATCAATTTCTATAATTTACTATGCACCGGAAAGCGTAAGAAAAACCGTTTGGATGTGTACATCGGATATTTTAAAATCCTATTAGTTTCTTCTTTAATTCTAAAATATTAAAAAAATTCAAATTATTTATATCCTAAATGTATGGAGTCGTCCCAGGAAAAAACATTCAGGGGAATTTCATCGGTATATAATATCCAAACATTCATAAATCGAAAATAAACATACTTGATTATTCTAGATGCTGAGGACCTGTGTTCGTTTCCCGGCCGTGGTCAAATCTTCTAATTAAATATTTTAAAAATTATAGTACTCACATATTTTAATTCATATACATAAACACTATTATACTGGAAATTGGCAAAAATAGGATAGGTAAATTAATTCTAATAATATTTTCTTGACATTGTTGGCGGGGGAGGGTGTCAATCCCCCAAACGAAATTTTACGTCCTTCCATAAGCAGCCGTTAATACGGTTTATATAATATTAAATATTGACGCCTTAGAATTAACGTTTTAGAATTTAAAAAAAAAAAATTAGCATTATAATCCCTTTTTTAAAATACCCGAACAGTTTTTCCTACTCTTTTCAGTGCAAAGTAAATTATAGGAATCAGCTTAAAAGATTAACTCAGCATAAAATTTAATTATGTTTCATATACATACAAGTACATCATAAAAATATAATTACTAATACATATATATTTATATATATATATATATATATATATATATATATATAAGTACTATATATATAAATACATAATACATATATAAGTACTTTGAATGTTCAAGAATTTTTTATTTTTATTATTAACAACATTATGGCTAATAAATATCGATTAAATGGAGAAGTACAAGACCGATACAACAGATAACAGCGAGAGCTTGAATATAAATAATTTTAAAAGTTGCCAGGAAATATAATTGAGGATACTACACAGAGACGGAAACTCTTTCCCAAGCCCAACAAGTAGCCTATAAATCCCCTCGGCTGCATACAGCAGACATATACACAGACATAAACGGAGATATATACACAGTCACCGGGCACATCTAGGGCTCTGGAACAGGTGTTCTGGGGCAGATAATATTTTTACATTTTTACACGTGTTTCTCTAGTTTAACGTTCCTGCAATCTTCTCATCCCTAATCTGATAGAGAATATATTTTATAGGTTGTTTGACACGATTCGTTTCTAAATGATAATGCTATCAGTTTTGAGAGAGTTGCCAAGGCAGTTTAGCTAGGATCAACTATGGTGTAGTGGTTAGCATAGCAGCCTACAATAATAAAGGTAAAAGGGTTCGGGTCCCGCGGATGCCTTGGGAATTTTTAAAGGGAGTAAAAATTCATTGGTTATTACGTCTCTCGGATAGGACGGCTTGATACTTTATTCATAAACCAAACAACTGATTTAAACGATTTTTATGTTGAAATATTTGTTTATACATATAGGGATTGAGTTTTTAAGACGATCCTAATCGATTTACAAAATACTCCTTACCGAATTCTTCCAGGAAAACCGGTTTTCGAAGTTTTCCTGTCTTTTTTTTTTTCCTTTTTCTATTTTTCCTTACAATGTTACAGACACTGTTTAGAATCGACCAAAACACAAAGTCGATGAAACAACCATCGATGGCAGAGAGGGATAGTTGTTCAGATCATAATTTAAGTATGACTGAGCAAATAAAAAGACACAATTGTTTATATTCCCTAGTGAACCATTTTTTTTTTTTTGTTTTTTTTCAAGGTAGTAACAATATTGGAAACAATACTTGAGCTTTGTTCTAGTGCTGCGGAATTGGAAGGGGTTAGATGAAAATAAAGAGATTGGAAAAGCAGAGTATTATTTTTTTTACTTCCGTTTTAGGGTCCCCTGAGTCCAAATAACGAAGTCCTGCGAAATGGTCTGTGTATGTGAACAGACAAGCTCAAAAACTTTAAACCGTAAGAACCTGAAAGTGGGTATTTGATATATGTATATACCCGTGACATGAAAGCAAAAAATTCATCAAAATTGATCAAACGGTGGGGGCACTTTATTTCATAACTTTTTTTCCCATTTTTAAGTTTTTTCGATTTTCTCAAAAATAGATTTAACCATTTTGACCAACCACGTCATGTTTAATGAGAATCAAGTTTTCTTTAAAATCAGATAAGTTTTATCTTTATTAAAATGCTCTGAAGGGGCTTAAATAGGGAAGGGGGCTTTTTTTGTTTTCCCATAAAGTTGCTTTGTTTTTGTTTATATAAAGAAATTAACTAAAAATAAGAAATGGCTAAATGTGAAATAAGAAAAAAATCGACTAAATATATACAGGAGGAAAAAAAATATATATATTCCGTCAACTCATAAAACACGTTGAGCCTACACATTCACAATGCGCCTTTTATGACAGCTGGTTGTTTATAAATAAAGATGCTCGGTTTATTTAATGGATTTTTTTTTGTTTCATGGGAGCTATAACATTTACAAATTTACAAATTTACATATATTTTAATATGTATATTTTATTATACTTGCATTGCCGAATTATTACAAGTAAAACCTTTTATTTAATAATAAAAAAAATTAGTGTACTTTACAGAGAAAATACAAAAACAAATAAGTAAATGAACGTCGAAAAATGTGTGATTGAGAAATTTAACAAAAGACGTCAATTCTAATAAAAGTAAGTTGGTAAGTGAAAGTTGTGTGTTGCACGCATCGCACCAGATTTTTTTTCCCAAAAACCGTTTACTCTCCCCATAAATTATTACAAATAAATAATTTATTGTAAACTGCAATTGCGGTATAAGATCTACATTCCTATTTCAAGATGCTGACTGGATTCAAGATCACTTGCAGCATTCCATATGTTAAAAAACTTAATTTATTAGTAGTTTAACGATTTCGTACAGTAGATCTGTTGATCTTGAATCTTTTTCCTTCCTAATACAAGATCATTAGAACTAGTTAAGCTATTTCATCTCACTTAGCGGTGTTGTAGAAACAAAGCACCTGAACAAGACGACAGGTAATCGAAGCAGTAAAGCGACCCTAGGTATACTCATTACCGAAGGCTAAACGCTGAACAGAATTCCTATAGCACTGGAACAGGATGGCGGCACTCCACCTCGCTAGGGAGAGCACACGTTCAACGTGACCCATCTCCGAGATTCCCGAGATTCCACGAGAGCGAATCCTCAACACCACGATTAGCCACTAATCCAAGTCCCGGGCAGGCGTGCTTCTCTTCAAGCACTGCGTCACTGTCCCCGTCTGAGAGGGGAATAAGGTGCACTAATAGGCCTGTCGATAATATAATATCGATTGTGTGCACGATCCAAGAGATATCGATAGTGTTTATGCTATCCAGGACCTTTGAACAAGTAAACCGTCGGCCTTCTATCGATCTAGTGGGACAGTGTGCATCTCTGAAATCTGAACGCATTAAATTACTATATGATGTTATATTGGTATGTACTATATACTATATAGTACTATATACTATATGATGTTATGGGTTTATTAGATCAATATAACCGTGTCATCTGTACTCCGTTGGAGTGCATTTACTACTCAGTTAACCGTATGGCAAAAAGGTTTGAAAAAGAAACAGAGATGAAGATCTGGGTTGGATTCCCGGCCTTGGTCGAATTTTTTCTCCTCTAATAAAATTGTTTAGAATTTTTCTTTTTAATTTAATTGATTTTTTTTTTATTTACTGACATTTTTATTTATTTAGGTAAGTATATTTTTTGTAAATATGAATGTGTCCAGTCCTCAATATCACCATTGTATCAACTGAGACAGAATATAACATGTATTATCAAATAAAGAATTTTATTCTAAAAATATTTTTTGAATAAAAATTAATTTTATGCCGACAATATAATTGAACTAAACTTGGTACATCGTAAACAACGTTTTATCAAATATTATTTTTTTTTTAATTGAATAAAATTAAGTTAAAAAAGACTATCTGTTTAATAGGTCCGCGTCCATGAAAATATCGAAAAAGCAAAAAAAAATATTTTTTTTTTTGCTTGTTTGTTGAAGATGCTACAGTGGGTGTCCTAAATTTTGCATATCCAGGTATAATTAGGATAGGGATCTTTAACGATTACCTGACATCGTACAGTCATGGGACCTCCATTTTACGTCCCATCCGAAGGACAGGATAGCCAAGGATTTTTTTACTACCTTCATCCTGAGGCCATCGCGGGACACGAATCCGCGACCTTCGTATTGTAGGCTGCTATTTTAACCACTACACCGCAGGCTATCCCGATATAGAATTTTGTTCACTAAATAAAGAATTTTTGACTAGAATATCATTAACGAGGTGTAACGTTTAAACCGATGATATAAATGTAGAAGTCTCAAATTATCCCCAAATAGGTTTAAACTGTTACTATTTCCTTCAATTGTAACGGATGATAAAATCCGGTTATTATAATAACAGCTATTACTTCTAGCAAATGATATCCCAACTAATACCTAACGACGGCATAGATTCAACTACGTTGGATGAATCACCTTTAACAGAGAAAATCGTCTCCTTATGCATTAACAATACTGTCAACCACCTATCCATGAAATACTTCATTGGTTTAGTCTTAAAAATATTATTATATATTATTTTTCAATTGTTCGATAATGTTAATTCATCACATTGGAATTTAAATCATGAAACACTTTGGACATAAAGTATGAATAAACAGTTCATTTTCGCCTATTCGCAGATCCATTTCAATTCTAATTTTAGTTTCGAACAATAAGATAATATTTATTGAACAAATAGGATAGAATATATTCACTAGACGAAAAACGTCAACTGTCATATCCTCTATTTTGTCACCTGTCAATATTTACAAATCGGTGACATGTTGAACAATCGCTCTATATTCATCTATAACTTCACCAGACGCAATATATAATACTGACAACATTTGCTACTGAAATAGCTACAATAATGCATGTGATATCTAAAATGTCTGTCCTATTCAATAAGAAGACACTTTTTGTTCTAAGAAATGGTTCAGCTATGAACGATGTGAGAGGCGTTTTCGGCTCAGCTAAAATAGCAAATTATATTTTTAAACATTTATATAATTAATTTTAAAGATATATGATGTTACGAATGCATAATCACAAGGCACAGAGATGTAATTTTGTTATGTTTCCATTATATAAAAAAATATTTAGTATCATATTTTATTTTATATATATATATATATATATATATATATATATATATATATATATATATATAAGGAAAATATGATTAAATATACGTCTCTCTAACATCTAATAGATATAATAAAATAAAAAAATAAAATATTATCTAATAGATATTATTTTAATGAAATGTAAAAGATTTTATTTTGCAAACGTGTAGCAGCCACGGCACTATTAGTTGCTATGATATCAAACGTTTTACGTTTTAAGATTAAATAAAAATAAAAAAAAAAATAAATAAAAAAAAATACGGTTTCTACGTTTTACTGTCTTAAAGCCTAAGACATTTCTAATATACTAAGGCTAATGTCCATCCTAATTGAAAAACTATTGATTTTCCCCTTAAGCATAAGTCACAAACAGCAGGGACTCCAATGAAAAATTTTTAAAAACAAATTTATGTAATAATAATATACACATCTGGGAAAATTTAATAAGATATCAATTACGAACAGCCACAACGGATGGTAAGTTTATTTGTAAGAAATTTGTTTTTTGTGAGAAATAATGGGATTGTAAGAAATTCATTTCTAGTTTATTTTTACGTCTTTTGGGCCCCCAGTGGAATTTATGCAAGATGCTGAACTAGATTACGCTCAATCGACAGGTTTCCACTAATATAAGGCTGAGTGTGCCCGAGATAATATAGGTATCACTATAAAATATTACTAATTATTAATTATTAACTTACCCACTGGAGTTGAAGATAACATGATCAAGACTCACCTGCCAACAAATAAATAAGAATTTTATTAATGATTTATAGTATATAATTTTGTTTTTATATACTTTCAAAGAAATATATTAAAGAAAAACCTATTAAAAACTAGTATGACAATTCGTCTTCTAAGCATTTAATTTAGTGAGGCTCCGATCTTAACTGAAAAGGATCCTGGTTTGGGCGTTTATTAATGTCTGTAGAGCGAGCGAAGCGAGCGGGAGTTCTAAGATTGAATTAAATAAAACTAATCAATAGCGAAGGAAATTTTTACTCTTCCTGTAAAATACCTTCGATTTTTTTTATATAGAGAAATTAACTAGCCCCCATTATACCTTATAATAAGAAATGACTAAATATGAAATATGAAAAAAAAATTGAGTAAACATTTAGGTACATGGAGAAAAAAAGATAAATATTTCGACAACTCTTAAAACACACTCTGGCACATTGCGCCTTTTATAAAGATCGTGATAATTATGAACAAAAATGTATCGAGGTGTACCTCGAATTTTAAAATGTATTGCAAAATTTAGAGTTTTATCATAAAATAATAATAAGTACGGTATAATTTATGGAGACCAACAAAGGTAGACAAGTATATAAATGTGGAAAAAATTGTCAAGTTGCTGAAAGGCGTTTACATATTTATCAACAAATGTTGATTTGTAATCTAAGTAGGTTAGTAAAAGAAAGATGTGTGTTACGCACATCGCACCCGATTATTTCCAATGGAAGTATTAACATAATAAAGTAAATATGGTCGCTATTGGGCTAAACAGCAATGTTCTGTAAAAGTTTCAGATTAATTCATTCGCTACATTTCATATTTCGTGGTAAAACATATGAATAAAATATAAATTAAATTAAAATTAATATAAGTTAAAATAAACTTACAGTTAGTAAAAAAAAGTCTGTGTACACCACATTTTGCCCAGGACATCAAAGAAAATGAAGAAAACATTTTTTATATTATTTTCTTTTAAACTGTAACTTTGAAAGAATCAAAATTCACTACCAAAAGAAAAATAAATATAACATTAAAGATAAGGTAAAGATAATTGCTAATAGAACTTCTGAACCATTGCAAAATAAGTCTCTGTACATTTATTATAAACTCCTTCAAATACTGTGCAATAATAAACAAACGTTTTCAATATAAACAAAAAGCTTTATTTTAGTCCGTTAAGTTTTTATAGTGGCCGTGATTTGCGATTTTTTCTGTTACTTTGCTAAAAATGGAAATTTGTGTAGATATTAGACAATTGATTATTAATTTAAGAAATGAGGGAAAATTTTTGAGAGAAACCGCAGAAATAATTAAGAAACGTCACTCTACAGTTAAAAGAATAATTAAGCATTACCAAGTAAACCTAGATCTGGGAGGCCCAAAAAAATTTTGAGAAATCACAGGCCTGCAATTTTGCAATCTGTGAATGATAATCCTGCAATGAGTGCACCACTGCGCTGCAACAAGATTACCAGCTAATAGTAACACCACAATAACAATGTGTTTACAAAAAAAAAAAATATTATTTTTTGAAATAATCTGTGTACACAGACTTTTTTTTATTTTGTATAAATAATTTTTATAAATGTCTTAAAACGTTGTTTATGAAATTGAAAATGTTTAAAAATGATCAAGTATTAAGGGTTAATTTAGAAAGAAAAAATTAAAATAATAGTTTATTTTTCCTTTTTTCCTTGGCTAAAATTTGATTTTTGATGGTGTACATAGACTTTTTTTGCTAACTGTATAAAAATATAAAATATAAAAATATAAAAATTAAATTAAATGGAGTAATGCTTTTGTCAAACCGATACTTAAAGCTAATGTTGGTGTCATAGGAGCGCCCGCTCTGAATGCTTATACGTCATATTAAGTCATGTTATTATGGAGGGTTGCACGCCCATCCCCCCTCCCCACTCTCGAGGGGTTAGGACAGCAATCAACAATCACTATTTCTGCATAAAGAGGGCCATACTTGTTAAATTTTTTAACTCCTTAATTCAAAAATAGATTGAACTTAAACATTTAATAGAAACTTACAAGATAACTAGGCAGTAATAATTTAAATTAGGTCTTTCATGACACAGAAAATTTTGAACAGTCACAAATTGCACCCCCCTCAGGAAATGTCTGGATGTTAGACGTTGATCGTTCTGGAAAAAGAGAGGGTTAGGGAGACCTAAGGGTGTTAGTGACGCGGTCCAACCTAGTCCTAACCTAGCCTCTGCAAAGTAAAATAACTATTTGAGGAGAAAAAATTTGAGGGAGATTGTGTTCAAATCATATCTTAGTACTTACATTGGACGAAAAAATCAAAACTAGACGCAACAAATTTATTACCCTCCCAGAGGGAGCGGAAGAACTACCAGATACGAACACATCCACTCCAGCCAGATAAATGAAGACCTCCGCAACGATTTGGGAACTAGCCGTGTCCGATCTTGGTAGGCCCCTTCTGGTCATTACCATCGCGGACGACCCTTCAAGACCCTACGGCTGAAGAACCAGGGGACGTACTCGATCCAGACAGAAACGAAGGCCACGCCAACGATTTTGCGACGAGCCGTGCCGAATCGGGTGTTCCGCCTAATGGCAGCTCTACGCATTATCTTGTCCGAGTTTTTTCTATTGAGGACCATTACCTCTTCAACAGAGATATTAGCCTTAGCTACCGGTGGCGAATCGCTGCGAGTCGTTGCCTCCCCGGCAGCTGTCGTACTGTCGTAGTAGTCTTGCCATTAACTGTCGAACTTTAGTCGCCTTACCATCTACTGTCGTACTGTCGTTACCTTTAAATCTACTTTCTTAGTAGAGGAAAGGGGAGGGCGATAGTCGATAGGTATTATCAACATATCGAAAGGTCGTGCTAATCAGCAGTCACTTTCTGTTGGGAATTATCATTATTAAAATTGTTTTGCTATATTTTAATTACTTTAATTAATACGGTTTCACCCATAGAATTTCATTTTTTAAATCTATAAATTCTATAAATTGAAACTTTTATCGACTCAAACTGTCGATTTCGTAAAAACCAATGTAATGCGAGATCAAAACGATTGGCTGAAGTTATGCAATTTTAATATGGACAGGTGTTCGCACCTGGTATCAAAGAAGCACTGAGCGAAATTTGGGGAATTTAGGAAAAACGGTATGGATTTCTATGAAGAACAAACAGAATTCATTCATTATTCACATAGCTTATAGCTGTATATCCCGGTTTCATCCGGGGAATTTCATTTTTCTAATGAAACGGTCGATTTCGTAAAAAAAAACCATTGTAAAGCGTGATCATTACGATTTTTATTAGGATAAAGAATATCAGCTGAAGAACGGCTGAAGTTATGCAATTTTAATATAGACAGGTGTTCGCACCTGGTATCAAAGAAGCACTGAGCGAAATTTGGAGAATGTAGGATAAACGGTATGGATTTCTATAAAGAACAAACAAACAGAAATATTGCCCTGCAGTTTCAGCTTCTCGCAAATCGGCTTGCCTAAGCCTCTGTGGCGCAAAGCGGGCCTCGTATTCCTGGGCAGACTCAGTTTCCCGCGATTCTGCCTGTCTAAGCCTCTGTTGTTCAATCCTTTTTGATGTTCGTCAAGAGTTTCAGCTGCTCGTATTTGACGTTGTTTTTTAGCTTATGAGCTCACTACTCCTATTGAAGCTCGCTCCTTAGAAGGCATTTAAAAAAAATAAATTCACCATACATGTAAATAAAAGTATTATAATGTTAAATAAATAAGGACAGGTTTTCGTACCTGGTATGAAAGAACCACTGAGCGAAATTTGGAGAATTTAGGACAAACGGTATGGATTTCTATATAGATCAAACAAACAGAATTTCATCTTTATTTATATAGATTAACTATGGTATGTGTTGTAAATTATTAGAGAAATATTGAGAGTAAGCTTTTGAATATTTTTTGTTATATTAATCTATCAAATAAATACAAAAATTCTAAAAGTCAATTTATTATTATAAACAGGAAACGCTTTCGATACATCTTTATTACACTCAAGTTTTGAAATTCTCCGTCTCTGTCAGGTCACGAGTTCTTTAGAAGAGTTGATGCCATGCCGGACGTCATTATTTAATTTATTCAAGTTACGTGTCTATGTTAACTATTTCGATATTTCTATTTTTTAAAGGTTTTATTTGGTAATAAGCTCTTCTTACAATTCAAATAAATTCGTTTTTCATTGATCATCATAATATAATCTTATAATTTATAACCCTGTATGTTTCTAATAATAAGTCAATTATTGAATTTAATTAAATTAGTTGAAATTTTCGCAATGAGATGTGTTAAATAAAGTTGAACGTACAATTATCAAAATTATTACACTGCAATTACAAAGATGTGTTTGCTTGTGCTATTTATCGCCTAGGAAGGATTATCGGATAGGCGCCTATTTGAT
The DNA here is from genome assembly GCA_911387785.2 of Aelia acuminata. Taxonomy (NCBI): domain Eukaryota; kingdom Metazoa; phylum Arthropoda; class Insecta; order Hemiptera; family Pentatomidae; genus Aelia; species Aelia acuminata. Next base: position 135,657,308 of record OU426981.1, read on the forward strand.
ATTTGCTGATAAGACCTAACTCGTTCTGCGATGGCGTTAGCATCCGGATTAGCGTGTTTGCGGATCATTTTTCTAATATCCGTTTTCCCGGTCTTAGCCGATTAGTCCAGAGATTAACTGAGTGAGAAATGTGTCTGAAGTTGGCCGCATTTCAATAGTTTCTTCTAATGATATTTTATTGATGATGGGATCGTTGTTCAAATTGTTTAAGAGGATTGCAAATCAAACGTCACAGTATGAATGAGTTCAACAATCCTTCACCCGTTTAGAAGGAATTTTCCTTCGAAAATTAAGGAAATATTTGAAAATATATAAAATTTAGGAAATTTAACACGTTAAGTGCGGCATCGGAATGAAAATACAGAATATATAAGTAAATAAACAGTATATATACATTAGAGAAAGACAAAATAAAACAACAATGGATCATTACAAACCGGTCCAGGATCGCTCACGTTGTCGTGAGAGACAACTGATTGTAAGTTTATCGGCTATGTATAATTCGCTACGGATATTTTCCATGAAACTATTTACCTCCTTCACGACTAGAGATTAATAGAGAGCGGTTTAGAAGAGGCAAAGGTAATGAGGATTCCTAACTGATACCGAAGGGACAACGATAAAGAATTATTCTGAGAATAAGTGATTAAGTACAATTTCTTAACATTTCAGGGCGGAATTCATTATCAAGCAAAGGAATTTAGTCAAAAATACCAAAACAGTGGCTACTGAATAAGGACATTACACCAATTGAATATTTCTTATCAATAATAAGATATTAGATTTGAATAATTTAAAGGAAATTATAATGTTACATTTCAAATGAACTGGGATGGCGCAGTTTTAGAGCCGAATGACAGCTGTGGAGGTTTGTGTTCCTATAGCAGTTTGTGAGTGAAAAATGGAAGAAAAATCAATCAAGTCACTTTTTTTTTTTTTTTTTTTTTTTTTTTTTCTTTTTTTTTACTTCATTCGTATATCCGCACGTGTCTACAATGTACAGACAATCAGCAGATTTAATGGCCGTATGATGGCAAACGATGACATGGGGAAGGATGGCACCCACAGTACATCTTGATTCAGTTCTTCAGGTCGGTTAAGGAAGGAGATCTCTCGTCCAACGCCTTTTGTAATCTCCTCCTCATGTTTATGGGCATTTCATTTCATCTGTGGCCATATCTCTTATTAGTAGGTTTATACGTCCGTGTAGGTTAGTGTGAAAACGTTTCTAAAGAGTCTTGATGTGTTGGTCGACTGTTGGAATGTGGAAGTCAGTATGTAAGGTTTGATTAGTCACGTACCAAGGTTCTAAATGAGTCGTAATAATTTTGACTGAAAGGTCTGAAGTTTTCGTAAATGCATTTATTTAGCAATGAAGTAAATCTGTGAACAGTATAACCATATAGGTTTAAGTAAGCATGGGTATGTATTAGGTTTTGTCTCAGTCTTAATTTTGAGGATTTATAAAAAAGCGGGTAAGTAGATTTAGTCGTTAGTTAAGAGTTTCCCTTTTTATTTTAACGTGCGGGCCCCATGTCATCCTTCTATCGAGGGTTAGTCCGAGTTAACGTACCCTGTCTGTTTGTGGAATTTGGACATTTTCGATATAAATTGGAGGACAAGTATTTTTCCGAAGAGTATAAGTTATTTGTTGTGATTTCTCGTGATTGAGTCTAATTTTCCACAATTTGCGCCAGTCATTTAATTTACATAAGTGGTTTTGTAAGTTTAGTGAAGCGTGTGGCGGATCTTGATGTTTTGTTAGTATTGCTGCATCGTCTGCGTAAGTAGCGGTCAATGTCTCATTAGTTTCTGGTATGTCATACGTATATACAATGTAGAGTAGGGGGGCCAATATTGAACCTTGTGGTACCCCCGCTAGGACTGGACGAATTGAAGAAATTTCTGATCCTTGTCAACGGAGAAAAATCTGTCGTTAAGTCGACGATATTGAATCGATTGTTATTTAAGTCTTAAAATTAAAATAAAAAAATTCGTCTTTGAGGATAAATTCTCCGTGTGTCCGGTATTTCTGAGCCGAATTATCGATGTTTTTTTTTAAATTAAAAAAAAATGGAACATAAACATATCCAAACAAAAAATGAGGGCCATTTTCAATAATACTGCTTCATGAAATTATTCATTAAATCAACATAGGGCTGAGCACTGACAGTTTCTGAGGTATTGCTAACACTGGGCTTAGGACAGTTTGGTTTTCAAAATCTGCGAACCTTTAGAAAATCGATAATTTTTATTAGTTTCAATGGATTAAGCGGGTCGATTTAATCAATATCGACCCTTCATAAAAATGAAAATCTGGGTGACCGGAATAAATCTAAAACGAACTCTCCACTTCTCTTTACCACACACATAATCGGAAATATCTAAGCAAACCAAATCAATGTAATGATATCTCGGTATTCAAATATATACAGTCTAAACACTAATCGAATATCCGAACCGTAATCCAAAAGTTGTTGTAATATTGTAACAATTTACTATTATATTAATTACTATTCTGTTCTTTATAAAGAATAAGGTTGAAATAAAACTCAAGGTAATAATGATGTTCAAAAATTGTCCTCCTCACCAAACTGTTGTTAACAAAAAAACTGTTATTTCCAAAACAGGTTATTTTGATAGATTACAGGTTGGTTCCAGCTTGCAGTACTTGACTAACTGTCACGGCACGATAGTTCGACTTCTGAGCATGTCCCTCAGACCACTCTTTTGATTGGTTGGTTCTCCCCTGCAAAAAGTGGTTTTACTTGGTTAAGCTTGGTCAGTCAAGACGTACAACGCATGCGAAACAGTCGTGAACGTGTAAAATTACTGTTAGAAAAACCGTTTGAAATGTGGTTCACTGCTTGTAAGAAAATATGCCTATAGACAAAGTTAGCGAAAAACGCAAGCGAAAGAGTCTTGAACGTGTTTGGACTGCTAGTTGGTACAAATCTCAAAACCAAACGGTTATAACAAAATTAATGTTAACATATTAACTGGTTCCTCTACGTAATTACATCGTTTATTTAACGTTTCTTTATGCTACTAAGGCTAATCGGACGATGATACAGTTGGAGTCTTAAATTTTGCCTACCCAGGTATAAATAGATTAGGGATCTGTAATGAATAACTGACATCGTACAGGCTCGGGAGGTCCATTTTACGTCCTGTCCGAGGGACAGCATAGTCAAGGATTTTTTACCCCCATTAAAAAATTAGAGGGCCACCGCGGGACGAGAACCCGTTGACCTTTAGTATTGTAGGTTGCTATGCTAACCATTGTACAATAGGGATGCGACATCGATGTCGATGTTTCTGAAACTTCGATGTTTGAGGGCCGATGTTAAAATCGATGTTTTTAGTAGTTGACTTTTTTTTTTGTATTTTATTTTTTATTTAACAATAACAAAGTTGTTTTTAACATCGATGTCATTGACAAAAACAATATGTTTTGACATCGATGTTTAGGGCAAAATACAACAATAAATATGCTCCAAACCCCTATGTTTTAGCTATATCAAAGCTGTTTTGAACATCGTGTTTTAACAATAACAAAGTTGTTTTAACATCGATGTTTTCAACGAAACAAATAGGTTTTAACATGTCGAAAACATCGATGTTTTTATACATTAATTATGAAAATGAAACATGCTTTGCACTTGAATATCGATGTAAATAACGTTTGGGCGCTAATATGTTAATGTTTAAAGTATGTATAAATTAGAAAACATCGATATCGAATGTTTTGCCATCGATGTCGCATCTCTACTATACAACAAACAGGTGACCTCCTCTACGTAATCTATGCGTAGGCTATTTTCCAATAATATCTAACCTCAGACCTTAGTAAAGACGTGCTTTAAGAATTAACAGTTGCAGTTGCAATAATTCTAATGTAACCTCGGTATTTACCTGCTCTAAAAATAATCGATCACTTTCCAGTTGACGTGATTGCATCGAGACGAATAAAATTGCGAAAACTCAGTAGTGAACGAATTCCGAAAAGATTAACAAGCGTGGCACCGAATGGGAAACGTCCGAGGGGTAGGCCGAGACGGAGGTGGGAGGATTTCGTCAAGTCAGATCTGTCGATGTTGGGTCTGGACGGAGATCGGGTGTCGGCATCGAACCATTGGGATCGTTAAGCCTGCATTATTATTATTATTAGATTCCAATAATGACAATCCCTTTCCTCAGCAGTAGAGCTGAAAGACCTTGGAGAAAACCACATGCCATTCTTCTCGGAAAATTATTTCTAGGAGTTAGTGGAGATCTCATTATACGATTGTCGCTTTGCAACGCCTGTTGACAATTTTACCAATTAGTCGCGCGGTATAACGATTTTCTTGCACTCAATTTTTACAATAGAGATTATAGCAAAAACCTAAAAAAAATTGGCACGATGCATGCAACACACAACATTCACTTACCAACATACTTAGTTTCGAAATTGACGTGTTTTGATAAATATGTAAACGCTATTCCTTAAATTCAGACATTTTTCCTCATTTATTTACTTATTTTTGGTATATGAGACAAAATTTATAAAATAAAGTACCCCTTCCGTTTGATTAATTTTGATGAAATTTTTGCTGTCACATAGCGGCCATAGACATATAACAAATACCCAATTTCAGGTGCGTACGGTTTATAGTTTTTGACCTAGTCTATTTACACACACACACAGACCATTTCGCGAGACTTGGTTATATGGACTCAGGCGACCCCAAAACGTGTATTGAATTTTTCACGATCGCAATACCTTCCCTTACTATATTTCTTATATAAGGTAACTGAAAGTAAAAATATCCTGCGTTCTGCTCGAAGAGGCAAGAAACAAACTAACCTATGACCTTTTTTTATTTAAGCAGTTTCTTACACCCATCAACGTCAGTAAAGAGAACAATCTAAATCGACAAAAATAAATGGGGTCACCTGGGTTATAGTAGTTCACATGGCAACCTACAATACTAAAGGTCGCAGGTTCGCGCCCAGCGGTGGCCCTAGGATTTTTTAATGGGAATAAAACTCTTTAGCCATGCCGTCCCTCGGATAGGGCGTAAAATGGAGATCCCGAGCCTGTACGATGTCAGGCACTTGTTAAAGAACCCTTTCCTAATTATACCTGGATAGGCAAAATTTAGGACTCCCACATCCTTAGTGGCGTAAAGTGACGTTAAACAAACAAACAAACTAACTAACTACAAAAATAAATAATAATAAAAAAATTATTAATAAATTATTAATGCGATAACTCTTTTAAGGTATAGTCCAATATGGCATGGATAGTGGTTGAGCCCAGCTAACATTAAATATTCCGACTGTCCCGTCTCCTCCACAGAACTATTCCATTCCTAAACACCGGAATCCTCTTAGAAACATATTTCCAATATTTTTGGTTTGGTTTCGAAATTGGTTTAGTAAAGTGGTAATACATATTTTAAAATATAGGTCTTTGTCAACATTTTGTTCTCAAAATGGAAAAAACAGGGCGGTAAAAGATTGTTAGTTTGTTTAGATTTGATGTCGTTAAACGTCGATGGTTATCAACGCCAACTCAACTTTTCAATTAGTTTCTCCTACATTTTCCTTATCCTGGTTCGTCAATTTATGATAATTCGACGTGAAACAAACCGGAACTACCGAAAATTTAAGTAAGAAATATTGCTTTTTTTCTTTAATAGTTTTGTTGATTAATACAATTTTTTATAGATTTGTTGTAATATTCTCACTCATATGCCTACTTCCAATAATAAAAGGTTAGACATTTAATTCTACAAAGTAGTCAAACAAAGGATTACTGCGTGCTATGTTAATAAATTCATATTTGGGGATCTTTACTGCACGTTTTTTTATTTTGTAGTGCAAAAAATACAGGTTTTTTTTTTACGGTTTGTGAATTAGGCCTAATGAGACATTTGGCAGCGCAGTGTGGTCAGTCAGATATATGTGTTGCTTGCGGGAGCACAGATAGCTTGGAGGGGATAGCCCAAACCTCACTTTGCTGCAAGCCATGGTCACCATAGTGCAGCAGCAGACTGCCCATAGATCCATAACCAATCCCATTGGGGCCAATTTGGCAGTGTCCTTCCCACCGATGGTGTCAGCTCTCTCGGGTTCAAGGACAGTGACAAACTGGTCTAGGACCAAGGATTATAGAAGATTAGAGTCAGCAGGCCCCGAAGACCTATATTTCTTTCTCTGAAGTATACCGTCCTTGTTCCAAACCTCCGGCCGGTCACTGATATCCTGGAAAACCACTCCACGATTCCCGATGGGATACACGGGGAAGGTACATCACTCCTACCACAAAAAAAAAAAAAAAAAAAAAATCCAGTCTTCATGTATAAAAAATATCCAAAATTATAATTAAATGTTTGATTTGAACTGAATATTATGAATAATGTCCACGATGTTTATAATATGAGCAGATGGATGGCATTAAGCAGGTAGAAATTAAAATTTTTTTCTTTCTATTTCCCAATTTCATACATTAGTGTAGAGAGGGTCCAGGAAACATTTTGTTTAGATTATATATTGCATTGTATATTGAGGTATTAATATACCTAATTACAACTTATATTTCATTTTTAATCTACAGGATATTACTAGTCAAAGATATTGAGGCATACCTGCTCTCAGAGAGAAAATATACTGGGTCGGATATGTGAAGCTTATAATATAAAATCGGTTTTATAAAGCTACACGTGTCCTGTACCGTAAGCTCTAAGCTAACAGAAATAGTAAAAAGGAAGTATTAAATGAAAAATTCCTGAGGTTTAATATCAAATCCTAAATAAATACAGAGAGTAAGTAAACTAAATTGCGAGACAAGTCACCTGAAGATTTGAGAGGTTGGGAGGTCTGATATTTATATAAAGCCCAAACATGAGCCTTTGATGCTTAAGTGGAGTTAAGACCTTTCAATAATAAATCATTAATAGTTTACTAAATGTATTGTTAAGCTATGTGGGCTTAAATAATTTTATTTAATAAGTTAAAATGCCACACATACAATAAAAACACAAATAACTAACAATGTCACTAAAAGTATCTACGTGTAACGATACACTAACACAAAAATAATCAGCTTCAGAGACAAGACTAACTCTCCAGTCCATCCCTCCTTATATTTAGTATGAATTAAAACATTCCAGGGGGGCGCGTCTCTTAATATTTTGGCAGGAGGGGACTTTCCCCCCCCCCCCCCAATATTTTGACAGTACGTAAAAAATTAAACGAAAATGCGATTTTACAAATTCATCCGAGTTTAATCAATCGAATTCAATAAAATATAAATATAAAATATTAGTTAATTACAGCACACTCTACCGATTGATTATACCCAATTTCTCCATCTGATTCTTTATTTTCGCAAATTTGAGCTGTGTCGCTTTTTGAGCATAGTCAGGCATATTGAATATTTGATGAATTATACTGGGTGTCCAAGACCTAGTGTAAAAAAAAAAAAAAAAAATGGGATATACTGCATGTAAAACGGTGTAGAATAGCGCAAAAACGAGTTTCCTATCTCAATCAGTTGAGGAGATAGAATTTTTTTTGTTTTTGTTTTTAAAATCTTACTTTTTTTCTGAAAAGTGACAGTTTTCTCTACTTTAGCGTAGAAACAAAAACCATTAATTATCATTAAATTTTAATGATATTAAATCAGCATTAAATTTTCTAAAATATGAGATGGGTATGAGGATAATTTAAAATTAAAAAAAAAAATACATAAAAAATGTAGAATCTAAGCCTGCTTCCAAAGTAATGGAGGACATTTTGAACACGCGCTGCAATAATCCATTTTAATATGGTTCTACAATAATAATATTATTTTTTATCTTCAACGTTTTTTTACGTAGAATTTTTCAAATTTTAGTAGAAGAGATGAAAAAAGTTTAATTTATTTTAAAGAAAGTATTTTTTAAATTTAAACTAAGGATTTTTTTTTTTTTAGATTATTCTAACCCTTTTATATTGTTTAGAATTCATACATTGATCTTTCTAGTCTTAAAAAAGGAAAACTAACTCTAACTTATGAGAAGTTCGGCATCCATTACTTTGGATGCAGGCTCTAGCGCGCTTCCTCAGCAGTGACATTCTGTAGCGTGTTTTTCATCAGAAAAACTTCTTTTAGACTCAAAAAGTGAAGTGCAATTGTATCATGGGTTACACCACTAAAAAAATAACTGAATTCCGCAGTTTCTAGGAAATTTGACAGCATCTAGGGTGCTCTAGTGGGGAGTGAGAAATTTTCAAAAACTATTAAAAATTTAAGTTTTAATAAATGTTTTGTATTTAGCGCGTTAAAAGTCTCTCACTGAAAGTGGTTTTAAAATAACCATACCCATCTCATATTTTAGAAAATTTAATGCTGATTAAGAAAATATCATCGTTTTCGTTTCTACGCTAAATCAAAGTAGAGAAAAGTGTCATTTTTCAGAAAAAAGTAAGATTTTAAAAACAAAAACAAAAAAAATTCTATCTCCTAAACAGATTGAGATAGGAAACTCGTTTTTGCGCCATTCTACCCCGTTTAACATGCATTATTACCATTTTTTTTTTTTTTACACTAGGTCTGGGACACCCAGCATATTTTTTATTTAAGCTTGAACTATTCTTGAATTGGTCTCCAATCCTTTTTTAAACCAAGCAGCTTGATCCTACTTTCCATCAATTCAATGAAGCTTATATAAGTTGATGAAAAGCAATGAAATTAGATGGTTCAGGATTAGAAGGAGAACTAGGATGAAATTCAACCAAGAAATTTCGGCCCAAATCCTTCAACATGAAGCCTTAAAAACTCCCGATTTTATAACTGAGGCATAAATTGACAAGTTCTAAGATACTATAAACACCTTTAAAATACAGCTTTGGAGGATGAATTAAATGTCCCAAAAGTTGTTTTTAGTCGTTGTTATTTCAATTTTTGGCCTCACGAATTTCTACCAGCACTGTCTAGGAAATTATCGAGCCCCCCCCCCAATAATTTGATGCTGGTGACGCCCATGACTAGAACAGTTGGTGATTGTTCCAACAAAATTCTAGAAATCTTTTAAATCAAATCTTTTGTGTTTCACGTTGCAGTATTTACTTGAAGCTTATAAGAAGTTGGATATAACGAAGGATGTTTTAACCGAGAAAGTGAACATTTATTTCGTATATAGAAATACATATAATACCGGAGAAATAGACCTAAATTGACCATATACAAGAAATATTGGTTATTCGTAAGTTCTGATTTTCTCAGGGAAAGAATTCACCTCCCATGCCCGGAAAAATCTAAACAGCGGAAAATAAGAAGAAATAGGGTAATTATCAGCTATACTGAGAAAATTATATCTCTAGCTCTGCGAATCCTTGGATCACTTTAGAAACCCAGAGTACATGCATTAAAGTGCCCAGTTAAAATTTTGTGGTGACACTGTCAGATAAGGTGAAAGTGATTAAACGGAGGAATAGGGACAAATTTCGCAATAGGGATTGCGCAAATTTCAAATTTATCATATGCTGGAGAATAAATGAGAAACACTAAAAGAATGAGTTAGTGCGAAACATTCATTAGTAAAAAGACACAAGGCCCCTGATTACAAAAAAAAAAAATCTGGTGCGTGCGTGCAACACACAACTTTCACTTACCAACTTACTTAGATTAGAAATTGACGTGTTTTGCTAAATATCATTTCCCAAAGTCACACATTTTACTACATTCATATCTTATTTTTGTTAATCGTTAAAGCCGTTTTTGAGTAAATAAAAAAAAAAACCGTGAAAATGATACAAAATTTATTAAGTAAAGTCCCCCCTCCCGTAGATCAATTTTGATGAAATTTTTACAGTCGTATCTCGGGCATATAAATACATTAAATACCAAGTTTGATCAAAATCGTTAAAACCGTTTTTGAGTAAATAAAAAAAACATGTGAAAATGATACAAAATTTATTAAGTAAAGTCCCCCCTCCGGTTGATCAATTTTGATGAAATTTTTACAGTCATATTTCAGGCATATAAATAGATCAAATACTCAGTTTAATCAAAATCGTTAGAGCCGTTTTTGAGAAAATCGAAAAAAACTTAAAAAGTTATTAAATAAAGTACCCCCTCCCTTTGAGCAAATTTGATGAAATTTTTGCTGTCACATCGCAGGCTTATACATACTCTAAATACCCAATTTCAGGTTCGCACGGTATATAGTTTTTGAGCTAGTCTGATCACACACACACACACACACACACACACAGACACACACACACACAGACCATTTCGCGGGACTTGGTTATTTTGACTCAGGGGACCCCAAAACGTGTATTTCCGTTGAAAACCGGAAGTCGAAAATTTTCACGATCGCAATACTTCCACTTACTATATATTTCATATATAGGTAAGTGAAAGTAAAAATCGACAACTTGCCGTATAATTGGTGAAAGCTCAAAAATAAAATGAAAGTAAATTTGGACGGTCAGATGGTTGGCTAGATCAATTTGAAAGCGTCACAATTTCGTTTTGAAGCAGATTAATATTAAAAAAAAAATTGACGAAGAATAACTCTTTAGTGACTGGATAGAAAATCTTGCCATACTCATTGAAAACTAAGAATGTGTAAATTGGCAAAAAAATACTCTTTTTTAAAGTAATTTCCACAAAATGATTAGTTTTGAAGGGGGGAATGCTGTACAAGTTGGAAGAAATGTCTGATTGTTCTGTTTTGCGAGAATATGTTGCTGGTGAAAGCCTAAAAAAAGTATTTATTTTTTATTACATGTTGTTCAGGTCATATTCAAAGTTTTAAAATTATTTTAGTTTACTATGTATTGTGTGTACATCCGCATTCCTTCCAAATAAATTGCTCTTAAAAAAATCTGGTGCGTGCGCGCAACACACAACTTTCACTTACCAACTTACTTAGATTAGTAATTAATGCGTTTTGTTAATTGCCACTTCTCAAATGAACAGAACGGCTTTAATTATGAACAATGGTCTGTCATTAAAGGCGTACTCCGAATGCGTGGGCTCAACGGATTTTAAGAATTGACTGAATATTTTTCTTTTTTTCTAGGCTTTATGTTTTCTTTATTTTTATCATATCTCATATTTAGCCATTTCTTATTTTTAGGCGTAACGAGGGACAGTTAATTTCTCCATATAAACAAAAACAAAGGTACTTTATAGGAAACAAACAAACAAAAAAGGCCCCCCCCCCCGAAAAAAGCCCCCTCAGAAAATTTTAATAATGATAAAGCTTACCTGATATTAAAGAACACCTAATTTTCATTAAACATGACGAATTTGATAAAAATCGTTAAAGCCGTTTTTGAGATCATCGGAAAAAAGGTAAAAATTGGAAAAATTTATGAAATAAAGTGCCCGCTCCGTTTGACAAATATTGATGAAATGTTGGCTATCACATCTTTGGCATATACATACATCAAATACGCAGTTTGATCAAAATCGTTAGAGCCTTTTTTGAGTAAATAAAAAAAACACGTGAAAATGATACAAAATTTTTTAAGTAAAGTCCCCTCTCCGGTTGATCAATTTTGATATAATGTTGGCTATCGCATCTTTGGCATATACATACATCAAATACCCAGTTTGATCAAAATCGTTAAAACCATTTTTGAGTAAATAAAAAAAAACACATGAAAGTGAAAAAAAAGTTATTAAGTAAAGTCTCCCCTCCGGTTGATCAATTTTAATGAAATTTTTACAGTCGTATTTCGGGCATAAAAATAGATCAAATACTCAGTTTAATCAAAATCGTTAGAGCCGTTTTTGAGGAAATCGAAAAAAAAACGTAAAAAGTTATTAAATAAAGTACCCCCTCCCTTTGAGCAATTTTGATGAAATTTTCGCTGTCACATCGCGGGCATATACATACACTAAATACTCATACTCGGGAAAACCCCGAGTTTTTTTTTACTTTCACTTACCTATATATGAAATATATAGTAAGTGGAAGTATTGCGATCGTGAAAAATTTCGACTTCCGGTTTTCAACGGAAATACACGTTTTGGGGTCCCCTGAGTCCAATTAACCAAGTCCCGCGAAAAGGTCTGCGTGTGTGTGTGTGTGTGTGTGTGTGTGTGTGTCTGTGTGTGTGTGTGTGTGTGTGTGTGTGTGTGTGTGTGTGTGTGTGTGTGTGTGTGTGTGTGTGTGTGTGTGTGTGTGTGTGTGTGTGTGTGTGTGTGTGTGTGTGTGTGTGTGTGTGAACAGACTAGCTCAAAAACTATAAACCGTGCGAACCTGAAATTGGGTATTTAGTGTATGTATATGCCCGCGATGTGACAGCGAAAATTTCATCAAATTTGCTCAAAGGGAGGGGGTACTTTATTTAATAACTTTTAAGTATTTTTCGATTTTCTCAAAAACGGCTCTAACGATTTTGATTAAACTGAGTATTTGATCTATTTATATGCCCGAGATACGACTGTAAAAATTTCATCAAAATTGATCAACCGGAGTGTGTACTTTACTTAATAAATTGTGTCCCACTTTTATCTGTTTTTTTTCATTTACCCAAAAACGGCTTTAATGATTTCGATCAAACGTGGTATTTAGTATATGTATGTGCCCGCGATGTGACAGTAAAAATTTCATTAAAATTGATCAATTGGAGGGGGCACTTTACTGAATACATGTTGTCTCATTTTCACGTGTTTTTTTATTTACTCAAAAGCGGTTTTCACGATTTTGATCAAACTGAGTATTTGATGTATGTATATGCCAATATTTCATCAAATGCCCGAGATATGGCTATAAAAATTTCATCAACATAGATCAAATGGAGGGGGTACTTTACTTAATAAATTTTGTATCATTTTCACATGTGTTTTCAATTACTCATAAAAGGAAAAAATAAGAAATGAATGTGGAAAGATTTGTGACTTTGTGAAGTGGCAATTAACGAAACACGTCAATTTCTAATCTAAATAAGTTGGTAAGTGAAAGTTATGTGTTGCGCGCACGCACCAGATTTTTTATTCTTAATTAGAAAAAAATCACATCGAATCTCGCTGAACACAAGAGAGTAATTTTTTTTTTCTTTCTCCACTTTCTTGCTTTTTTAGGTTATACGGGGTTTCCCGGGCCAGGTGAGATGGTGGGGGATTGATGCCGAGTATTATTAAAAGCAGAGTTGGGCAAATTGTAATCTGAATAATGATTAATAAATATGAATAATTGGAAATAAAAAAACAAATGAATAATGAATAACCATTATTCACAATCACTACGGATTATTTTTAATGATTATTGAGTGTTTATAGTATTCATGAATAAAATATATTCATGAGCTGTGATTAATATAACATTCATCAATCATGAATAACAAATATTCACCAATCATCAATCATTAATATGTTATATTCATCACCTTTATTCATTTAAATTTAAAAGACGAGGATGGATTTCTGAATTAAAAGTTGTCCTAATGAGCAAGGACAAGTCCTAAGCAGTGGATGTAGTCAACTAAATAGCATTTGATGTCACAAGTAAAGAATTAGACCCTAATTCCAATGAGTATTAGTAAAGGTATATTGACAAGAATGGAAAGAGCAAACAAATTTTCAATAATCATTGAATCAATAATCATTCCCGATTAGTAAGACTCAGAATTGTGATTTTTTTTGGTAATAATGATTAATGAAATTATATTATTCATGATTAATGAATGATCTGTAATTATGAGTAGTGAATTTCCATTAGTCATGATTAATGAGTAATGAGTAATCATGAATAATGGCCATTCATGATTGTTGAATACATTATATTCATGAGTACTCCAGGACCAGCGATTAATACAATTCATGAATAATGATTCCGCGCTACAGAATGATTTGTGAATGATGATTACAATCATTATTCACATTTTTGATTATTAGTCATATTCATGATTATTTAACTCTGATTAAAAGTCCCATGGCTACGGGTGTGAACTTGTTTTCTTCGGGTTTCCAATCATATGTTGCCACGGGCAAGGCGTATTTAAAAACCCTTTTTAATAAACTTCCTTTTAACGCAAACCTCTGTTCAACGGAAAAATATCGCTGTAGAGATAGTAGTGGTATATTAATGTACTTATTACACAGCGTTGAAGAATATAAAATAGTAAATATTATTTTAGTAAATCTAATTCAATAGAATATTCTATTACAGGTAACGGTCGTGTGTGGCCAAAAGAAATATGGACATTTCCACTTAAGCAGTGTTAATAACATTGAAATAAAAAATAAAACCCTGGAATCGATCAGTAACAACCACATAATTTTGCTCATGTTGACTCTGAGAAATACATAAATAATAAGAAATAATATTTTAGGATTCGAATTAAGTAAAACCAACAGGATTAATTTAAATGATAGCATACAATAAAGACGTGGCTGTAATGAATGAAGATAATACAGAAAATAACTATTATAATAATGATTAACTATCTACAATAATATTAATATTAATTAACAATTAAACTTAAAGCTTACTTTGAAATGGCGAAAAGAAAAAGATGCAAAGAGAAATTAAAGGAACTGTTGGATATAGGCAGCGCGACCTTGGGGCGGCCCTGACCTTGCGCCAACAGCTGATCCTGACGTAACCGCACGTGCCCCGCCTATATGCACCACCGCCTCCTTATCTCTCTCACTCTCTCTCTCTCTCTCTCTCTCTCTCTCTCTCTCTCTCTCTCTCTCTCACTCACTCTCTCACACACACACATACACACTATCTCAATCTCTCTCTCTTGCACTTTATTTAATAAATTTTGTCTCATTTTCAGTTTTTTTTTTACAAAAACAAACAAACATTTTAATAAAGTTAAAGCTTACCTGATATTAAAGAAGACTCTGATCAAAATCATTAACACGTTAGGTGCGGCATCGGTCCCCGGGGTCCGATACATTCCCATCTTAACAGCCGATTATCACATGAACATGTCCGAAAGGCCGAACGCCTCAAAGACTAAATTTAGTCGATTTTTAATGAGATCATTGCATTTTTGTGCAGCAAAAGTTGCTAACAGATGAAATTCTGTTGTTTTCTAGAATCGGACTATGGGGTCCGATACAGGCCATCAGTAATAAAACAAGACTATTGGACGGCATCACCCTTCCGCGTCCGATAATATTGCAAAGAATACTTTTATGGTTATCTTTAATTTCATGTGTTTGATTTTATACAATGTAGTTCTTTTTATTTTCTTTGACATTCTTTAATTATTGCATAAATATGAGAAAGAAAACAACAGGTTTTTTTTTTTTTTTTTTTTTTTTTTTTTATACTCCTTGCTAACTCTGTAATTATAAATAAAACTTGCTGATATTTACTTTATTTATATTATATAAATTCATTTCTTTAAAAAGAATTTTTTTTATCAAAGAGGAAGTGGTTGTAAAGCAGTGAAAGACTCCTAAAAATTGTTTTAACATTGCAAAAATTATTAATATGGATGGTAATTCAAAATTCCAGCAATTTAATGTTATTTTCGATAAAGTCTGGCGTAAATCCTATATGGGACCCCGGGGGCATGTCCTGCGCCTGTTATGTCTAGGTCTAATCCATACCAAGAGATAATGTCCTTGAGAAGCTCATTTAATTCACTTTTCAGTAAATAAATAACACTTTCGTCAAAGCATTTCCATCGGACCCCGACGCCCGATATCGTCTGTGGCTCATTCCAACTGACGGGCCCCTGGGACCGATACCATCCAATTCAGGATACCCCTAAAATACGCCGACGCACCTAAAGCCGTTTTTGAGAAAATCGAAAAAAAAGTTAAAAAAAAAGAAATTTGGAAAAAGGGTTTTTAAATAAAGTACCCTCTATGTTTGATCAATTTTGATGAAATTTTTTACATAGCTATTTTACTCCTATTAAATCCTAGTGACCCCGCGAACCCGCGACTTTTAGTATTTTAGGTTGCTATGCTAACCACTAGACCACAAGTGAACCCAGAAACATTTTAGTCCGTCTATTATTAGAAAAAAACAAAAAATTCGTAGCAATCTCTTCAGAAAATGTTACGGAAGATTGCTTTTGGTTACCGGGAGAATATATCAGCTGAGATATACTGATGTCTGCTCTAGTATAGAAAGACATTTCCGATTTTCATTTTATAAGATTAATAAATATAGGAAATTTATTTTTTAACATTAAAAATAAAATGAAAATCAGTTAATATTATTGTAGGTATCCCTTACAATAAAATAAATAACGCGATTTTCCTTTCATTGCAACGAGGAAAATTCTCCTGGTCAGTGACATGAGGAAGAACATTTAATTAAGCCAGGTGGGAACGATTTACATAACAACCTTTAACCTTCAATACAGCACGCCATTCAAACTTTGTACGACATTATATAACTAGGTTTTACTTTATGTAGTTTTAGAAAACATTTTTAAACATTGTTTAATTATTTGAAATATCAATATAATAACATCACAATACAACATCTCCAGAATCTAAGTACTGACGAATTAGTGTACAGCAGCTGAATTTACCATTGTCCACTAAGGTATTATCACTAATTTATAAATGCTATTACCAGAATACTACTTCATGACACTCTACGCAGTACAAGCTTTTTTTTTTTATTTCTTTTTGCAAAACTATAATCAACTCCGTCTCTATAAAAATTAATAAGGGACCTTTGTTTTGATTCTCAGTGGTCGGTGGGATCTTTGACGAGTATCTGACATCGTACAGGGTGGAGACCTCCATTTTACGTCCTATTCGAGGGACGGAATTGCCAAGGATTTTTCACTCCCATTAAAAAATCCTTGGCCCACCGATAGATAAGAACCCTCAACCTTTAATATTTTAAACTCCTATGCTAGCCACTTCACCACCGAAGACACCTGATTAAACACCTTAAGGGGTCGAAAAAATAAAAAAGATTGAAGTTGATCAATTTTAGCTCGTTAAAGTTATTGTTGAACTATACTCCTAAATATCGACGACCCTAGTCAAATTGTGGAATGCGAAAAATTGTTTTTGTTTTTTAAACATTTAATACCTTAATATTTGTAAGTATCATTAAAAATATTTAAGTATACATACGAAAGATATTGTGCAGAGTAGTTATACATTTAGGAAAAGTGTGGCCAACTGACCCGATTCTGTGATATTTACTTGCAAGGTCAACCATATCAGAATATTGAAATTGTTCCAACACTGGCCTTAACCAATGTCAACTGTGTATTATTTTCTAATTTTTTTTTCTTTATTTATGTTATCAATAACACATATGAGTATTTAAATATAAATTATAATCTTGAGAGAGCTCATATGCCACAAAAATTAGTCTGTGCTCATACGTCATATAAAAAACGATAAAATTGGGGCTTTGATGCGCGTTTCTTTTCTGAGAATAAACTGATCATCCAATAGGTATGTTCGTAATTGGATTGTTACAGATCATTTTATTGAATTTTGGAAAAAATATCCTACTTTATCTTTCAAATAAAAAATGTACTAATATTTATTTGACAATGAAGTTATTAAAAAACTACTACTTAAAATTTAAATTTAATTTAGTATCTGATTTTAGTGAGGAAATAAGTTTCTGTCGTCGGGGGGGGGGGGGGGAGCGGGTAGCCAGCCCTATGTATGTGAAATATCTAGTAAGGGAAAGTATTGGAATCGTAAAAATTCCGACCCGTTTTCGACGAAAATACACGTTTTGGTATCCGCTGAGTCCTAATCCTAATCGCCCGCGATGTGATAGCCAATGTTTCATCAAAATTCGTCAATCACGAGGGGGCACTTTTTTCTAAAATGTTGTCACATTTTTAAAGCTCTCGTATCAAGTGATTTCAGAGGAATAGTAATCGTTCTCGGTTTCCGATAAGGCATAAGAAACTTTACAATGAGACGTAATCTATTGATTCACCTTCACGATATATTTACAAAAAGCAGCTAGCAGTAAAAAAAAATCCCACTTTTGATGTAATTAGATCCATTAAAAAAAAAAAAAAAATAATAATAAATCGAAAATTACTGATAACTTTCAAGTTTTGCAATACAAATACCTACTCTGTAACCGATGGAGATATAGAATATTAGCATATAAATATGGGATAATTAGTTGAGGAATGACGTTTACTTATTATCGAAACATGTCGATTTCTAGTCTAAGTAAGTCCGAAAGTGAAATTTGTGTGTTGCGCTCATCGCACCAGATTTTTTTTATTAGGTGTATGACTTTTATTTACAGGAAAAATCAGACTGCTTTTCAATTAGAATCGTCTTATCAGTATAAAATATCATTATTAATCAATCAATCAATTTAGGTTTTTTAAACACAATACAATCTGAAAACCATAAGTTTTTGACTTGAATAATTAAACCCTAGTGAGCGATAATAGATGTTGAATTCGGAGTTACGATTTTAGTCAGTACCTTGATGGTTTTCCAGGTAGCTAAACGCTTTCGAAATAAATATCATATTATTTACCAAATTATTATATTTTTATTCAAAAGAGTGGTATACATTTTATATTTACATAGATCTGGACAGTAGCGGATCCAGGGGGGGGGGAGCGGCCCCCGCGCTTTAGTTATCGAAAAGCGTAGAAGATTCCAGTAAAATCTAGAACATTTACTAGAACAGCGAGATAACCGTTCCAACAAAGAGTCTGGAACTCTTTTAAATGTAACAAACCAAATCATATCGTTTCCTTTCACGTGTAATAAAATATTAAATAATAATATATGTTATAATAAATATTAAATTGTGAGGGGATGAAATAAGTTATATTATGTGATATGCATTATTTAGTCAAATTTAACTTGTGAGGACAATACAGCTTGAATTTATAGACCGCAATAGTGTTGGTTCCTGAAACATTTTAATATCTGATAAAGCAGACAGAAATATCGATTTTTTTTTACTATCGATCGCTACAGTCTTGCATCGGACGATGTTCGTGGTATATTCATACACACATTCCGAATTGAGCTGGCTAAATTCATTCAAGCAAATAATGGGGTTTTGAGAAAATTTTCTATTGTTAAGCATTAACAATAGAAAATTATTTCTTTTGTTTTAGGAAATCATTTTCTTTTTATTTATCTCTAAACAAAAGTTGTATGGTTTGAAAACTATACTGTTCTTAAGTTTTTAGGACATAGGACAATTCTCAGCATTTGTTAAATATCATTAGAAAACGCCAACAGCGCATCTAATATGCATCACTAAGGCCCTGAAATTATACACAATCATTATGTATTTATCCCCAACATTGATTTATTGTTCTTAGTAATAGATTAAATGACGTTATCTTGGATTGCATTAAATGTTTCAAGTATGGTGAGAAATAACACACGTTTTTGATTCCATTCAATATATCAAATATACAATAAGGGAAAATAATGCTGTCGTAAATAATAGCGATTCATTTCATAATAAACTCCCAACCCTTCAAAACCTGGAAGAACCCAACCACGCTTTTTCAGCGATTCCTGGCCTGAAAAAAAGATGGCATTGGGACCATCTGGTTTAGAATTTTTCGTTTCTATATTAAAAAAATGGCCAACTGCCACACTCTAGAGCATTTAGTATTAGTGACCAAAGGATCCATTCATCTACGAACAATTAAAGAATAACCAAATTAGTAATGAAAAATATGGAAATACAAAATTTGGAATCCGTAAAAAATTTTATGATCGCTAGACATTCCTTTCTATATATTTCATGACAATGTTCAAATTTCTCAAACTGATACCGGACTCATCCAACTGATTAGAGGCATGGCAACAGCTGATATGCACATAATTAGGAGATAAAAAGGCGCTGGATGAGAGATCTCCTTCGTTAAAATCCAGGCTACCTGAAACAAGCCAGACAAGAGATACCGCAGGGTGCCATCCTTCCCCAGCCTGACGTGCCCTTATTTCAATAGCACAACGCACATTTGCTAATTGTCGATGTTAGTTTATAGGCGCAATTTGAAACCAGAAGCCAAAAAAAAAAAAAAAAAAATTGAAAAATTGAAATTTACTAAAAACAAATCCCAAATTCCAAGCATATCGTATCGAAAGGTCAAACTTATTACATCTCAAGTAGAAAAGATACAAAATTAATCGGTGAGAGCAGAGCTCACTGTTCGTGGAAATCCTTTTCTGTTATCAGTGCGGCATTGACATTGAACGTACTGCTTACACAACAGCTGACATCCACTTATGCATTTTATATGCCTACTATCTTCTTCTGCACTCGGTATAAATAGCAAAGAACAGCCATGTCGAGTAGGGCTTCCTTTTAGTTTTTAAATTTCAGGGGGTGTCCGACGGGGCACAGTGGGACGAATCGCCATCTAGGTAGAAACATCAACTAAATGAAAAAATCATGTCGCTCTCGTGAAAAGAACAATCTACCTAGGCCATTTCCAATTTATTAATTGATTCAAGCAAATATTAACAGAATAATGGGGGGTTGAACACAGTAGATCCCTCATAATGCTAAGTCAGTTTATTTCCAAATTATATTACAAAATAAATAAAATCGAAGAGTGGATTGTGTTTTTCGGAAAAAAATTTATATTAGGCAATAGAAGATGATCCAGAAATTAAGTTTATATAAGTTCTTGGTTCTTTGTATGTGGATATTGGACAGAGTGTACCCTATTTTATTTTCAATAGTAAGTAAGCTTTTTTTCTGTATTATAAAAAATGAGATTACTAAAAATCTACACCGATCTACACCAAGATATTTTAACATAGTAGTTAACATTATGCTGACAATTGTTTTTCTGCAAGAGCTTTCTGTTCTGTCCAGAATGTAAGTTTCAAATATTTCATCCATAGAATTGAAACAATGATGATATACTAATTTCTTTTTGCTATGCCTGCTTAACATCAGACAAACTCTCATTTCACATACTACAGAAAAGTTCATTTAATTTAGAAATAAACTTCAAGTCTTCGTCCCCAGAGTTTTTACCGTTCATTTGCTAATAATTGATTAATACAGGTGACAAAGTTAAAAAATAAAAAAATATACACGACCTATGAAGTGCAGAAGAGAAATAGCATTGCTTTAACAAATAAACAAATTTCATGAAAATTGCAACAATAGTTAAGAAGTTGTAGCTTTTTGAATCCTGTTCATCTCACACTTTAATTAGCCAGTACCACTACATCCTATGAAGGGTTTTAGGTTCTGTACCGTGAAAGGTAGTACTGTTTATTGGTCATCGGTCGTGCAAGGAGGTGATTTGACCGTGATGACACTCAACCGCCTGTTCCACCCTCCTTAATTTTTCAATTAAGATTACCCAGATGTTAGAGACTGGGTTTGTCCCAGATCGGCCCACGAGATCAACTGTGGCAGAATATTAAAGATATCTTGCCAAGCCAGATTCGAACTCGGGACCTTGAGCGTTGCAGCTGAATGGCTTACCAATGAGCTATCCCGTTCCTTTTGATATAGTTTAAATAGCGAAAAAAAAATTCTCTTCTCTATACCATGCTATAAACTCAAATTAGGGCTATAATTTTATTGATTAATACGATATGTTAATTATTAATATTTAAATAACTATAAAAAAATATAGTAGCGTGTGTAAAATATATTAGGAGAGATTTTAATATGAGACGTGTTGGGGAAATATACGCTTTATATGAGGCAACAAACCAGGCATAAAAGTTTCAGTTATTAAAATACGTTAACAGTTTTGTATAATATCGAAATTTGTTTTGTTTTTTGTTTAGTTGTTAGAATAATCAGCACAACCTGAAAATGATGCATTAACATACTCAGATAAATTAAACATGTATATTACAATATATATATATAAAAAAAACTTTTTCTAATACACATGAGATATACATCCATAAATTACATTGAAGTTTGTATTAAAAAAGCAGGACGGTGATAAAAGTTATAATGAGCCAATTCAGTACCAAAAATAAAAAGTTTTAAACGAGTTTTTTCAGCAATCGATCGGTAATGTAATGTCTTCAAGGAGAAGATTGACTCAGTTGAACTCATTTCAAAGTCATCGCAATTTGTTTTAAAGTTGTTTCTTATTTTAGCAAATTGAACATCATCGACCATGATGGTTTTTCTGAAATATAATTTTTGTATTTAGTATTCTATGACGATTTTTTTTATTCAAATAACCTTAAAATTATAATAAACGTCTCTGATTATATATTTACATTTTTCCTTTCTAGTTATTCTTTAGTTTAAGATATTAGGAACACTCATGTGATGGCACATATATCTTTGATGAGCGTTCATCAGGGCTTAAGTCAAAATTTTGAATCTGAAATCAGGAGAGCTAGTCAAAGATCAAAACTTTGTAAAATATATTTATTTATTTATTTTCACCCTACCCTGCCTGTTGAGGCAATACGGGTTGTTGCAGCAGTTGGATGTTAGGCATGTCTGCATAGCATCCCACTGCTGCCATAAAACAAAAATGTTCTGAACTTGAGGCCGGTAGGCTTCATTTGCTCAGTTTGGTTGGCCTCTATGCACGGCTGGTCTTCCTCGTCTGACATTGAAGTGGTCAGGGCCGAGTGCAGTCTTCCATCCGTAGACGAACTCTTTAAAATGATAATAGTTATTTTCCGCAACTAGCTGGGGGAAATCTGATTCTGTGAGAACGTAAAGTCCGGTTGCACGAAGCAACTTAGCCCTCAGAGCCTCGAAGGCGGTGCAGTCAACAAGGACGTGCTCTGCAGTTTCCGGTATACCGCAGGTAGGACACAGGGGGTCAACGTCAATCCCATGGCTATGGAGCTTGGCTCGAAATGCCCCATTGTAAAATATATGTAAAATCTGATTGTTTATATTATTTGTAATTGTATTGTATATTATTGTCTAAGTATAATTGGTGCTCTCAGCTGAAACAGCTCCTTCACACTATTGATGAGGGTTATTGGATATTTGAAAAAAATCCTGCCAAGATTAAAGCTAATATGAAAAGGATTTTAAAAAAGTACGAACTATACTTAATTGAAGAAGACAAGAAGCAGTTGGAGATGTCCAGATATAGTGACCACTTAGGCCTCTTTTACAATAGTTCCGCAATTCCCCGATATTTGTTGATGCCAACTAACTTTAAATATATCCGGTTATATATACAGATGATTCTCTCTGGGAAATATATAATTAAAGTATCGGTTAATAACAGGATTGTTAGATTTAACCCACAAAAGGAATGTAAAATGTGCAATTATAAGGCCGACGAAACACTCCACCACATATTATTTGATTGTCCAATATATTCCCATATTAGAAAGTTTCAGGTAATGGATAATAAGCTTGATATATTTAGAGCGCAAAGTGTAAATGAAATGAGAATTATGTACAATTTCATGGCAAATATATCAAATTACAGGGATATGGTTGTGTAAAATAGTTTTTCTCAGTAATGTAATGGGTTCATTTATTTTTTAATTTTTAGGTTTATGACTGTAAATTTTAGTTATGATAATATTTTAATATTTTAGCTTATTTTAACTCATTATCCTATAAGAAATTTTTAATGTTTTATTGAAATTTCAATGTTTTAATTTGTATTTTTATATTTTGTATTATTTATTATTTTTATAGTGTTTTGTATGTATGTGTTTTTATATTTGTTTGAAAGTGTAAAAGAATTGTAATGTAAAATGTTAAAAATACTTCAACTCCATTTGTACAGGGTTCTTCCCTAAAAACAAATTATGATTAAATTAATAAATAAATATTATTTGTAATTGTTATTTTTATAAAACAAAATAGTTTGACTTAATACCAATCGGTAGCTCTGATTTCGTGCTATAATATTACGATGTAATCTCCAAATGCTCATTAGTGATTTAAGCCCTTCTCACCGCGCATTAAAGATATAACTATTATGAAAAGTAAATACAAATATTGAGTTTTTGGGGGTCACCTGAGGTGTAGTGGTTAGCATAGAAAGCTACAATATTAAAGGTAGCGGGTTCGCGTCCCGAGGTGGCCCTAGGATTTTTTAATGGGAGAAAATCAGTTCAGATACTGGTTAAAGATCCCCATCCTAATTATACCTGGGTAGGCCAAATTTAGGACTCTCAATTTAGCATCGCCCGATTAGCCTTATTGGCATAAAGTGACGTCAAAACCAACAAATATTGAGTTATAATTGAAAATAGTAGACAAGTTGAGTGAAATGGATATCGTTAAAACCAGACATCACCCTAGTTTTTTGTTGTTGTTTTTTCAATCTTTTCACAAAACCATAAATAATTAGCCTATATCCTTTATTTTATATACTACTTGGTTATTTTTTACTTTATTGAGGAAGAGTGGTTTGTTCTAGGACTTTTTTACTGAAGGAATCTCTTCCATTTTTTTATATTATAGTTAATTATCCAAACGTTTCGGTATGCTGGCCCATCCTCTGGGGTTATCTATTTTACAAATCTTTATTTCCATCGCCAATTGTCGTCATTTAAAGTTGTTATGCACATACTGTCATATCCTTATTTTAACATTTTTTTTTACTCTGGACCAATCTCATTGTCACATTTTAAAACTGTAGTTGCTTTGTGGACTTTCATTTTATAAAAATCTCATTCGTTTCTCCAGTTTAGTCAATAATAAAAATAATGATTTCGTAAAATAGGTTAAAAGTTATGATCCATTTTCTTTAAACTTATATTAAAACCTGTTAGAAATCAGCGAAAAATAGCGAATTTGATGGCTACAATTATTCTTTTAAGAATTAAAGACATGAGGAAAGAAAGTAAACAGCAGAATTTCTGCCGGATTCGACATACCTAGCAACTCTAAAATTCTGACTGCAACTTACGCTGACGATATCGCAATTTTAACAATACGCCATGACCCCAGTCTTGCCTCATTGGATATACAGATCTACTTACTTCAATTACAAAAATGGTACTCACTATGGAAAATGAAATTAAATCATCACAAATCACAACACATAAGTTTCACACTCAGACGGGATACATGCCCACCAGTTTATGTCGGCGACCAAAGCAACCAAATTCCACAGACAGAAAGTGTACGTTACCTCGGACTTCTGTTCGACAGAAGGATGACTGGGGGCCCACATGTCAAAATGAAAAAAAAACGCTTGAAAATTCTTTACTCTCTTTTTTCCAAATCTTCTAAATTGAATCTTAGACAAAAACTGAATACATACTAAGAAGACACATTATCAAAAATTACGAACTTTTCAATCTAAAATTTTAAGACTAATTACTGACGCTCCTAGGTACGTAAGTAACTAAACTCTACATACAGGCTTACAACAACCGATTATCCAACAACACATACGAACGCTTTAGTCACGCATTTTTGTTAAAGTGGAAGGACCTAACAACAGATTAATTCACGACATGGCCACGGTTGACTTTTCCGTTCGAAGGCGGTTAAAAAGAAGCTGGATGAGAGACCTCCTCTCTGGAATTAGTGTCAAGCCCGGAAAGAGGTCCTGTTGGACACTTTCGTTCCTTCATGCCACACATGCCTTACATATTATTGCGTTGCTGCAGCCACCGAATTCGCTGATTGCCACAGACCGCTGACAGGTGCGAATCAATGTTTGAAGACAAAAGAAAAAAAAAAAAAAAAAAAAGAGAGAGAACTGTATTATGAGATTATGAGTCATTAAGGTATTTAGTATTTTCTCTTTGATAAAGTAGATAATCTTTATAAATAAAAATTCAGAGGTTTATCATAAAAAACAGATTTTTTTTGTCTATTTAACAAAACACAATGAAACCGAAATTTAAAAGAAAACAAAAAACGGATAAACTATCGTTAATATCTTTTTCGGCCTACCCTGAAGTCCCTTGCCTGTAATGAATTGAGGCATCCATTGTAGTTAAAGGCTTCCTGATGGATTGCTGAGAGCTATACATACAGCTATACAACCATAATAAACCTACTTACTAAAGTTCGAGGGTTTGCGTCCCGCGGTGGTCCTAGCATTTTTTAAACCGAGTATAAAAATCCCAAGCTATGCCGTCCCTCGGATAGTACGTAAAATGGAGATTAAAGATCCCTATCTTAGTTATACCTGGACAGGTAATTTTAGGACTCCGATTGTAGCAACGTCCGATTAACCATAGTGGCATAAAGTGGCGTTAAACAAAAAAAAAATAGCTATATCTTCTACCTATCTTAAACTTAACGTCTTCGTATCATGAGACTTAAACTAACCAGTTTTCGTTAGGAGTTGTTAGTTGACCTTTCTCTATTCCTTAGTAATCGGATTCCAGATCGCTCCTTTTATTGTGGAGATTTTATCTGACATCTTTCAATAATTTTTTCAAGACTGCTGCATATATTCCAGGTCTTTACTATTTAGTTATAGTTTAACAGAAGTATTAAAGTCTTTTGATTACTAAACAAATAAGATACCCTACACCTTTATAAGAAGTTTGTTGCAGAATTTTTGTATTTTTTTTCTTTACTCATCTGGAATATTCTATATATGTACATGGATTCTTTTGTGTATACAGAAATATAGCTACATAGAGCTATCTTACTTGAGATCAGAGGACGCCTACTTGAACCGCAGAGCAAGGTTCAGTTCCTTATTTAGGCCTCGGGTAATTTCGCAGGAGCACGTAACTCCTGCAACGATCTGTGGCTTATTGCGTGCTGGCCTACGCACCGCATTTTTTTTTTTCTTTTTTCTTCTCCCCTCCCTCAACAGCATTACACACTCCAAGGACACTGAGTATTTCTCGCACCACGCAATCCTCAAACCAACCTTTGAATTATCGATGCCTTCTTTTCACGCAAATTGAATTTTTAAACGGCGTTAAGGGGGAACGGATATCAGTCAAAGTCGATGCCGTAGTAAATCGATAAACGGACCTGGTGAAGGTTTCAGGCTATATTTTTTTCGCTCGTAAATTATTTCTTGAGTGAGCTTATGTAGTATTACTTGATTTTAACCTTGTAGAATCACAAATAGTGCACTTATCAGAAAAGAAGTATCTGCATTGTGGATCAAGATATGATGGCCTCCTAACTTTAGAGTTTGAATTATATTAAGTGCTACCTACCAATGGTAGTTTATCTTCATTTATCTGTTCATTTATTTTCACATTAAATTTATGTATTTGTGTTATTATTGCAAGTTCCCTTCATTATTTAGGCCTCATGTAGTATATGCAAGAGGGCGTAACTCTAGCAATGTGTGTCGCGTGGGGGCCTAGGCGCCTCTGAATTTTTATTTCAAATATTTATTTTATTTTATTTGTAAATATTTTAACGTGAAATGAAATAAAACAAAACTTTTTGTTGAAACAGTTGGAACAAACTGTTCTAGTTGCTGTTTGTTTGTTTAACGTCCATTTATGCCTCTAAGGCTAATCGGAAGATGTTACAAGGGAGTCATAAATTTTAGCTATCCGGGTATAATTAGGATAGGGATCTTTAACGAGTACCTGACATCGCACAGGCTCGGGAGCTTCATTTTACGTCCTATCCGAGGGACGGCATAGCTAAGGATTTTTAACTCCCTTTAAAAAATCCTAAGGCCACTGCGGGACTCGAATAATAAGTAACCGTTCCTGGCAATCCAGAACTTTCTACAACGGAATAGAAATCTGTTTTGGTTTCACCTCACTATATATTCAAATAATACGACTAGGAATACAATAATCCGCCCTACCATTAGCCAATTGATATAGATGCATAGCTTCTAGACATATCATTTCAAGCAATGATGGGATAGAGACAGTCAGTCTGCAATCTCTTAATGGGATGCAAGCAGCAGTCACGTGGTAGAGCACTGCACTGCACTCCTCAGTATGTGATGTCGCTCCTAGGTGTCGCTGTCTCCTCTGGCTACTTGGCAATTAGCTTAGGATTAGTTACAGTATGGACTTTAGGCTAAATCAGACCAATCCAGAACAATGTGTCCTCATTACGGTGGCTTTAGATTGCAAGTAACGTACGGGATATGACATAAGGTAAATTGCACTATGTCCCATAATATCGTCATATGTTTGACCGATCGTATTGTTAGTGATTTATGAAAAGTTCTCAAGAGTAGTGTCGAACCTATCTGCCCACATTTAAATGATTAGTTAACACAAATTGGCCCCTGAGATTAATTCTCATACCATATTAATCAATGAACTTATATCTCTAATTTGAGACTTGATAAACACATCATAGCATACACAAGAGAACATTTGTTTTTGCTATGTAAAATAAATACTATGGGTTAAAACTAAATCAATCCTTTTAGTCCACACGTTAAATTAGGATAGGGATCTTTAAAGGGTATCTGACATGGCACAGGCTCAGGACTTTCATTTTATTTCTTATCCGGGGACGGCATAGCCTAGGATTTTTTACTCTCTTGTAAAGAGACTTTTGGATTTTAAGCTGCTATGCTAGCCACTCCAACACAAGTAATCCCTATGGAATCCACCTGTCTCGCATGTGGCAGCATCATTTTTGTATGAGATTATTACCTTGTATTAAGAAGGACTGCAATCTAAACAACGTAATGTATTATGTTAAGGGTATAGTAACTACCTAACTGAATTATTCTTTGAAAATATAAAAATTTAAATAGCCCTAATATTTGATGGGGTCGAGCCCCATGGATCAGCCCATGCCAAGGGCATAATCGAATCCTCTAATAAGTGAGTACCCATTGTGATGTAATTTATTAGTTATATATAGAGCTCGGATTCCCGTGCAATGCATCTTTTTTTTGGAAAGTCAGAATAAAGCGAACTATAACTAATTTACTTATCCGAATTAAGCCTAATGATATGTTTTAATGAAGTTTTATATTGCACGAAATTGAACGTTTTGTGGTTTGCTGCACGAAATTGCAAGTTTTGGGGTTTAATGCACTATATTGCACGTTTTGAATTTTTATTGCACGAAATTGTATAATTTGATATTTTGAAGAAAAAATATATTACAAATTGTAATTTTCTATAATACATATCAAAACAATAGTGGAAAATAAATGTAAATATCATAGAAAAAAAATAAAGGGAACTTGGGAGATGTAAACCAACACAAACCTCCGATTTCCCAGAAATGAGGGTTCAGTGGTTCCTGGATGTT
The DNA here is from genome assembly GCA_911387785.2 of Aelia acuminata. Taxonomy (NCBI): domain Eukaryota; kingdom Metazoa; phylum Arthropoda; class Insecta; order Hemiptera; family Pentatomidae; genus Aelia; species Aelia acuminata. The sequence continues at coordinate 135,686,359 of OU426981.1, forward strand.
TACATTTTGTTTCTCAATTCCCATCGTTTTGTCAGTATCAAACTAGCTTCTATCGAGTATATTGTTTCTAAAAATGCCTAAAAATGTGTTTCGAAACTTGCGAGATGGATTGAAAAATATCATTAAGTCAATAGGAATGATTGTATAGTGTTCTGTAAATCCTGTGATAAAAAAATTGGATGAGAGAGGAAAACACAGATTGATACCCGCAGTAGCGCAAGTTAGTACCTAACTTTTTTTTACCCTAGAACGGCAACAGGGTTGTGCATGTCACCAGAGTGATTTAAAAATAAGCCTGCGCACCGGATATTGCATCTAGTGATTCCATAATTTGAGTAGTATCTTTCCTCCTTTAAGATCTTCCTATTACCAATATAATTACAGCTCACATGTGAGTATTTTACTCTGTATTCCACATCTTGCTGTTACTATTTTATGTAAATATTTACTGTTCCGATTTTTTTACCAGAATTTTTTTCAAAAATATATCAATAGTATTATATAAAAGATTCGAAATTCAGTGATTATACCACAACCAATATTATAAAAATAATCTGTAAAAATAAAATTCTATTTCAATTTACTCTCCGCTACTTAATTTTTACCAAAGTAGCTATTATTTGTTCACAAAAACAATTTATTTTCAAGCAATACATATATATTGCATGTTTTTGCACGTTTTGAAGTCTTTATTGCACGTTTTCAAATTTTTACTGCACGGAATTCCGAGCTTTAGTTACATACTATTTATATATATTAGTTCAGAACCAATAAAAAGAAAACCTGACACGACTTGAAAGATTACAAATGAGATTCAACCAAATCGAAATATATCCAAAGAGTAAAAGAAAACAATTTACACTGTACAAAGAGATACAAATCAGCTCGACAAAGAGGAACTAGAGCTGTTTACGGCAGACCTAAGCTACTGGGGCGCTGCCTCAGACGAGCGGGCGAAGACAGAACTAACTTTATCGAGCAGACCCGTGTCGCGACCTTCCCTAACCTGGAAAGAGGTCAGCTGCTTCCGCTGTCTTTATGTCCTCCTTGGCCTCCACTTCCGGATCGATCATGGCGGGTTATAGCTTCCTTCCAGAAGATGCCCTCCTCTGCGAACTTAGCGCCTCAATTTAATGCCTCGTTTGGGACTTATAGCGGGGCTGGGCTGCTGTTTATGGACCCTGCATCAGCGTTTTCACTAAAGTGCGCAATGTTATTTTATATCAGCTTGGAAATTTCTGTATGTGCAAAAACTGTTTATTTTTTTTTAATTACATTTACTCAACTTCCGTCTTTGACTCCAGAATGTTATCTATAATATTTCAGGCTTACTTTTATTTATTATTTTTTTGTTGGGAAACTTTTTATTTGGCAATTTTGTTTAGATTTTTTAAAAACCATATTTTCCTTATTATTAATTTTGTATTTGTTCCAAACGAGTTTTCAAAATGATTATTTTTGCAATTTTCAATGCTGCGTGATAAATGAATGAATAAAATTAGTAGAAGGTAAGAATTTCCCCTTAAATAAAAAGTAGTCCTATACCAACTATTTGACTGAGAATTTCCTTGTAAGCTGTTTGATCTTGGATGTGCAGTAGACAGTCGTTAACTAACAGTAAATAATTACTTCTTTACAACTAACTTCTCCTTCGCCTCTAACATTGATATTTTATACTATGTGTATTTATTATTATTTTAGGAAATTTATACATCCAACATCAATTTATTCAAATTTTCCTCTTTATTTTTCTTTATACATGTACAACGTTTCGGACTTGTTTGTCCATTTTCAAGTACATATATAAAACATTTTTCATTCTATTTAAAACACAATATATAAAAATTATATTACACTTTAAAAACAATTCAACCACATACAAAACTTTTTATTTTTAAATTTAATCTTTAAAAACATCTATTCATTTAGTGTTAAAAACACTATAAAAAAATGTTTAACTGGAAATCCTGACTATTAATCATCCTATCGTAAAGACGAACAGCTGAATATTACACACCTCAAGTGTTTTTTAATAGTATATTTCATTACTAGTACCGAAAGTGGCCTTTTCCCGTGCGCTACGGAATTTCACGTGTGAGGCGTAGCCGAAAACGGGAATTCGAGTTTCACGTACGAGGCGATGAACGATATTTTTCATTACACTGCAAACAGGCAGTCTAACAGAAATCTCAAACTAACATAATTAATTAACTTGAATTATAATTTCAAACACTAGTATATTGTTTGGTTAGTTTATTGATCAACAAACAAAAGCTGAATACAAATAAAATAAAATACTGAAATAAATAAGGTTTCTAAGAATTTTAGGAATTGAAATTAATATTTACTGTACAGTTTTGATTGTTGCTTATATTTATGATTTTATTTGCTAATTTATTTTGTAGTAAGTGTAAATTTTTAGTTGTATTTTTGTGTATTTCTTGACACTTTCCTGCTCTTTCATTGTGCGGAAAATTTCAATATTTTCGTTATTTGTTTTCATCATTCCATGCTCGTTGCTGGAGCTCATTAATTCATCGGGCAATGCCATTTGTTCAAAGCACTAAGTAAACTGACAACTTTTGAAAATATTTATGACACAAAAACTAATTGTAATCGGTGGATTTTCAGTTTTCTTGATTTCAATTTTTCATTAAACAGCTGTTCTTAATACAATCAGCAAGCGCTATTGGGGGCCGGGAAACGAAATAACAAGTACGCCGAAAATTTTCGGCGCACTTATAAATTTTCCGTGCGCGTGCAAATTTTCGGTGCACTTTTAGAAGTAAACGGGAAACAGCTGTTTTCTGTACTGTTTGCATGCATCGAAAGTAGTTACTTTCCGTGCAGTGTAATGAAAAAATGTTTTAAATTCAGAACAGGTATTACATCATTTTAAAATATAGACAAAAAATAATTATTTAAATTTTATCTAGCGTAATTTACAATATCGCACTGTCAATGTGGCGAGAGCTCTAACTAAATTCATCATTCGGTTGCCCATCAGTCAGAAATCGTTCCAGAAAATGCGAGGGGAGAAATTCCCACCCTTATAACTTGTTTTATTTTCTAGCCCAGACGATGTCCTGCGAAGTGGGTCGAAACGTTTGCTATTTGTAAATAGTTTATGTTCTTTGTTTAATCAAACTACCTTGACCGCAACTCTCAACAGATCGAACAGAATATTCCATCAAACACTTTTCATTCTAACTTCTAAAAACTCCTTCCATTTCTTGAATAAAAAGGACGAAATATTCGAGCCTCAATTTTTGGACCATTACCTCTACCAACAACTTCCCACCCCTTTCCCAGATGAGGATATCCTGACAGACACCTAAATCGGCGGACAGCCCATTCACCCGGGCGGCACTCCATTCACACCAGAAGCGGGACGAATCCATCTCAATGGGATCTTCTCACTGGAAGGCCTATACCTACGCCAACTGGAAGATTCCAGTTTCCAGACCAAACGGTTTTATCTGTTATTCTTTATCACCAGGCTAGTGTAAAATGAGAGACAAGCTTAATGTTCCATTTTTTATTATTATTTAAAAATGCAACAAGTAAATCTGCTTTAAGGAGAAACTAAAATCACGATGAAAATTTTAAGAACCCTTGGCCACCTTGACCACGTATGCTTCGAAGGTAATCTAGAATAGTTTTTGATGAAAAATTACGAATTAGAAAATTTAGCTGACGGTGGAGGCTGCAATCAAAGGGAAAATATTTCAACACTGATATGGAGCTAAATAATATTATTGACTTTTCTTTTCTTCTAAATAGTTGTGATGAGGAAAATAAATAGTTGTTGCGGCAAAAAGGAAGATATATTGCTAATTAATCATTATCTATATAAATAAAGATGAAATTCTGTTTCTTTGTTTGTTTATTTGTTCTTTATAGAAATCCATACCGTTTGTCCTAAATTCTCCAAATTTCGCTCAGTGGTTCTTTGATACCAGGTGCGAACACCCGTCCATATTAAAATTGCATAGCTTCAGCCAATCTCAGGGTATATTCTTTATTGTTATAAAATTCGTCATGATCTAGCTTTACAATGGTTTTTTTTATGAAATCGACCGTTTGAGTCGAAAAAACGGCCTTAAAATTCATTTTATAGTTTTAGAAGAGGCCAACAAGGCCCTGTAAGACCGTCCCTTGGCAGGCGTCGAGTTCTGGGATTTTTAAACCATATTTTTTTTTTTTTTAACATTACAATACGTTTATTCACATGTATGGTAATTTTTTTTTTTAAATGCCTCCTAAGAAGCGAGCTTCAATAGGAGTAGTGAGCTCAAAAGCTAAAAAACAACGTAAAATACGAGCAGCTGAAACTCTTGACGAACATCAAAATAGGATTGAACAACAGAGGCTTAGACAGACAATCGCGGGAAACTGAGTCTGCCCAGGAATACGAGGCCCACCTTGCGCCACAGAGGCTTAGGCAAGCCGATTTGCGAGAAGCTGAAACTGCAGGGCAATATTTCTGTTTGTTTGTTTGTTCTTTATAGAAATCCATCCAATTTATCCTAAATTCTCCAAATTTCGCTCAGTGGTTCTTTCATACCAGGTGCGAACATCTGTCCATATTAAAATTGCATAACTTCACCCGTTCTTCAGCTGATATTCTTTATCCTAATAAAAATCGTAATGATCTCGCTTTACAATGGTTTTTTTACGAAATCGACCGTTTCATTAGAAAAATTAAATTTCCCGGGTGAAACCGGGACATACAGCTAGTTCATAATATTATTGACGTAAAATTATAAAAGAAAACTTTCGAACAAACTATTAAAACTCAAAAAGTTACGAAGTTACTAAGCAGTGACATAACATTGACTTAGAAGTAACTGTATTCTTCGCTGCCCGAGGTTATACAAGGCCACTAGTCGATCGCTTCTTATATATGGCCTGCTATGAAACCACCCAGAGGGACCTAGAACGATCCAAACATGTCATCACGTAATATTACATGATTGTAACCGTTTCGGACAATTCTGGAACTTTTAAAGTGAAATACACCTATGTTTTCTTTTCACGTTGCAACTGGACCATCCTTAAAGACATTCCTCCTTGGACATTCCTCCTTCTTTTCCAATCCTGAATCCGCAGCGCCTGTTCTTCATCGCGATTCCCCGCATATAACTCTATGCGATTATAATGGACGATCATAGGCTTTCCCTTGGGATACTTGAAAACCCTGAAGATCACATTGTTGATGCGCTTTATCACGTCGGTCCCCTCCCAGTTCTTTTAAAACTTTAGGCGGAATCCTTGCTTTCCTCGATGGTTGTAGAGCCGAAAATCAGAATGGCGTATGTTCATGTGGGCAGGTATTTATTTATTATATTTACTCAAGTTCAAGTTTATTTTTGTGTATTAACTCTTTTATTTTTACTTTCACTTACCTATATATGAAATATATAGTAAGTGGAAGTATTGCGATCGTGAAAAATTTCGACTTCCGGTTTTTAACGGAAATACACGTTTTGGGGTCCCCTGAGTCCAATTTACCAAGTTCCGCGAAATGGTCTGTGTGTGTGTGTGTGAACAGACTCAAAAATCTTAAAACTGTATTCAATGTAATGTACTATTCAATGTAATAAAAATGTACAAAAAAGTATTCAAAAACTTTAAACCGTGCGAACCTGAAATTGGGTATTTGGTGCATGATTATGCCCGCGATGTGACAACAAAAAAGTCATCAAAATTGCTCAAAGGGAGGGGGTACTTTATTTAATAACTTTTTAAGTTTTTTTGATTTTCTCAAAAACGGCTCTAACGATTTTGATTAAACTGTGTATTTGATCTATTTATTTGCTCAAAATATGACTGTAAAAATTTCATTAAAATTGATCAACCGGAGGGGGTACTTTAATTAATAAATTTTGTATCATTTTCACGTGTTTTTTTTTATTTATTCAAAAACGGCTTTAACGATTTTGATCAAACTGGGTATTTGATGTATGTATATGCCAAAGATGTGATAGCCAACATTTCATCAAAATTGGTCAAACGGATCGGGCACTTATCTTTTTTTTATCTTTTTTTCGATGATCTCAAAAACGGCTTTAACGATTTTTATCAAATTCGTCATTTTGATGAAAATTAGGTGTTCTTTAATATCAGGTAAGCTTTATCATTATTAAAATGTTCTGAGGGGGCTTTTTTTGGGGCTTTTTTTTTTTCTTTCCTATAAAGTACCTTTGTTTTTGTTTATATGGAGAAATTAACTGTCTCTCGTTACGCCTAAAAATAAGCAATGACTAAATATGAGATATGATAAAAATAAAGAAAACATAAAGAGGAGAAAAAATGAAAAATATTCAGTCAACTCATAAAACTCGTTGAGCCCACGCATGCGGGGTACGCCTTTAATGACAGACCATTGTTCATAATTACAGCCGTTCTGTTCATTTGAGAAGTGGCAATTAACAAAATGCCTTAATTTCTAATCTAAGTAAGTTGGTAAGTGAAAGTTGTGTGTTGCGCGCACGCACCAGATTTTTATTTGTATATTTGTAAATGTGTGAATGTGCTCAATGCCATCAATATTTCCATTGTATTCAACTGAGACAGAATGTAGTACGATTCAAATAAAGATTTCATAATAATAAAAAGTTTCTCTCTAGTTTTTTTAATATCAAATTAAAACATAGCATCGATGATTTGTAAAGAAGAGAGTAAAATATTTCAATAATTTGTTAAGAGTGATGAAAAAAAAAATAAATAAAAAATGCTCATAATATTTTTTCAATCTTGAGCCCATAAGGCTGACATAAAATATTTTCAATCATTTTTTATGAAGTTAACATTTCCTTTCACTAAAGTCTTATCACTAAAGGACACCAATTTTGTTTTGTTCGCTAGCTGTTATAAGCTATCGCTATCAAAAAATGATCATTATTTTTAAATCTCGAGGTTTGCAAAAGCTGATTTTAAGTATTTACTAATTTTTTTATTGAGATTTTTTTTTTTTTTTTTTTGGCAGACTAGGGCAAATTTAATTGTTCAGAAATTAGTGCCGGTTCTAAATCCAATATGCCTAATATACGCCCTGGCATATTCCCAACCGATCCACAGCCAACAAAAAATAAATAAATAAAATAACGCACAAGACAAAAAAAAAACATGTTTGACTCTTTTAATGCAACTGAAAATATCCAAGATATTTGGAAACCGATTTCTATTTTTTTTTTTTTTAAATAACAAATTTTAACGCAATCTCTTAAAAATACTACTTATTCTGAAATATCTGGTATAAATCGGATTTTGTTGGCTAAGATACAAGAGAAAAACTTAAATAGTAAATATGTTAAGAATTTATCATTATAGAACCTTTAGATAAATTATAGATATTGTTATCTTGATATCGGCCTAAAAGCCGAAACGTAGAACAAAAAAAATTTATTGTTAAACAATTAGTTAATAATATAAATAAATAAATAAATAGTTAAATAAATAAATAAAAATAATAAAATAATAGGATCAAATAAATATTAGACTGTAAAAAACTTATTTTATTATGAATTTCTTTGAGGTTGCCAAAATTAAAACTGCCCTGAACTCCATTAACACGGGATGAAATGATGTGATACTATGATATTTTATTTTTAATAGGCTGGACAAATAATAACGCCCTGGTCACTGACTAATATACCGAAGCAAAAGTTAAAATTTCTCAGATTAAAATTATTTATTTCACCCTACCATACCTTTGGGGCAATACGGGTTTTTCAACAGTGGTAAGACACGTATCCATTAATAATACCTAATTTGGATTTCTATAAAGAAAAAATAAACATACAAACAAACAGAATTTCATCTTTATTTATACAGATTATATAAACACATATTTTAACTTTTAAATATCAAGAAGTTTAATTTTGAAAATTATTTGAGCCTTAAAAGGTTAAAATACCTCGACCCCTTCGAAAATTGTATTTTAATTTTATGGTTTGCCATAATGTTGTGGTCACCTGTGGTGCAGTGGTTAGCATAGCAGCCTGCAATACTAAAGTTCGCAGGTTCGCGTCCCGCGGTGGCCCTAGGATTTTTAGTGGGAGTAAAAAATCCTTGGCTATGCCGTCCCTCAGATAGGAATTGAAGTCGAGCTCCCGAGCCTATACGATGTCAGGTACTCTTTAAAGATCCAAAATGTAGGACTCCCACCGCAGCATCGTCTGATAAGACTTAGTGGCATAAAGGGACGTTAAACAATAAAACAAAAAAAACCTGATAATGATAATAAATGTTTATTATTAATAATAATTATTAATCTATATTTATATAGATTAATACATACATACAACTTACATTCGCCTCACTTCCCCGATTACCGCGGCCAACTTCGTCAATGCGATCTCTTGTTAGTTCTCGCGAACTAAAATTTAAAAACCGTAATTAATACTGCTTTTTTTTTGTGACTAGTTACCTCTCGCATAGGTAATTAGTCCAAAAATCTTTATTAGGTAAGACGGGGCGGAGGGGGGGGGGGGGCGGTTTTCCCCGACCCCACCAGGAACCACCACCGTCGCCGACTCGTTTCCCTCTGGCTCAAGTTGGCTCTCGCACACGTAAATTTTCATTAACTAATTACCATGGGTTTTTTTTTCCTAGCTAATTACCTCTCACATAGGTAAATATTCAAAAAGTCTTTATTATGTATAGTAATAGTAAGTATACATATAACTTTATTTATAAATAAAGTTGATATTCCGTTTGTTTGCTTTTTGTTCTTAATAGAAATCCATACAGTTTGTCCTATATTCTCCAAATTTTGCTCAGTGGTTCTTTCATACCAGGTGCGAAAACCTGTCCATATTAAATTGCATAACTTCAGCCAATCTCTGGGTATATTTTTTATTGTTATACAAATAGTTATGATCTCGCTCTGCATTGGTTTTTTACGAAATCGACCGGGTCAGCTTTACGTTGCATGCTCTAGCGTAGGTTCACTTATGACCTAATTATATAAGCCCCAGAGATTTAAACTAAAAATATAGTATATCCTTAAGCTTTAGCATTGTTTTTTTTTTGTGTTCCTTGTTTATAGAATTGTTCACGTTTATTAGAAAAATTGAATTCCCCGGGTGAAACCGGGATATGAAGCTAGTATATAATATTTAAAAGCTATGACTGAATGTATAGAGTATACTATTATTCTAGACAGTTCTATGAATGGGGTTCCCCGATCCCCTAGCGTAGCCAACACACACAGGAGGTCGCCGAACTCTCGGCTTCTTATGAACGGCCGAGGGGCTGCTCAATGGGAACCTTCAGACTGTGAAGAAGTGATGCGAGGGGGATATCCTAAGGGGGGGGGGGATGTGAGAGGGTACAGTCGGCTCTGGTGATCTAGGTCTTGGAGTATACATATAAGTCTTCAATAGTACATTTTTATTTATTTTTTTATTTATTTATTGAAATTTACAACTGTATTTACATTACAGTAAATGAGATCACAATAAAAAAGGAAAATGGCAGGAATAAGCACGAAGAGAAGCTACCAATTGATAGCACTCAAAATACACTTAACATAGAAGGTCCCGAGGCCATCTTCTTTTCAGATCCTAGGAGGATCGACAGTATATAGATTACAAATATAATGTATCACTATCATCGCTACACTATGAATATTGTAACACTGAGCTGGGTTTCAATAATTTTTATTAAAAGAAGATTGTAATTCAAAACGTCAAAAAAAAAAAATAAAATAATAATGATTACTTTAAAAAGTCACTTTTTATCACCAACTGATCACTTTCAAGGTAATCGCTTTAATTAACATATGACCAGGTAAACAAGAATTCAGGTTAATGAACATTTATTTTAAATCAATAAAAAGACAACTACATATGAATTTAAACTGTAAAAAAAATCAGCCATGTCTTCAAATATTTGTGTAAATAAATTTTTGTTACTGTTCCTTTGTATAACACAAAAATTCGTACAAATAAGAATCCAAGGGTTCCCTCATTGTGTCACAAAATATCAACAAATTATACTTTTCGGAAATTTTTTATATTAAACAAGGTTATCATGTCATCCAGGGTAGTGTTTTTTAAAAAAAAATCTAGTATAAATTTCGGGGAGGGTATTTCAAAATATCAAAAAATTATACTTTTCGGAAATCTTTGATATTAAGCAATGTTATCATGTTATCCAGGGTGGTGGGTTTTTTTTTTTTTTAAATCTACTATGAATTTCGGGGGTAGGGGGGTTAATTCTTATGTATAATTAGAAAATATAAAGACATTAAACTTTTCGGTAATCTTTATTTTAATGAAATTTCTTAAGGTTTCGAAGGGTATATCATATCGATAAATTTCGTGGTGGGGGATTACCTTTTTTACATTATTTATTTTTTTATAATTCTTCTATACGTGGTTCTATTCGTTAACTATGAACTTTATAAATGGGTGTAATTCAATTAATATGAGCCCGGTTCGATACAAAAAAAAAAAAAAAAGGGCCTTTCTTTATCTGTTATAAAAAAACTTTTATTTATAACCTCTGAGCAATAAAAGTTTTTTCAAAAATTTTAAATAAAAGCTCTTTCTCATAAAAGTTTTAAGTTTTATAAATGTAATAAAAAAGTAAAAGTTAAACCTTTCTTTACGTTTTAAGAAAACTTAAAAATTACAATAAATATGTATTACCCAAGGTGGTGTTTTTAAAAAATATCTATTTCCAATTTCGATGGTGAGTTTTTAAAAAAAAAAAATTATACTTTCTTGGAATTCTTTGACTGTGTCAATGATAGGCAAAAAGTAATATGAGTAAAAAGTACGGATCCGGGATACGTACTCTTGAAAACTCTCCATGATCAACTTTTTTTATTATGCGAGTACACCGGTCATCATTTGAGAAAAGTACAGGAGAATATTTTTCCCTATTAGAGTAAATTTTGTTAAATAAACGTTTTGTGTAGTCATTTTATTTATTTTTAAGGATCTTTCATTCCGATTGGGGCAAAAACACCAACCTGGATGACATGATAAGATTGCTTAAAATCAAAGATTTCCAAAAGTATAATTTTTGATATTTTGAAATACCCTCCTTCACCCGAAATTCATACTAGATATTTTTTTTTTAAAAACACCACCCTGGATGACCCGATAACATAGCTTAATATCAAAGATTTCCGAAAAGTATAATTTTTTGATATTTTGAAATACCCCCCCCCCCCTCCCCCCGAAATTCATACTAGATTTTTTTTTTAAAAACACCACCCTGGATGACCTGATAACATAGCTTAATATCAAAGATTTCCGAAAAGTATAATTTTTTGATATTTTGAAATACCCCCCTCCCCCCGAAATTCATAGTAGATTTAAAAAAAAAACCACCCTGGATGACATGATCACATTCTTTAATATCAAAGATTTTCGAAAAGTAAATGTTTTGATCTTTTGAAATCCCCCCCCCCCCCCCTGAAATTCATAATAGATATTTTTTTAAAAAACACCACCCTGGATGACATAACATTCCTTCATATCAATGATATACGAAAAGTTTAATATTAATTTAATCATTATCTTGGATGACCACTCTTGTTTTTAAATTATTTAAAAGAAAAGTTTAATGTTTCGATTTTAGAACAAATGGTATAGTGGTAAACAAGTAAATCAAAGAAATCCGAAAAAGATATATTTTTTTGTATGAGAGTACCGCCTTTGTAAACTTTGAAATAGATATTTTTTTATACATTTTTAAGTTTTGTGTTAGAGGTAATAAGTAAAGGTTTAACTTTTTACTTTTTTATTATATTTATAAAAGTTTTAAAACAGTTAAAACTTTTATGAGCTAGAACTTTTATATAACAGTTTTGAAAAAAACTTTTATCGCTCAGAGGTAATTAATAAAAGTTTTTTTATAACAGTTAAAGTTGAACTTTTTCGTAATAAGTTATAACTGTTTCAATGCCTGGTTTAAAGTAATCATTTGGTGATTAAAAGTAACCTAAGGCTGCCTAATATGAAAAAGATCCAAAATATGTAAGAACGTGTTAAATAAAAATGACTTCAAAAGATTCGAAATGTCATAAAACGATTGAATGGAGCTCATGAACTTCCAAAGCTCAGAAAAAGATATGTAAATTCCATTGCCTACATAGCAGTATAATTATCACTGAGAAACGCTGTTCGTATCATTGTTTGTTCTTTTGTTTAACGTCCCTTAATGGTGCTAAGGCGAATCGGACGATGCTACAGTGGGAGTCCTAAATTTCGCCTACCCAGGTATAATTTTAATATATATATATTTACAAATCCAAAAAAAATTGTGTGATTTGCAATATGCAAATTAGCAATAAGCGTATTGGTTGAATTCCAATTGGATGAATTGCTAACTTTATACTAAGTTAGCATATCTCTCGGCCACCACCTCAAAACTCATCGGGGTGGTATGTACAAGTTTTTGTAGTACTGTGTCGCTGCATCGATAACTGTTGGGATATTTAGGTCCTTGTGCAGTAAGTCATTTGTCACATCGTATGGTGCGTCTGCTATTTTCCTAAATACCTTCTGTGTGATGTTAGTAGTGAGGTATCATCAGCGAATGTAGCCAGTAGAACACGAACGCACCGTGTTCGGGAAAGTCATTTGTGAAAATATTGAAGAGTAGTGGTCCAAGTACCCAGTGGAACTCCAGCTTTAACATTTTTTATACTAGATATTTCGTTGTCTATTAACAGTAAAGAGTTTGTCTGTCAGGTAAGATAGTAGTATTAAATAGTAAGTCGGAGGAAGCGAAATTTTGAGTTGGAAAGCAATCCTTCATGCCAAACCTTATCAAAAGCCTGACTGATCCAGGCATAATTAGGATAGGGATTTTTAACGAGTACCTGACATCGTACAGGCTCGGAACCTCCACTTTACGGCCTATCAAAGGGACGGCATAGCCAAGGATTTTTTATTCCCATTAAAAAGTCCTAGGGCCACCTCGGGACGCGAACCCGTGACCTTTAGTAGTGCAGATTGCCATGCTATCCACTATACCACAGGTTACTATATGTATATATGTGTTTCCCTGTAGAAAACAGTTTTCTTTACCAGGGTGCTTCCTCCAGTCTATGGAAACTTTTTCCTGTTATGATACGAGCTTTAATGATGAAATATATGTAAATAAATCTTGATCAGTTTAACTGTGTGTGGTCTGTAATCGTTATTACTACATCAACTAACAGAGAACTAGGTATTTACCGTTACTTTACCAATCACATATTACTTAATATACAATAATGGACAACAATAATCGAAATTAACAAACCGTTGGCAACTAGCGCTGATTAATTACTGGCACATTACAGATGCAAAGCAGTCAGTCATTAAAGATGGAAGCCGCATTCAATAATTGCCAGCCCTAAGCTGCATATAAATGAGCCGGCTCCAGATCAGCCTAATCCTACTGTATCCGACATGTCTAGTTGCAGGTGAAGCGGAGAGTGCGCTCATAGTTTTACATTTTACCTGAGAAGTTACTTTTAATTACTCCGGAAATTGTTAATGTTGCTATTTGACCGCGAGAGGCGATCGAAATGGACGTCATTTGCCTGTTTACACGGCTAAGTATTTTGTTGCATCTTAGGCTAAAAATATTGTACTTTAACAGGTTAACGCCGGGTCTGTTTAATGCTTTTCGCTCTATCGAGCGGGAGCTAGACTTGCGGCATTCTAGTGTGAGCCACCGGTGGTACTCGCCGGCGTGAACGTGTTAATTAATATCTGGTTAATGAGAATAATAATCATTCAATGATTGATAAAAGAAAAAAAAAACTGGAACATTGGAATCGCCCCTGGTACATTTGGATACATTCAAGGTATATATTGTATATAATAAATACAAGGACTTTTTGGATATATGGACCATTCTCACGCAAGCCATTTTTATTTTAAATTTTATGGTTACAAATAAAAAAAAAATTCAGGGTAATACTATTCATTTGGCTATCAGAAGCATCGATGTGGCAGAACACCAATTCACGTTAAACGTGATAAACAGATGACTAAAAAAAATTATGGAATGAATTATCAGACCTTTGGGATTAAAAGGATCCCAGCAGTGTTTGCAAGATAGCTTTGATGTCCTTTTTGAATGCATTTCGTTATCCACACATATTGCCTCTATAATAAAAGACTTATGTGCATACTTTTCATTATTTTATATTTTTCCATTGAATTTCATATAGTCGTTCAAATGTTATATTTTCTTTGCGCAACTTAGCATTATCTTTTTACACTTTCGCTTTGTTTTTATTTACCAGTTTCCTTCCACTTATGTATTGAGAGGGTGGGTCTATCGTCCCACTAGCGGTTGAACTCATTCCCCTGCAATGTTTGTTTCAAGTACGAGAGGGGAATGAACTTCGTCCTTTTTCTGGTGTTTTTAAGACACGCGTATTATATAATTAAAATAATGTCGTATGGGGTCTACTTTTACAACGCGCCTGGATTTAGAAAATTGATTTCTTAGTGCCCTAAGCTTTTCTAAAACGCCTGGGACACAAACGTGCCCATATGCAAGGTATATATTGTATATACCGTATACAAGGACTATTTGCTACATTGAAATTGCCGGTCAAAAAGTGAGGCATTTTAAATTTTTGCATGGATTATTCAGATTAGGACACTGAAGTAAATAAATACCTCTTACTCAATATATTTAGCTTTTTTAGTATTTTAAATTTCGTACTTACCTCAACCATTATCACAACAACGAGGCAGGGTGTCGGATTATCACAACAACAAGGTAGATTGTTGAATGACCTACTTTCACTTTTTGAGTTTTTAAGAAGTATTTTGAGTTTTGATTTCTATGATTTTAGAACACGAATTGTAGCACTAACTAAACGCCAAGTTACCAGGACTCACTTACTATGAAATAGCAGCTCGGATTCGAATAGCATGTTATTGATAGCCTACATTGTCCCCAGCCTTCGAGGTCGTCTCATCTTACAAAGTGTAATAACAAGATTATAAATTGTAATGTAAGGTGTATACATTACTCTCGCAGCTACATTGAGCGGTCTCCCCCACCAGTCCCGCACTGATCCATTCATACAATCCAAGGGTACGGGGCTTCCTGTACGCCGAGAGGAAGTCGTTTTGAATCACAAATCGTTTGCGGAATTGGAAATGGGTTTGCGATATGTCGATCGGCAACGCAATATGTTGATGCTGTAACATTTTGTGGGAAGTTTCCTAACTTTTCAAGTACACAAAGGGAGGCAGAGACAATCAGGGTGGGTACAAAGAAGCAGAAATCGTATGGTTCTATAATCCACAAAGGAAGAGGGGATTCTGTTCCTGAAATTGCAGAAGAACTAGGAGGGACCCTACGTGACAAAGAATCGCATCTAGGATGTGGTCTACAGTATTTTCAAGTATCCCAAGGGAATGGCTCGCTATTTTATAACCGCTTAGCACAGCTTTATAACCACAATGAAAAAGAACAATCGCGGCGGATTCAGGGAGGGACCTTCCGTTTTATAGAGCAGGCCCCTGTGGAAAAGAAGACATCCACGAGGAATGTCTCTAAGAAGGGGGGAGTGTAACGTGAAACAAAAAATATGAGTATTTCTGTTACACTTTAAAAGTTCCAGAATAGCCCAGAACGGTTACAGTCATGTAATATTATGTGATCACGTGTTTGGATCCTTCTAGGCCTCTCTGGGTGGTTTCATAGAAGACCAGATCAGTGGCTTAGTCTAACCTTGTACAGCGAGGAATACAGTTAATTCCATACATTAAATAAGTCAACGTTATGTCACTGCTTTATAAATAATGATTAATAAGCAATATATTTCTTTCTTTTTGCCACAAAAACTATTTATTTTCAACATCACAACTATTTAGAAGAAAAGAAAAGTCGATAATATTGTAACGAATCTGTGGGTTAAAGAATATTTATTAAACAAAGATATATAATTATCAATGCGAACGAATTATTGCAACTCAAATATTCTTGCAGGTTACAAAAATGATAACGTTATAACACACAATCGTATGACTTGAGCTTCCCAGACTTAGAATAACTTGTCCAGTCACTCGCTTCTTATATATAAAGGAAGACGAACATTCTGGAAGGTTCTACGTCTTCGCGGTGGAACGCGAGGTTCTGGATCCAAACAGAAAACAGAGGTTCTGGCTCCAACCGCTCAGTTTGTTCCAACAAACGGTCTGGGATTTCAAATCATATGTTTTCTTTAACGATTTAAAGTTACAATATTATTTAAATCCATAATTATCAATTCGAAGAAGAAGAACTTATTTACGGCGAATAACCACTAAATTAGGAATCTTAGCTCCCACGTTGGATATTACTTTTATATTTCTCAGTATATTGTTTACTTTACTAGATACAGGGCGAAAAAGACCCAGGTGGTCGAAAAGCCCGAACATTTTACATAAATAAATTAATCCTTCATTAGATCATCAAAATATGCAAAATAAAACAACCGATTAGATCGTAATTCTTTATCATATCTGGTCCAATATTTTAAAGAAGCACGCGTACAAAATATGCAGTTGCATGAAATCCAGGCCCTGGATATAAAATAAATCAATAGATTTGATCAATATTTTCATTTTTTTTTTTTGCTTAAATACAAGTAATGAATCTCGAGCATTAATACGAAATCAAGGATGACGATTTCGAGCTTTGAAGTTCGATTGAATTGAAGAAAGATCTGTGACTTTAAAACAAGCCAGTTCCTAATTACGCAATGAAATTCCTTTGCGATTGGGCCGAAATGAAGAGCAATGGACTGACATATTGGAGAGGAATACCTTCCCATTATGGATGAAGGACAGCGAACATCAAATTGTAAATTATCTTGAACGCGTGGACAAGGCCGAATACCGTGCGCACGTTCAAAAATTTGCGAAACAGCCAAAATAATGACATCGTCTAAATTCGCTGCAACATTTTAATTTTAAAACGTCTTATGACGATTCTTTGTTCATTTAAAAGTTATATTAGCTCATGCAAATCGAGAATATTGCAACATTTCTGTGGTTTAAGTAAATTTTATTGAACGGAAATAACAATTATCAGTGCCTCACAAATTGTGAAAACACAAATACTCAAAGAGGTTACAAAAATTATCACTTTGTAACACAGAAATTACCATATAATTTGAGCTTCAGAACAAGACTAACTCTCCAGTCCATTGCTCCTTATATTTAGTTGTAAGAGATCAGGCCTCGAAGATTCTGGGTTAGCGTAGAAGGTAATCGAACATCAAAGTCACAAACATGTATTATGACAGTTTTTTTCAACTGTTAGTTCGTTCCAACGAAAAGTCTAGAACTATTCTAGTCCATATCTTTTTTGTTTTGTTTCACGTAACAATATTTTCCCTATACTATTTAAATTTATATTTTATGCTATTTATTTTGACCGCTCCCCCAACCATTTCCTCTTCATTATATCAACGGTCGGCTATCTTCCACCATCAAACATTGTTAAATGTGATTTACAACGATCTTTATTTTATAAGAAAAAAAAATTATTTTTATTTATATCTTCAGAAGATAACCTATCTATTTTCTAAGTTCGGGTTTTGGAGTTAACATTTATCTCAGGGAACGGCCTTAAACATTGAAATTTTACTGAAAAAAAAAAACCCAAAATGTGAACATGTTTAAATTTTCATTGCGATCCAACTACATTTAGAGTAGGAATAACAGTTATGAAGTCCTCCTTATGCACAGGTATTATTATTCAAGATTCAAATGAATTAGTTCATAGGTCAATATATGTTAACGATGGAATCTTTTTTGGTTATTCCTTGTGCTTTTAGTGGTTATGGATGGATATATTATGGAATCTTTTGTGGTTAACTGTTGGCACGTCTAGGTTCGCATCAACATTACGAGGTGTGGCTATTAAATAACGAGACTGACGCTGCTACAGAAGAAGTGCGCATGCGCCAAACGCCAGCAACCAACAGCTGTTATTGTGAAGCCTTCTCTTTCGAATGTAGAGCCTCTCGCTTCTGTAAACAAATCAGTACATCCGTAGCCTTCGTTCGCATTAGAGTTGGTTTTTTGTTTCACCGGAAAAATGTTAAGTGTAACAGAAGAGCAACGAATTGTTGTGAAATTTCATGTGAAACTTGGAAAAACCGCTACTGAAACTTATAATTTATTGAAAGAAGTGTATGGCAATGAATGTTTATTGCGTGCACGTGTTTTTGAGTGGTTTAAGCGTTTTCAAGATGGCCGAGAAGACGTTCAAGATGATTCACGCCCGGGTCGCCCTTCCACGTCGAAAACGGATGACAATATCGAAAAAATCGGTCAAACGATTAATCAACATTACTACCTTCACGTTCTTGCTGAACTCCGCGAAAGAATAAGGAAAAAACGACCTGAATTGTGGAAGGACAAGGTTGGGTTCTCCACCAAGACAATGCTCCGGCTCATTCCGCATTGTCTGTTAAGAGGTTTCTAGCCAAATTCAATAATATTATCAATATTTAATAATATTATATTATCAATAATATAATAGCCAATTCATCCCAGTGTTAGACCATCCGCCTTAAGGTCTGGCCACACATGTCCGCACCGGATCCGCTCCGTAGCAATAATACAGGTTATGTTCAGAATATTTTTAATTTAACTTACATATTACCTTTAGTTATGCCTAAAGTTCAAGCCACACATGTCAGACACAGGCCACTTTAGGCATAACTAAAGGTAATATGTAAGTTAAATTAAAAATATTCTGAACATAACCTGTATTATTGCTGCGGTGCGGATCCGGTGCGGACATGTGTGGCCAGACCCTTATTCGCCGGATCTTGCGCCGTGCGACTTCTATCTGTTTCTTAAGGTTAAATCTGCATTAAAAGGAACAAGATTTGAGTCTGTTGAAGCTGTTAAAGAGAAAGCGGCACGCGTCCTGAAGGAGCTGACAGAAAAAGACTTCCAGCACTGTTTCGAATGGAGCGTAGTAGGGATAGAGGAGGGGTGTATATTGAAGGTGATAATAAGTAAAAATGTATGAAACAAAAATAAAATATCTTACAGCGTCAGTCTCGTTATTTAATAGCCACACCTCGTATAAAGATTTGGCTTACGAAATTTATTTATTTGGTTCTTTTGTTGCCTCTCAGAATATTGGCAACATCTGTATTTTAGACTTTGTTAGTTTTAAATATTGTATTGTTTTTTTTTTTTTTACTGTTGTTTCATCGTCTTCAAGATTTTCCTCTAAAGATGATCACAATACTAATTTTTTCCTTAGCTTTTCATAGACTTTGAAATTCTGTAGAAGGTGCTCTACTGTTATTCCTACTTTGCATGTAGGGGGTTCAAGACCTTCTAGCAAGTATGCATGGGAGAACATACAGTGGCCTGTTCTTAGCCGGCAGAGAGCAGTTTCCTCTCTACGCGATTTTCTGTTAAAGGTGGTCCATTCTCTAGGGTTTTTCTTTATGTCGTTTAGTTTTGATTCTTTTCGGTTCCATTTGACCTGTCATATTATATGGATTTCAAGTTTTGTTGTTTTCAAAAGGTCATCTAAAGGAATTTTATTTATGATTGTCACCTCGTTGGCATCTGGAATTCGCGCTTGACGTGCTGCTCTATCTGCTAGCTCATTTCCTGTGATTCCTCGGTGTGAGGGGGACCATATGAAAATAATATCCATTCCTATGCCCCTTTATTGCCACCAAACGTTTCTTATTTCTGTTATTAAAGCAGGCTTACAAAATTCTTTAGACTGAAGTTTTATTATTTGTAAATATGAAAACAGTAACTAAAAATATATATTTTGATGTGTGCCCATGTTTGTGTGCATGCAGCCTAGTGCGTCGCAGTCTAAATGTGCGTAGTTGCGAGAGACGGTTTGGCCCGAGATGTAATTCAGGCCGTCACCGAATTATAAATAGCTCAACTCAAATTAGCCAGCGAGAGTGACATGAAGAAAATTTAACAATGCGTTTTAGGTTTTTTTTTTTTTTGTCATAGAGTAGGGTAAACCATAAAGTTATGGCAATCAGTACAGTTATTGGTACCCCAACTTTAACTTAAAGAAATAGGTAAACAAGTCCTAATTTTATTACTTTTTATATTTAGATATGTATTATTTTAGATATACATGAGTCTAATGTTTGAAGGGTCCTCTAATTCATCTATGAAGTATGACTTTAACAAACTAACCATATGGAAGATTTCGCAATTAAATCCACAGGGTGTCAATAATTAGTTTATTGGTATTTTTTCTAATTTCACCACAGAAATGTAGTCTTAAGGGTGTCAATATGGTTTACCTTACTTATACTATACTTATTTATACTATACAATACTTTTGTATGGTTTACCCTACAAAAGTTGAACTTAGAAGTAGAATTTAGACTAAGATCATTGTGAATATTTTATGAGAAGGCCTACAATGTCTTAGATCTTAGAATTTGATGTTTATTAATTTAATTTAGTACGAGGATGGTACCCTCAGTCCCTCTGACATAACACTGTCAGTATGCTAAGTGTAAGTTATTTCAACTTTTCTGGTGGCCAAGTTGAAGTGATTTATCTTTAAAGCTTTCCTTCAGATAAACTTACCATCATAGTGTCTGTTCTTAAATAGATTTTCATTCAGTTCTTCCAGGGTCATGATGAGTATTTTATTATTGCACAATTGTTTTGTTTGACTTGTTTATTAGAACCGCTACGGTTTATGACTTATAGGAGAAATTATATTGTTTTTAAATAAGAAACGTTTTATCATTTTATTATCATTATAAGAATATCAATTTAGGCTTTCGAAACAAAGCATAATCTAGAAGCCTCAAATCTTGAAACCTAGAAAGTTAGACCCATAGGCGCCCGAAGGGGTGAGCGGATACCTCCCCTAGAAATTATTAGAAACAAAAACTGCCAATTAAATTAACAATCAATTAAATAAATTCGAATTCGTTTACTACATCCATTAATCATTGTTTTAACACATATCTTAGCTTTTAAATGTCAATAAGCTTTATATTATCTATTAATTGAGTATTTCATGGTAAATAGACTACTTCAATAATTTTACCCCCTTCATGAAAATTTCACCAGCATGCCCCCCACAGGTCGAAATCTTGCGGACGATCTTGGGTAGACATTAGGTTATTGTTACCTAGGTAGCAGCACTCTTGCAAAATTAAATATAGCACATCTAATTAAATATTGTTTACTTACGGTGGATCCACTCATACCTGCTTAATGGCGGAAAACGCATATTTTACAAATTATACAACTGCTTATTTAATTTTAAAATTTATTTCAAAAGAAATCCCCACCATTTAGATTTTTCCTTTTTTGCTAAGTACAAAATGAAAAAATGAATGACACAATAATATTACACTAAAACGGATACGGCAACCTTTGACATGTTGTGGGCCAAACTTTAGTTGCAAATACGTTCGCGACCATTTTCAAAAGTAGTGCGCATTTTTTGCGCATAGGTTTTTTGAACATACGTAAATTATTGTTGCTCAAATGAAGCTGTACCGATACACACCGAAGTTATGATGCCCTTATTAAGTTCAATCTTCCATTTTTGGTGATTATGAGTATGTAGTGTAATATTTCTTTTTTAATTGAATTTTTCAAAATGTCTCGCAGGCCGGAGACATAAATAAAGACAACTAAAACCTGTCTTATACCATATTGAAATATATTTAACATTTTAATGCATTACATTTAGAATAATAGAACACTGCGTTCTGAGAGTTGTACACAAGAATTTTATTATTGATTATATTATATTTAAGAATTAAATACATAAATATGGCGAAGGCACAGAAAGATAAAAGACTAATTTTTTTATAATTTTAACACGTTAGGTGCGGCATTGATCCAAGGGGTCCCATGCCTTACATTCGCTTCTTAACAGCCGATTTTCACATGAAAATGTCAAAAAATACTTCAAATACTCAATTTAGTCGATTTATAATGAGATTATAGCATTTTAGTGCAGAAAATGTTGCTAACAGCTGGAATTCTGTTGTTTTTTAGAGGTCCGATTTTCGATAAAGAATGGCGTAAATCATGTATCGGCCAGTCCAGCGCCTATTATGTCTAGTTCCAATCCTTACCAAGAGATAATTCCCTTAAGACGCTGATTTAATTCCCTTTTAATAAAAAGATAACGCTTTCGTCAAAGTATTTCCATCGGACTCCGACGTCCGATATCGTCTATGGCTCATGATAGCAGTCGGACCCCGGGGACCGATACCGTCCAATTCAGCATACCCCTAAAATACGCTGCCGGACCTAACGTGTAAAATGACTGCATTGCGGATGCACTTAGACGAACACCATCACAGAACACGGATGAGGGCCTAAAATTGGGTCGAAACGTCAGCACAAATTCTTATATGTTTTATATCTTTGGCCCGCACCCCCCTACCATTTACACTACATTCAAATTTGAATTTTTTTTTTTAAATTACCTGCTGAATAGAAGTATAGAACTATAACTAATCGAGAAATATTATCGGATTTCTCAATGGAGAAATAAAAAAGATTTTTTCTTAAAAGAATGAAAGAGTGAATTATTGGTTTATTATTAAACGGTAGACCTTGACAAGTATTTATAACGTTTAAGAGCATTCCTATTTCGTTTTCGGATGCAATTCCGGGAGTTGTTTAAAAATAGTTTGTTGGGCCAAGAGTTGGCAGCCCTCTAGAGAACGATCTATTTATGTTTGAACTCTTTAGGGTCAAGTTCATCAGCCATCGCTTTGTGGTGGCTCTTTGTTTTAGTTTAGGCTTTTGTCTTTGTAAACAACGTGTTTATTTATGTTGTCCTTATTTATCTTATGTAATATTGCATCTCGTAACAATCAGTTAATTATCTATGAAATGCAGAGGGCAGCGTATATCGCGCCAAGACGACACTTATGGCAAGATCACATGATCACGCTGTATATAGAATGCCGAAGATAGCCGAGTTTTTCCGAATTATTTCAAAGGCTTAAGTAGAAAATAAATGTATAGAAACGAATGCTTAATTTTATATTTTTATAACATGTTAGCATAGTTTGGAAAATCTATATAAATAAAGATGAAATTCCGTTTGTTTGTTTATTTGTTCTATATAAAAATCCATACGGTTTGTCCTAACTTTCGCTCAGTGGTTCTTTAATACCAGGGAACACCTGTCCACATTAAAATTGGATAACTTCAGCCAATCTCTGGGTATATTCTTTATTGTTATAAAAGTATAACAGTGGTTAAAGCTTTACAGTGGTTTTTTTTTTTAACGAAATAGACCGTTTGAGTAAAGAAAATGGCCTAAAAAATCATTTCATAAATTTTGAAGAGGCCAACAAGGCCCGGTAAGACCGTCCCCTTCGAGTTCTGGGATTTTTAAACCATATGTTTTTTTTTAACATTACAATACGTTTATTTACATGTATGGTGAATTTATTTTTTAAAAATGCCTCCTAAGAAGCGAGCTTCAATATGAGTAGTGAGCTCAAAAGCTAAAAAACAAAGTCAAATACGAGCAGCTGAAGCTCTTGACGAACATCAAAATAGGATTGAACAACAGAGGCTTAGACAAGTAGAATCGCGGGAAACTGAGTCTGCCCAAGAATACGAGGCCCACCTTGCGCCACAGAGGCTTAGGCAAGCCGATTTGCGAGAAGCTGAAACTGCAGGGCAATATTTCTGTTTGTTTGTTTGTTCTTCATTAAAATCCATACCGTTTATCTTAAATTTTCCAAATTTCGCTCAGTGGTTCTTTCATACCAGGTGCGAACACCTGTCCATATTAAAATTGCTTAACTTCAGCTGATATTCTTTATCCTAACAAAAATCGTAATAATCTCGCTTTACGATGTTTTTTTTTTACGAAATCGAGCGTTTCATTAGAAAAATGAAATTCCCCGGGTGAAACCTAGTGTTGAATAATAAATAGAATAAAAATTTTATTTTTTAAATCTATAAAATCTATAAAGTGAGACTTTTATCGACTCAAACTGTCGATTTCGTAAAAATAAATGTAAAGCGAGATCAAAACGATTTTTACAACAATAAAGAATATACCCAGAGATCAGCAGAAGTTATGCAATTTTAATATGGAGAGGTGTTCGCACTTGGTTTCTTAGGACAACTGAGCGAAATTTGGAGAATTTAAGATAAACTGTATGGATTTGTATAAAGAACAAACAAACAAATAAACAAACAGAAATTCTGTACGAGAAACTTCTACACTTTTCGAGAATCTTTTACAATATTTTATTCCGGACTAAATAGGGTAAACCATACATTTATTGGCACCCCACCTTTAACTTAAAGAAATAGGTAAAGAAGTCCTAATTTTATAACAAGATATACATCCGTCTAATCTTTAAAGGGTTCTCTAAGTCATCTATAAAATAAGACTTTAACAAACTAACCATTGGGAAGATTTCACAATTAAATCCACAGGGCGCCAATAACTACATTTTTAACAATAAATATTGCCATATTGTAAAACTATTGAACTTTCGACCCCAAAAAACCTCTTGACTCTTTATGAGGATAGATAATGAGGAGCTATAGGAAGTTTCTATTTGATCGCATTATAGAAAGTATTTTTTTTAAATTAACCACAGAAATGTAGTCTTAATGGTGCCAATAACTGTACGGTTTACCCTAAAAGCAGTGTACTGGAGTCTAAGTCTGGCTCTAAAGATCGAAGCATATGGGTTGTGAATTATTATTTTCTTCTACTGAAATTATTTGTTGTTTGTTAAACATCACTTTATGCCACTAAGGCTAATCGGATGATGCTGCATGGTCCTCCTAAATTTCGCTCACAAGGTATAATTAGGATAGGGATCTTTAGCGAGTACCTGATATCGTATAGGCTCGGGACCTCCATTTTACCTCCTATCCAAGGGACATAGCTGAGGATTTTTAAATCCCTTTAGAAATCCACGGGCCACAACGGGACGCGAACCCGCGACCTTTAGTATTGTTGGTTGCTATGCTAACCACTACTTCACATTCGACCACTACGTACAGGGTTACATAAAATAAGTTCTGGATTTTTTGTTGGAATATTTACATAAGTGTTTTAGTACGTTTTCTATATAAAGAAAGCTTTTTATTGTGACTTTAATATTACTTTCGTCGCAAAGGGAAAATAAATTACGTGAACGAAAATGAATAGAACATTTTATTTTAAGAACTTTAAAACTGCAGTAACGTGAAGCAAAACCATATGATTGTGGTCCGATATGTTAAAAAGAATTCTAGACTTTTTGTTAGAACTGTTCCATAAGAGTTTTAGAACCTGTTCTAGATTGTACGAGAATCTTCTACGCTTTTCGAGAATCTTCCGGAATGTTCGAATTCAGACAACCCGTTTGTAAGGAGCAATGGACAATAGTCTTAGTTTTGCTCCTAAGATCGAAGTATATGGTTGTTTAACGTCCCTTTGTACTACTGAGGCTAGTCGGACGATGCTACAGTGGGAGTCCTAAATTTTGCTTATCAAGGTATAATCAGGACAGGGGTCTTTAACGAGTACCTGACATCGTAAAGACATCGAAATGTATTTTAAAATTATCTGAAAAGTTGTATAATTTGTTAAATAGGGGTTTGTACGCCCTTAAAAGAAGGTAAGAGTGGGTCCACTATATGGAAACAATAGTAAATTATATGTTTTATATTTCATTTTGCAAGAGTGCTGCTACCTAGTTTACAATCGCAGTACTAGCTATATTTACATTATGTGTTTGTTTGTTTAGCGTCACTTTATGCGACCAAGGCTAATCGGACGGTGCTACAGTGGGAATTCTAAATTTTGCCTATCCAGATATAATTAGGATAGGGATCGTTAACGAGCACCTGACATCTGCCTATCAGAGGGACGGCATAGCTAAGGATTTTTTATTCCGTTTAAAAAATCCTCGGGACACAGCGGGACACCAACCCGCGTCCTTTAATATTGAAGGTTCTTATGCTAACCACTACTCCACAGGTTACCCCCTAAAAATTATTCAAACACCCAATAGTGTTATACTCTTATCACTGATACTATTACTCCTATCCACCCAGTTCCCTGAACAATTGTAAATAGTCTTCATAATCTCTCAATTTTAACTTTAATTTGGGGTAGGCCTTTACTATTTATTATCTTTTAAATATAAGTTCAATTTATCTTATTTGCAAATAAGTGCAGATATGTACATATTATATGCTGCACACACTTAGTTATTTTCATGTTAAGTCAATAAGGGTATTTTTTATTTATATTTTTTTTTTTCCTCACAGAAGACTAATTTATTATTTTTTCTTTTTCCTGCTTCATTTTAATTTGCTCCATTTTTCTATAGGTTACTCTAAGGCACTGAAGCCTTTTATATGTATCTGTATAATTTGTTCCTAAGAGACTAGTTCCCGGGACAATCAATAAAGAGTTTATTATTATTATTACTATTTACCCCTATCTTAATGCAGCAGTTTTGTCTTCAAACTTATATTTCTTTACTCACCCAGCTCCCCGCACATAAGGTAACTTAACTAACTCTAAACTCCTTGGAGGATAGCTACAGCGTGGAGGTGCGGCGACCTTGGTTGGGCTAGGACGGCCCAGTTTTTTGCTCCGCGACGGACCGTGACGCGACAGGCGAGTGCGTACAAAATCGCCAACACGGCAGTCGCCATTTCCTCGCGGTGAAAAACTCGATAATAAGAGATAAAAAGCCGAGGCCCTGTGAAAGAGTTGCGTTCGCTGAGAGGATGACATCGCTCGATTGGTCCCGGATCTAGAACTGCCCGAGCAAAAACGATCGCGATTTATCCTGGCCTATCTAAGTGGCAGCGATAGTAGTTTCCGCCCACCTATCCAGTAGCAGCTACATTCGATATAGACTAGGATATCTTTACCAGAAATCTAAGACGAAATAAACTACGTTTTCCAGGTCCGAAACCAGCAGATCCAAGTGGGATGTCGTTTGAGGCATGTCCCCCCTCCTTCTGTGAGGAGGGGACAATAATTTTCGAAAACTATTAAGGTGAATCTCAAATTACTTTTCAAAAGTTTCAGGATTTTAAATATTCATTCATTAACTAAGCTGTGAGAAAATAAACTAATCTTTACATATCGATCCTTAACCCTTTGCGGACCAACCCTTGCTTTCATGAATTGTCCACACGGTCCGATGCCGGTCCAACACCGGCGTATATAACCCCCGCCATCAGTCTATCTCTGTTTTTTTACATCGCACCCTGGTGGTCCGTGTAATTTTCTGCCAAATGGCACATTTTGTTTTAGGGGTAATAAAAATGGGAAAAAAATGCTTATTTATTCTCAAAAATCTATATTTAATCAAATTAAAACATAACAACAAGTAATAAAATTTAATTTATCGATAACTTTTCATTGTGTGGTACTTCCCAAAATATTCCCCAGTGTCTTACAGGAGCATGTCTTAACAGTAAATATTAGTTTCTCTTCTTCCATTTTTTAATTTAAAACTCCAAAAATAACCAAAACTTACAACGGAAATGATAAAATTGACACTAAAAAGTTTCAAGGTTTATGAAATAACAACAAACTAAGAAGCCTTAGAGTGCTGTAGTTCACAGAACATTTACAGCACATCTATCTGTTGTTGAGGGTACTATTTGGTACCGAAATGATCAGCTGATCGTCTAGAATAATACTTTGTATTCAAATTATGCCAAGCAGAACTTGTCCAAAGACTAGAGGGACAGAAAGAAAATCGATGCCGGTGAAAAACCGGCCTAGGACCCAGTAGCGGATCCAGGGGGCGCCCCCCCCCCCTGAGAGGCGAAGACACTCATAAAGTATTACTATTTTTATATGAAATGAGCTATTTTTAGTGATTTTTCAAGTCCACTAATTGAAAATGAATAGTGCTTAAACATTTACAGTAATTTATAACGTCATTATGTACTATATGTATTTTAAATTAGGGCCTTCATTACTCTTGAAATGTTAAAAAAAAAAGTGCGCCCCCCCAGAAAATTTCTGGATCCGCCACTGCTAGGACCTCTAGTGTTAAATATGTTTGCCGGTCCCAGCTCGTCAAAAGACCGGTAGGACTGGTGATGGATAGACACTCGCGGACCGTATGAAGAACTTGTTTATGCCGGTCCCAGGTCGGCA
Source organism: Aelia acuminata (assembly GCA_911387785.2). Classification (NCBI taxonomy): domain Eukaryota; kingdom Metazoa; phylum Arthropoda; class Insecta; order Hemiptera; family Pentatomidae; genus Aelia; species Aelia acuminata. The sequence continues at coordinate 135,714,484 of OU426981.1, forward strand.
TTGGCCTGCAAAGGGTTAATTATACTGTTACTGTAGGGTTATATAAATAGGCTAAATGCGCTTGTTGAACACAATTTCCATAAAAATATAGCTTTATCTTTGAATGAAGGAATATCCTCCAATGGGTTATCACCTATTTTATTATATCAACGTTTCGTTATGATACATATGAATATGATAGATATGAAATCAAATTATCTGACCAGAGCTATCGTTACACTGTTCCGATTGAATTTTAATGGTAGTGCTTTAATATTTTAGCTAACGAGTCTGTTGCATTTAGAAATTCAGTAAATTGTGAAGTTTTCATGTTTTCGGTGTTTGGAATATTTTCTGTGCCAAGAATATATCGGGAAAAAACAAATTTATTGTTTTTTTTTAGGAAAATATTACTTACTTTAAAGAAATACCTTATGCAAAAGAAACTCTTCCTCACTAAGGTGAAAGGTACAATCAAGTAAAAGCTATTATAATTTCCAAACAAAAGAGACCCTGTACAATACATTTTTTTTTTTTTTTTTTTTTTGCCCGATATATTCTTCGCATAGAAAACATTATATTCCAACGGGACATTTCACAATTTACTGAATTTCTAAATGTAAAAGACTAGTTAGTTAAATTTTTAAAGGACTAACTGAGAAATTAAATCGGAATGGTGTAAGGATGACATTTTACTTTCACTTACCTGTATATGAAATATATAGTAAGGGAAAGTATTGCGATTGTGAAAAATTTCGACTTCCGGTTTTCAACGGAAATACACGTTTTGGGGTCCCTTGAGTCCCACGAAGTGGTCTGTGTCTGTATGTGGACAGACTATCTCAATAAACTATAAATCGTGCGAACGTGAAATTGGGTATTAAGTGTATGTATATGCCCGCGATGTGACAGCCAACATTTCATCAAAATTGGCCAAACGGAGGGGGCACTTTATTTCATAATTTTTTTCCAATGATTACCTTTTTTCCGATTATCTCAAAAACGGCTTTATTAATCTTGATCAAATTCGTCGTGTTTTATAAAAATAAAGCTTTCTTTAATATCAGGCAAGCTTTTCATTACAAAAATGTTCTGAGAGAGCATAAATGAGGAAGGGGCCTTTTTTGTTTTCATGTAAAGTACCTTTGTTTTTTTTGTTTATATGGAGAAATTATCTGTCTCTCTCTTTTCGCCTAAAAATAAGAAATGGCTAAATATGAAATATGAAAAAAATCTAGTATGAATGAAAAATAGAAAAAAACATTTACAGGAGAAAAAAAATTCCGTCAACTCATAAAACATGCTGAGCTCAGGCATGCGCAGTAAACCTTTAATAATAGACCTATGCTTTATAATTAAAGATGTTCTGTTCATTTAATGGAAATTATTTGTTTTATGGTAAATATATGAAGTATTCAACTACATTGAGAATTATAAAATCAGATGATTTGGAGTATTATGCTTGCATTGCCGAATTATCGCAAGTAAAATCTTTTATTTAATAATAAAAACATTTAGTGTACTTTAGAGAGCAAATACAAACAAAAATAAGTAAATGAATGTGGAAAAATGCGTGACTTTGAGGAATGGAATTTAACAAAACACGTCAATTTCTAATCTAATAAGTTGGTAAGTGGAAGTTGTTTGTTGCGCGCACCAGATTTTTCTAAATAAGCTTTTTTTCTTAAACAAATAAATAAACTTTCACTGTTTTGTTCATTTTCCATTTAAATGAAATATAAAAAAGAAGTGTGCTAAGTGGATGAGGGTATTGCTTTTCCTATTTAAAAACAAATTTTTCGATAGAACTATAGATTGTTAAAAAAACTACGGCTAGTCTCGATAGTTTTAAATTATCGATAGTTTTACATCACTTTTACAACATGTGAAAAGTGACAGTATATCCAGATAATTGAGCATCTCCTAAAATACTGTTACTGATTCAATGCTCAATAAGTAAGTTAAAATTAGCTTAAAATTTCAATGTCATGCTGGAAGATAGAAAAAAACAATTCTAGTCCTATTCGAATACAAAAAAGAAGTTAAATATTATACAAAAGAGATATTACCAATGTCGCAATAGGGTAGAAGCAAACGATTATTGACGATATTGAATAATAAAAAAAAAAAAAAAAAAAAATAAATAAAAATAAAGAGAATACCCTGTAATATGAATACTCATTTCTGTATTAAATGATCCAACAGGATTCATGAATCAAAGGACAACATAGTAACCCACAATTAATTTAGTGAACTCATTTTGCCATTCAAATGAGTACGATTTATCTACAATCGAATTATTATTTTCCTTCCGCTCAATATCGATTAATTAATTTGATGTTTGATGGACTCAGATTGCTAATTACAACTTAGTGATCATTAACAAATAATTTTATTAATTGTTTAATAGCGATACAGGCCATTAACTGTGTTCATTACATGTAAATAATTATACTTGATTATCGCACCGCTCTCCATCTTTAAAATTGCTTACTATATTGTCTGTTTACTGTGAATCGTTTTATTAAGCGATTATTGTTCGATCCATCTGGTACGCAAAAACTTTTGAACTTGATTTGAATTACATTTAATAACCTAAGACTGACCATTCCACACTGCACGGTCTGACTTCTGTATATTTGTCCCTTCATTTAATAAATTAATGAATTTAATAAATGTTATTAAAATTGTTGCACGTTTAGGAAAAATTTATTTAACAAACTTGTAGAGAGGGAAAACACTGTGTTTTAGATATTTAGATGAGAACTTAAAGAACCGTTTCTAAGATAACGCACGAGCCTAAACTAAATTGTAGTAAGAATATCATAAAGATGTTATGTAAAAATCTTTCTCTTTAACTCTTTTCTCCTGTTCCTCGCCTCTTCTGCTGTATTTTTAAGAATTTAATAAAAAAAAAAAAAAAAAATCAGAATTTAATGAAATTTAGTACATAGGATACCTTTCTGTACACTAAGAAAAATACTAAATTTCAGCTGAATATATCAACTGGTTTTTAAAATATAGCTATGTAAGCACATTGAAAACCGCACAATTTTGACCTGTCGCATCATCTAGAAATTTATATCATTTTAAAGCTTAATCTATGACCTTCCTTATGATATGCAACACAATAGGGGTTAAGAAAAATTTGTTTTTCAAAATTCGAATCAAAAATGCAAATTTGAATTTCTCAAAAAACGTAGGGGAGAGCGGGGTTGGTTGGCATAGGGGGTAGGTTGGCCATCGGCTTATAGTTTCCGTCACACCTGCTGTGAAGGCCCCACCATTGTACCATGTGACCCGCTCGACCTCGGGAGTCTTGTCCAGAGTTTTTAATCCGATGCTAAAAGTGTAGAGAAGAGTGTGCTTAATTGATTGATTTTACAACATGTAAGTAAATTTTTATAGTTTCAGTAAATTTGGTTTAAAGGCATGGTAAAACATTTGACTCCGAATCTGTTCACATAGCCTCAAACTCCTTTGAAAAACCTAACCTTTCGACTAACCAGTTTCATGTTTGATTGTTCTCCCCTGTCCTGGCAGCCGTATATCATATGATCTCTCCTGCGGGGTTAGTTGGCTCTCTTCAACTGGGATTTGTTGGCGCAGTAGCAATTCACAAAAGCCAGGTAAACATAAACAAAGGTGAAACTACCAATTGTCTTTAGTTCCAGCAAGGAGGGTGAGAGCAATTTTTCTTATGCAGAAAGTGACGACAGTCTAAACTTCTATCTTCTTTTATTGTCATTCTATTTTCCCTTAAAAGCTGTTAAAAACCGATTCAAAATTATTATACCATTATAGTGCAGATTTTGATAACAATAATATGTGTCAGGCAGTACTTAAATGAGATGGTTAAACAACCCCACCTTCTAGGCCAACCTGCCCCACATAGGGGGTTAATTGGCATACTCTGGATAGACGAATTCTTCAATTTTCTATGATCTTAATATTAAACATTATCTGGTGAAAAAAAATACTTGAAGTACTCTACAGTGGTATGAGCCCTATTGGGATTATATTAACAGGAACGACTCAATAATCAAAAAGTGAAAACTGTTGCCAACCAACCCCGCTCTCCCCTATTTTTTAAAAATCTGAAAAAATCAGTATAGTTGAAAGGGTTGTCATTAATCAGTGTTATAAAAATTATGATGGTGCAACAATAATTTAATGTAGGTGCAGCTTATTACCTAGGTCATAGATTCAGCTTTAAAATGACATCAATGTCAACTCTCTATCTTGCGTAGATGATGCGACAGGTCAAAATTGTGTTTTTTTTCAATGGGCTTACATAGCTATATTTTAAAAACCAGTTGAGATAATGAGCAGAAATTTGGTATTTTTCTAAGTCTACAGAAAAGTATCCTATGTACTTAATTTCATTAAATTCTGAGATGTTGAGGGATAAAAGTGTGTTGATGTGACATGGAATGACTCGAAACAAAAATCCTTGCACCCAAAGAAAAAATACGATCATTAAAGTTACGACCAGCTTGTACCAGGCGGTTATTGTACAAACTAGGAGAAATAGAGGTAATAATGGTGAAATTGAAGCAGGATTGAATATAATTAACAATCGATTTCTTTTATTATTTATAATTGTAAAAAGGTTTAGATTGATTTATGTCGTAATGTTATCGATTCAGATGTTTAAATGAAACAAAAATAACTTTTAGCATAAGCCTCTGCCTCGAACTCATTAAGTATCGCATTCATGATTATCTGATTTTCACACGCATCATCCTCACAAATATTTACTTGCTCGATATTACGTAGTTTTGCTACGTAGGAATTTGCATCAATAGATAACATTTCTCTCATCCATTGATATGTTAAACTATCGTCATTATAACACTTAAAGGATTTAGCGAGTTTACGCAAAGGCGAATAAAAAACAAAACAAATTTAGAATTAATTAGGCATTTTAAATTACTGGGAAAATAGATTTAAATATTTATTTTATTAATCATTGCGCATATTAATAATGATTATATTAATATATTAGGCAAATATTAATATTAATTTTATGAAAAACCTTAAGAAGCCTATTGCGTAAGAATGACAACTCGCATTATTTTGATGTGCTATTATCATATTACGTAGTTTTTACAATATAAGGATAGGACAATCTATTTGTATTTTGTGTTTTAAAAATAATTATTATCTATGCGAAGTTATGTGTGGCAGTGTTGATACGATCAACGAAATAAAAGAAAAAAATTAAATAATCCACCAAGAGCTTTTGAACTTTATTTATTTGTTTATTTATTTATGTTTCCCATGTAGATTTGCTCCTGCGCTGTGTGGCATCGAGCAAATTTGGTCACTGCTGCTTTTGACTCTGACTTTCTTGAGGCATTATAATTTACTAAAGTAAGAGGTCTCTTGGCCACTGCCGTTTCAGTCGACGGCGAGGCTGACCAGGTAACAGGGAGGAGGAAAGAGAATGGATGAGTGGGTTAGGGTGATGTATTGTTGAAGAGTGGAATGTTTGATATTTGTCGTGTATGAAAGATTTTACTGTCGGTAAGTTCATGTCATTGTGCAGTGTATTATTTGAAATAAACCAAGGTGCATTTGTGATTTTTCCGAGAATTTTGGATTGTGATGTTTGTATTTTGTTGATGTGGATGTCTTTCGCGGAACCCCAAAGTTCTGCTCCGTATATCCAAATAGGTCTTAAAATAGTCGTGTAAATTATTCGCTTGTTTCTTAAGGTGTGTTGATCTGTAGTCCAGGAGATGTAAAAGCTGCTTGTACCGTCTGTTGAGTTCCAGTTTTTTAAATTTGGTATGTATGTTCCACGTGAGTCGTTTGTCTAAGTACAGTCCAAGGTATCTTACGAAATTCTTTGAAGGAACTGGGTCATTGTTAATTGTCAAAGGTGGGCAAGTAGATTTTCGTAAAGAAAAACTTACGTGACTTGACTTGGAGGAGTTAATTTTGATTTTCCATTTTTCGAACCATTTTTCTATTTCAAATAGATGACTTTGAAGGGTGAAGGATGCGATAGTAGGATTTTGGTGTGTTGAAACGATTGCTGTGTCATCCGCGAAGCTAAAGATATTGGTGCGAGGGTGCTCAGGGATATCTGATGTGTAGACGGAATAGAGGAAAGGGCTTAAAACACTACCTTGTGGTACACCCGCAAGTTGAGGAAAGAAGGAGGAAAGAGAAGAGTCAACTGAAACACAGAAATACCGGTTAAGAAAGAAAGATTGAAGAATCAGGAAGTAAGTAGAAGGAATGTGCGGTTTGATTATCCAAAGCAAGCCCTTGTGCCATACACTGTCAAAAGCATTCCCAATGTCAAGGAAAACAGCAGAGAAGTAGTTTTTTTTCTCGAAAGCGACAGAGATTGCATCTACTATCCGGTGACACGGTTGAATAGTTGAATGATAAGACCGAAAGCCAAATTGGTGGTTCGGAATCACTTCACAACTTCCCACCTCACTCAACCACTTCACAACAATATATTTTTACAAAATTAATTAAAAACTATTTAAAATGTTCATCCGCACAAAATAATAAAATTAACATAATAATATTATAACGCTTACCTGGGTTAACAAATATTTATTCAAAGAAAATAACAATAGTCAATGCCACACGAATTATAAAATCACAAATATTAAAGCAGAAAATTAAGAAGGTTACAACGTTTCTCACTTTGTAACCACATAATAACATGTATATGTATGTAACATAATCACATGGCTTGAGCTTCAGAACCAAGGCATACTTTCCAGTCAATCGCTCCATATATATATATATTCGTAAGAGGCGGGTCTAGAACCTCGTGGAACGTCGTGGATGGGCCTAGAACTTTGTAGTCACAAACACGTGCAATGACAATTCGCTCCAACTGTTTGTTCGTTCCAACAAAAGGTCTGGGTTTTTAAACCATATGTTTTTGATTAACGATTTAACGTTACAATATTTAAATTTTTACTTTCACTTACCTATATATGAAATATATAGTAAGTGGAAGTATTGCGATCTTGAAAAATTTCGACTTCCGGTTTTCAACGGAAATACACGTTTTGGGGTCCCCTGAGTCCAATTAACCAAGCCCCGCGAAATGGTCTATGTGTGTTTGTGTGTGTGTGTGTGTGTGTGTGTGTGTGAAGAGACTAGGTCGAAAACTATAAACCGTGCTAACCTGAAATTGGGTATTTAGTGTATGTATATGCCCGCGATGTGACAGCAACAATTTCATCAAAATTGGTCAAAGGGAGGGGGTACTTTATTTAATAACTTTTTATGTTTTTTTCGATTTTCTCAAAAACGGCTCTAACGATTTTGATTAAACTGAGTATTTGATCTATTTATATGCCCGAGATATGACTGTAAAATTTCATCAAAATTGATCAACTGGAGGGGGGACTTTACTTAATAAATTTTGTATCATTTTCACGTGTTTTTTTTTATTTACTCAAAAACGGTTTTAACGATTTTGATCAAACTGGGTATTTGATGTATTTATATGCCAAAGATGTGATAACCTACATTTCATCAAAATTGGTCCAACGGAGCAGGCACTTTATTTCATAATTTTTTTTTATGATTTATGATGTAAGCTTTATCGTTATTAAAGTGTTCTAAGGGGGCTTAAATGGGGAAGGGGCCTTTTTGTTTATATGGAGAAATTAACTGTCTCTCGTTACGCCTAAAAATAAGAAATGGCTAAATATGAGATATGACAAAAATAAAGAAAACATAAAGAGGAGAAAAACAGAAAAATATTCAGTCAACTCATAAAACTCGTTGAGCCCACGCATGCGGAGTACGCCTTTAATGACTGACCATTGTTCATAATTAAAGCTGTTCTGTTCATTTGAGAAGTGGCAATTAACAAAACGCATTAATTTCTAATCTAAGTAAGTTGATAAGTGAAAGTTGTGTGTTGCGCGCGCGCACCAGATTTTTTTTTTTAAATGAGTATATAAATCACCCCAACTATCGTGGAAATGCTCATATCAACACTTATTTTATTATTTGATTACATAATAATAAAAAAATAATTTAATACCGTTGGAGTTACCTTGTATGCTTGTCAGGAACAGAATATTCTAATTCAGACTAAATATAGGGAGGGACGTACTGGAGAGTAAGATCGAATCATATTCTAGATCTATAAATATTTTCTTTTCAGCCGCCTTGCAAAAGACATATCAGCCGTGGCCATGTTGTTGATTAATCTGTTATCATTTCCGTGTAAATTTACATTATAATAATAATAAAAGCGTGAATAAAGAGTTCGCATGTGTTGTTTGATAGTTGTTTGTTGTAAAATCGAAAGTAATGATCTGCAGGAAGAGACGGAAAAAGCAAGATAAAAAATTGAGATGGCTCTACAATGAAAAACCGATTGAAATAGTTGACACATATAAATATCTTGGTTTAAATATCAGATCCAATTTAGTTCTCAACTTGCATTTCAAAGAAAAATCAAGAACATGTAAAAACGCCCTAAATGCTATCTGGTCAAAACTTATTGTCAATAAGAACATAAACATTAACAAAAAGTTCCAAGTTTTTGACTCAGTTATAAAAACTATAATATGTTACGGCGGTCAGGTGTGGGGATACGAGGAAATAGACCAAGTACAAAAAGATATTTTATCAAAAGACCTATTGGTTTACCACAGAACACCCCCAATTACATGTTGTATTTAGAAACCCGACGTCACCCATTATTCATATACACCCTTAAACTGAGCTTAAACTATTTAGCAAAATTATTAAAAATGGAAAATGAAAGATTTCCAAAAATAATAGCCCGGAGGATAATAGACAACAGTAGGTATAGCCTAGTCAACAACATTGAAGAGATTAGGAGCAAAACACGGAATAGTTCTAACAAAAGAGAATTTTCTACAAGACATAGAAAAAATAGAACCATTCTCGTCAATAAAACTATGGAATATAAAAGAGAAATATTCGTAAAAAGAGCTAAAGCAGCCGAATTTCACCAGCTCTATGCAACTCTGAATTATGACAATAGGTACTTTGAAGACAATAAAGACATTTATTTCATCAGATTAATATTTAAAGCAAGAGGAGAACTACTGAACCTCAACTATTTACCTGCAATGAACAAAAGAAATAATTGTACCATGTGCAACCTCAATACAATAGAAAGCACCTTCCACTTTATCTCAACATGCCCCATTCTAAATGAAATCAGGATTAACTGTTTTGGAAAACGGTCTCTGAATATGGAAGAAACCGTAGATATCCTAAACGGCAAATGCAACCAACATCTATTTCTGTATCTAAAAATTGCAACAAAATATAGACGAGAAATGTCTCATGAATATAATCAGTAGAAATAGATTCCCCTATACGTCAGTCGAAAAAAAAAAAAAAAAAAAAATCGCTTATAGCTAGTTTTATAATTTGGCCATTTATATACGAAGAGTTTTTCAGTATGTATGTCAGTTCAGTTCAGTATGAAATAATTTTTCTTTTGTTATTTGGCTTTTATTACTACCACTTATCACATATCTTCTGTTATTGTTATGTATTTGCAACCTATTTATATTTATAACAAGCTAGGATATCTCGACAGACGGCCTTGCGTCCATTGTCTATTTACGTCTTAGTATTTTCTTATTTTGTTTTGTATTAAATAATTTTTTCATGAATAAACGTTATTTCTATCTATCTATCTAGTTGTTTGTTATAAGTCTGTATGTATGTAGAGTTTTGTTATTTACGTACCAGAGAGCGTTCATTATTAGTCTCCAAATTTTTTATTGAAAAGTTTGAATTTTTTTTAAGTGCGTCCTCTTTCCTGAGCCGAAAATCTGTGAGGCGTATATCCAAATGGGTTTAAGTAAGTATGTGTATGTGTTCAGTTTATGATCTATTTTCAATTTTGACGATTTAGAAAAAAGAGAAAATAGAATTTTTAGTCGTTTGTTAAGAGTCTGTCTTTTCATTTTTACATGTGGGCACGAAGTCATCCTCCTGTCGAATGGTAGTCCCTGGTTGCGTCCTGAGTCCGTCTGGTATTTGCTTGTCTACGGTGTAAACTGGTGGGCACGTGTTGCGTCGCAGTGAGAATTATATCATCAATATTACATCGCAGTAATCATATTGTAACGTTAAATCATTTAATAAAATAAACATCTGTTTGGAAATCCCAGACCGTTTGTTGGAACAAACTAAGCGGTAGGAGCGAACTGTTTTGATCCACAGTTCGAGCTCCATCTACGTCGTTACCTCACCTTCCACAAAGACCTCGAATCTTCCAGAAGCTTCGACGTCTTGACTGTGAAGCTTAAGTCATATGATTAGTGTGCTATAACGTTATTATTTTTGAAATCTGAATATTTGAGTTGTATTAATTCTTTGGCATTGATAATTGTATATTTTTGTTTAATAAATATTCTTTAACCCACAGAAGCGTTAGAATCTCTATACATATTTGAGAGGCTTTGTCCTGACTGACAGAATCAACGCAGAGCAAAAACTACTAATGATAGAAACTTGAAGTTCGGAATTTAGATTTTAATCGCGATGTAGGTAACCACTAAGAAAGGAATTTCAACAATGTAACCCCCAAGGGGTTTAAATGGCGAAATTGTCGTTTACCTCTAACACCTATTTTTACACTTCTAGAAAAAATGTCTAATTTGGACTCATTTTAAAGATCTTGATACGACGAGTTTAACTTGAAAGCCCTACGGGGCGTCGAAAACCATTTTTTAAAGCTGAAAAATGAAGCGTTCACGACGAGTAAGCAATTTTTTCTTTCGGCGGTTTTAGTGAACTCTCTCCAATGCGCGTCTCCCTCTCTTCTACCGAGCCGGCAGCTTCCCCCTCCAACATTCCACCTACCCGAAGCTCCTATTCTACTAAATCTCCTTAAAATCAGTTAACATATTATATTAAATCAATACCAAGATAATGATCACGTAATTGATTTTAAAGGCTCGCGGGCAAAGCCGCGACGGGGAATGCTAGTATTTTATATTTTTGAGTTACTGTATCGTTAGAAGTTGATAATTTTGTAAACTCGTTGATTATTTCAGTTTTTATTGTTTGCTAGACATCTAGCTAGACAAATATTATTACTTTCGTCTAGTAAAATTTTTTTAAACCCAGAAAAGTGTTACAATATTATGTTAAAATTAAATTAAGTTAAAATTATCCATAGAAGAAATACAAGCCGATAGAGACGACCCAGATCAAGCAGGTACCAGTAGAGGTAGCGAAGCAGACAACCTAAATTAATGAGGAAGCAGAGACCCCTTGAAGTTGATGGGGAGTTCCTTTGAAAAGAAGCAGGTCGCAACAACTCACCTCAGCTACAGCGATCCTCGACTCCATTCGAATCGCCACTTCTAATTAACGGGAGTGTTTTCCTTTCGGAAAAATGTCTGGGAATTGGGAAGTGGGGGAGGGAGCTCCGTCTTTAATTGGGAAAGGAATGTAAAAAGAAATCTTTTGCCTTCTTCCTGGTCCTCAGCTCTCGTGGCTTCGATCCAGAAGGCTCCGGTGACCTTTATAAGCTCTCTCGTCTTTGACTGTCACCGTATTTTTATAAAGATTTAGAAAAAGTCAAGTAATTGACCGAAGAAGGTATGTTAAAACCAAAAAATTATTTATTAAATACAATTCATTTAACAAGATTTAAAATTTGCAATCTGCAAAATTGCTTTAAAATGAGCAAAGTTAGTGAACTGCTTCGACAGGGTTCCTGTGCAGGAGTAGTAATTGATTTAGATGATATCTTGGCCACCGCCTTCGATGTCGTCGGGGTGGGCTGTAACCTGGGTTGTTTAATTTTTTTAAATTGTATGTCAGTGGGTTATTGTTGTAGACAAGTCTTTGGTGAAAGTTAATGTAGTTGTCTTTGGCTGTTACAAAAATTGTTGGAATGTTTAATTCCGTATGTATAATATCGTTGCTGACATAATATGGCGCGTCTACTATTTTTCTTAACACTTTCGACTGAAAGGACTGAATTTATTGGACGTTGGATTTCTTTGCAGAACCCCACAGTTCTACACCGTAAGTCCATATCGGTTTTAAAAGAACTTTATACAAAGTTAGTTTGTTAGCTAGGGATAATTTTGATAGTCTGTCAAGTTATCTGGATAATTCTAAGCGTCTATTTAATTCTTTTCGTTTGAGTCTGACGTGAGTTTTCCAAGAAAGTCTTTTGTCCAGATAAAGTCCTAAATATTTAATTTCAATAAAATTCCGGAATTGTTATTTTGTTGAAGAATATTTGGGGGCAAAGACCATGATTAAGCGTGAAGACTACATGCACATTCTTTTTCTCACTCATTTTAATTTTCAACCTAGCGGCCCAGTCAGCGATATCGTCAAGGTGGTTCTGAAGAGTTTTAAATGCAAATTTGGCCAGAAGTATATTTGGGTGTTCTGGGGGATGATGATGGGGGGGGGGATCTGACATATATACATTAAATAATATAGGACCCAGGACACTGACCTGAGGCACTCCTGCTCTATCTGCTAAATAAGAAAGTAAAGTTAAATAGTAGGTCGGGGGGAGTAATATTTTAAGTTTGGAAAGCAATCCTTCATGCCAAACTTTATCAAACGCGTGACTAATGTCTAGAAAAACTCTGGGGCAATATTTGTTGGACTCCGAAGAGTTAGATATAAAATCTACTAAACGATGGCCTTGTTGAACAGTTGAATGATGTTTTCTAAAACCGAATTTATGATTTGGAATATATTTAATGATTGAAAGAGAATCGTAACGACGGAGAAGTATTTTTTTCAAATAATTTAGAGAAAGAAGGAAGAAGGCTTATTGGACGTTAGGAATTTGGAAGATCTGGAGATTTGTTAGGTTTCAATACCATCACAACTTCTGAATATTTCCACAGGCTTGGGGAATACGTGGTTATTTCCTTCCAATCAAAAAATAATTATAAACCATTTATAAGATCTGTCAATGGTTAGTTATTTTTTGAATAATTATTAAATACTTTTTATCTAAAATCGTAATGAAATCCTGAGGCCTGCTGATTACGTTTTTTTAAACGATGTTTGGAGCCAAACGTCTACTCGGGGATAGAGCTATTGCGCTCTTGAGTTAGTTAAGGTAAGCTTTATGAACTTCTTTTAGCAATTTTCTGGAGTCGCTTTTATCCATAAAGGTTACAGCAAAAGTTAGAACAGCCGCTAGATCCAAGTCAGGTGTCTTTGTAATGAAAATTATTGCAATTAGGTGGATGGGTGCGTTTAGACGACATTATTCGCTCGACTTCAGGTTTCTGTGTAAACAGCCATTCGTAGTACGGCGGCACAGAAGGGTTCGGGGATTATCTGTTCGAGGGGAGGGGGTAAGAGATAGAAGAGTGAGAGAGAGAGAGAGAGAGAGTGAGAGAGAGAGAGAGAGAGAGAGAGAGAGAGAGAGACAAAGAGAGTGAGAGAGAGGGCTGTTGACCTAGCCCTTGGATATTGATCCTAGGCCTACCTGTCTCCGAGGCCTCTATTCCTAGTACCACATCTAGCTGCACAGCACAGCTTACACCAACATTATAATAAGGAGTGTTAGCCGGCAGGGATTGTAGTGCATGTTCCAACTTAATATTTTATCATATTTTTCGAATCATTATTCACATTAAGAAAAATTTATCGGTCAAAACTACACCTAGAAGGAAAAAAAATCTGGTGCGTGCGCGCAACACACAACTTTCACTTACCAACTTACTTAGATAAGAAATTGACGTGTTTTGTTAAATATCATTTACCAAAGTCACACATTTTTCTACATTCATATCTTATTTTTATTAATCGTTAAAGCCGTTTTTGAGTAAATAGAAAAACCCGTGAAAATGATACAAAATTTATTAAGTAAAGTGCCCCCTGCGGTTGATCAATTTTGATGAAATTTTTACAGACATATCTCGGGCATATAAATAGATCAAATACTAAGTTTAATCAAAATCGTTAGAGCCGTTTTTGAGAAAATCAAAAAAACACGTGAAAATGTTACAAAATTTATTAAGTAAAGTCCCCCCTCCGGTTGATCAATTGTGATGAAATGTTGGTTATCACATCTATGGCATATAAATACATCAAATACCAAGTTTGATCAAAATCGTTAAAACCGTTTTTGAGTAAATAAAAAACACGTGAAAATGATACAAAATTTATTAAGTAAAGTCCCCCCTCCGGTTGATCAATTGTGATGAAATGTTGGTTATCACATCTTTGGCATATAAATACATCAAATACCAAGTTTGATCAAAATCGTTAAAACCGTTTTTGAGTAAATAAAAAAAAACATGTGAAAATGATACAAAATTTATTAAGTAAAGTCCCCCCTCCGGTTGATCAATTTTGATGAAATTATTACAGTCATATTTCAGGCATATAAATAGATCAAATACTCAGTTTAATCAAAATCGTTATAGCCGTTTTTGAGAAAATCGAAAAAAACTTAAAAAGTTATTAAATAAAGTACCCCCTCCCTTTGAGCAAATTTGATGAAATTTTTGCTTTCACATCGCGGGCTTATACATACTCTAAATACCCTATTTCAGGTTCGCACGGTTTATAGTTTTTGAGCTAGTCTGTTCACACACACACACAGACACATAGACACACGCGGGACTTGGTTATTTTGACTCAGGGGACCCCAAAACGTGTATTTCCGTAGAAAACCGGAAGTCGAAAATTTTCACGATCGCAATACTTCCACTTACTATATATTTTATATATAGGTAAGTGAAAGTAAAAAAGTGTCTGCTTAACTTTCTCACACTTACAATTAGTTGTACCTTAGATGACAAAAATCCTTAATGATTTTTTCAAAGTGGAACTTCCATTAACTTATGTGTTATCTATGATAAGGATACTTCTACAGAGGCGCTTTGAGGTGGGTGAAACGGCCTACGGTTCCGTGGACACAGCTGATCCAAAATATAAAATCAATATTTTAATGGCGGTTCTTATTAAAAATATATATAAATAATTATATTACTAAATATTTCTCTTAATTCAAATTATAAATATAATAAGAACACTAAGTATAAATCTGTGCATAAGTATTAGTCACTTGAAACAGTTAACTGAATTTGTTTTGCCCCTCCCCTCCACTTCACAACCAAGCAGGATTTTTGAAGTTAAATGCTATCAAAGTGTTGTTAGTGGAATTTTTCGAAGTATAATAGATATGTTGAATATTCAAAACGTCGTCTTCAATTAAAATGCCCGAATCAGAGAATATTCTATCTAGTGATAGCAATAAACGAAGAAATGAACAATTACTTGATATATAAAAGATTACTTGATATTCGAAAGCGAAATCAAATCTAACAAATATGAGTAATCTTCTTGTTGAATTGAACAACAAGACACATATGTGTTTAAATTCCTAGATTTTTTTTTTTTTACGGTTTAACGAACTTTTTATTCTATTTTTTAATGCAAAACTTGCCAAGCATAAAAATAATTCTGTTGAAATCGTTTATAAAAGATTTTTACGACAGAATATTTTTTTTTTTTTCAAGTTAAAAACTAGCTTATAATACGATTGGGCAGAGAATGATTTAACTACTACGTGAATAAAAGAAAATGTATCTACGGATTGGCACTTCCGAGCGATTGTTAATATTTTTGCCGATGACTATTTATATATAGTTTACCTCGGGAACCAAAGTGAATAAAAAACAAATGTAGATACATTTGTCGAACATAAATTTTTATTAAAACAATTAACAAAATTTATGCTCGGAATTTTTTTTTTTTTGTACCGTACTGTTAAAATTGGTCATTTATTTTACTTGTTTGGGATAATAACGAATGTTATATTACAAAATTAAAATTTGTAAAATTATTTATTTCATTGATACCATTAAACTAAACCCAAACACAAAATAAATGTTCGTAAAACATGTGTTCAGATTAGATGTTGCTTAGTACATTTAGTTGCAGGTCTATAATTACGATTACAACTACTAAGTAGTTGTAGTTGTAAAAATGACAATACTTTTTTCCAACTACTGTAGCTGTAGTTGGGAACTACAACTACATAACTGGTAATAGCAAAATAGTAGTTGCGCGCTGGCAACTACAAACTACAAGTAGTTGTCTGGGTAGTTAATTACAAATGTAGTTAACTACTGCCCAACTCTGGTGAAACCTACGCACTCAATTTTTTCAATTAAAAAAAAAATTCTAATTTTTAATCAAAACAAATTTTTTGCTCATGGCCTTAGAAGGAATAGGAATACCACTTCCACTCAAACATAAATTTCTTCTTTGTTAAAAACAAATAAATAAAAATAACTTCTGGTGCCTTATATAGGTGGTTTAAAAAAATATTAAATATGCAAGAAATCTTCGGCATGAAAGAAGATCAAACGATTGAGAATTGAGGCCGCCAATTTTTTGCGGAATGCCCGCTTGATTAATATAATTGCAATAGACAGGTTTCGGGGATTTTCATCAAAGTGTAAAATTGTTGAGCATGAGGAAAGAAAATGATCAATTTTAATTAAAGGTTTCAATGAGGTAACGATGTCCATTTTATGCTTAAGTAATAATATATGTGTCATGCACATTTTTTTTTAAATAAATATATTTTAAATATTCAAGAGGTAATAGGCTCGGGACCTCCATTTTACGTCCTATCCGAGGGACGGCATAGCTAAGGATTTTCTAATCCCTTTAAAATAAATCCTCGGGCCACCTGATCTATTTAATTAAAATAAATCGATAGATATAAATTAAAATTAATTTATATGTTGTTTTTATTTTTATAATTTTTGTAAATTAATTTTATCAATATTGTAAATACTATGTAAAATTTTTTTGCAGTACACCTGAATATGGGGCAATAGGCCTCGAAACTCGAGAGGAAGATGTGAATTTCACTATTTTACAAGAAACTTGGAATAAAATAAATCCATTTGAAAAATAAATTGTTTCGGATAATTGATGAAAATTCGGATAATTGACGCTCCACAGTATCTCGATTTTACAACCATAATAAGCCTAACTAAAGTTCGCAGGTTCGCGTCCCGTGGTGGCCATGGGATTTTTTAATAGGAGTAAAAAATCCTTAGCTATGCCATCCCTCGAATAGGACGTCAAATGAAGGTCCCGAGCCTGCACGATGTCGGGTACTCGCTAAAAGTCCCTATCCTAAGTATACCTTGATATGCAAAATTTAGGACTCCCACTGGAGCATTGTCCGATTAGCCTTATTAGCATAAACGTACGTTAAACAAACAACAATAAACCTACTTACTATGTATTCTTAATGGATGTACCATAGAACCATAATTATAGTACTCATGTACATAACCTCACAGCTCCTTAATAAAATAATTTGTTTCCTTTCAACAATTTTTTTATTATTTAAGCGAAAGAAATCAATTTAATCTATAAAATGGTTACCCTTGATTGAAAAATTAAGGGAGAAACCTGGGGGTTGAGCGTGATCTCGGTCATATCAACTCCTTGTATGCCCGCTGACCAAGAAACATTACTTCCCTTCACAGTACTGAACCCAAGACCCTACGGGGTTGTAGTGGTACAGGATTTTTTTTTTTTATATATACAGTTTAAAATCACAATAAAGAAAAAAGAAGTAATCAAAAATTTTACATCATTCCATTTACCATTTCCTAAACTAAATTAGTCGCATGATATCTAAACAATAACATTTGAATGACATCAGTTCTCCGGATCTCAAGGGAATCCCAGTGGCGTCCATGTTATCCGAAATTACATCATTCACTAAACAGGATGTACAACCCAGAACACATTTCCGTTAAAGTTACATTATATGTCGAACAATATTTTACGTAATATTGATATATTGCGGCTCAAGAAGAAGGCGGTAAGTCAGGTTTTGGAGGGCTGCTGTCACAGGAAGTTTGGCCAAGAAAAATGTAATATTAAACAGGAACATCGTTCAACCCAGGCAGGAAGGCTTCAAGATATCTTCGCTTAAATAATTCCACATAAATTCAGATAAATCTACTAAAAAAGTACCAACTATTGACTTTATTCAGATGCTATTCGATGAAAACGATCGAATACAATTATCATGTGGATCTTCATCGGGGCGAAAATAAAGACAAATATATGATAAACTTGTAAAACGTATCAATACTAGAAGATAATAATAATTACAAATAGTAACGATAGGAAGTGAAAATAATGGAAACAAAACCCAGCTGATGCCTATTACTTTCACTTACCTATCATGAAATATATAGTAAGAGAAAGTATTGCGATCGTGAAAAAATCCGACTTCCGGTTTTGAGGTTCCCTGAGTCTAATAACCAAGCCCCGCAAAATGGTCTGTCTGTGTGTGAACAGACTACCTCAAAAACTATAAGCCGTACGAACCTGAAATTGGGTATTTGGTGTATGTATGTGCCCGCGATGTGACAGCAAAAATTTTCACCATAATTGGTCAAACGGAGGGAGCACTTTATTTAATAAATTTTGTCTCATCTTTAAATGCCTTCAGGATATATTTACAAAAAAAAAAAAAACAGTGAACAACAAAAAAACTCGACTCTTGTCGAAATTAGGTACTTCAATAAAAGAAATAAGCAATAATAAATCGAAAAAACTTACTGAGAACTTACAAGTTTTGCAATACAGATACTCTATACCTTAAGGAGATATACAAATATAAGCATTTAAATGTGTGAAGTTGAGGAATGGCGTTTACATATTATCGAAACACGCCGATTTTTAATCTGAGTATGATCGTAAGTGAAAGTTGTGTGTTGCGCGAATAGTACCAGATTTTTTTTTAAATGCTATGAGTACTTATGAATCTAATAATCATGTAAAAAACCTGGTGCGATGCGCGCAACACACAACTTTCAGTTACGAACTTACTTTGATTAGAAATCGACGTTTTTTGATAATATTTAAACGCCATTCCTCACGTGCGTGGGTTCAACATGTTTTGAGAGTTGAGAACATTTTTTTTTTTTTTTTCCTGTATTTGTTTCTCGATTTTATTCACATTTCATATTGATTCATTTCTGATTTTTAGGAATAATGAGAGACAGTTAATTAATTAATAAATAAATTTCTCCTTTATGCAAAATCAAAGGTACTTTAAAGGAAAAACAAGTGTTTTCCTTCACTATTTTAGCCCCCTCAGAACATTTATATGATGATAAAACTTACCCGATACAGGGTGTTTTGATCAAAACAGTTACAGCCGTTTTTGATTAAATAAAAAAAAGCAACGTAAAAATGAGTCAAAATTTATTAAATATAGTATCCCATCCATCTGACCTAATTGTCGAGATTTTGGCTGTCATATCGTGGACATATACGTACATCAAATACCTACCCAGTTTGATCAAAATCGTTAGAGCCGCTTTTGAACAAATCGAAACAAAAAAACAACGTAAAAATGAGAAAAAATTCATTAAATAAAGATTGAAAAATTGATCAATTTTGATGAAATTTTCGCTGTCACGTCGCGGGCATATACATACACCCAATACCCAATTTCAGGTTCGTACGGTATATAGTTTTTGAGCTAGTCTCTTCACACAGACCATTTCGCGGGACTTGGTTATGGGACCCCAAAACGTGTATTTCCGTTAAAAAGCG
This sequence comes from Aelia acuminata, assembly GCA_911387785.2. NCBI lineage: Eukaryota > Metazoa > Arthropoda > Insecta > Hemiptera > Pentatomidae > Aelia > Aelia acuminata. The sequence goes on from OU426981.1 coordinate 135,734,059, forward strand.
GAAGTCGAAATTTTTCAATACTTTCCCTTACTATATATTTCATAAATAGGTAAGTGAACATAAAAAATAGGAAAAATGTATATGAATATTCGAATAACTACCTGGTTATCACCTGATATTTACCTTGTTGAATCAGAGTAATATAGAGACTGAAAGAAAATGATAAGGTATCAGATGGAAGGCTTTTGTTTGCCAACTTCAAAAGGTTTATTTTGGGAAAACCCAAATGTTTTGAAGTGAGAGGCTGCATGACGAATAAGAGATACAAGTTGTTATATCTGGTCTAATAATAAGATAAGATTGAGGTGAAAAAGTAAAAAAAAAAAAAGAAAAAAAAAAAGAAGTTGTATCATTAATCCTGATCTTTAAGGAAACAGTTGACCATTACATACCTCTAAGTAAAATTTAGTTTTTTCATTTAATGATTTGTTTTTTTTTTTACATACCTTATTTTTATTCACGATATTCTCTTAAGTGTGTCATAAAATCTAACAATATATTTGAGATCCAAGAAAACTAAATTAACATAGAGAAGTTGATAAGACTAAACTATGCTTAAGACTTACCTTTCATTTCAGGGAAGATCAACTTCAGCTAGTGTCTGGAACAATAAAGATAAATATCATATTAATAATTAATACAAAAAATATATATAGATATTTTTAAATGGTGGTATATTTAAAAAAATAACAAAAATATGGAATTAAATTTAACATTTTAGATTTTAATAACATCATTAATGCTTTTTAAATTTGTTTTTTCATTGCTTACAGACAGAGTTTAATCAATGTTTTATTGGGGTTGAAAAGTTATTGTAAGTAATTGCTGTGGTATTCAAATCCTTAATGTTAAATTTCAAAAAAAGAAAAAAATGGCCAAAAAAAAAAAGACGACTTAAGGCCAAGCGCCATCCTTTACACACAGTGTACAATTTCAAAAATGTTCAGGAAAGCACTTTAACATAGAGATTTCGGTTTGCTTAACGTCACTTTATGTTACTAAGTTTAATCGGAAGGTGCTGCAGTGGGAGTGCTAAGGGCCTATTCACACTATCCGCTCCACTCTCGCTCCGCTCCCGGTCCGCTCCCGGTCCACTCTCGCTCTACCCCATTCACACTAGCGCTCCGCTCCCGCTCCACTCCCGGTCCGCTCTCCTAATGTCTTACCATATTCACACTATATAATTTTACACCGTTCAATTTTGAAAGGTTTAAGCTATTAAAGCCATTAATAATCGAAGTTGTCTGTATTCGGATTTTAATTAATGATTAACTTTCAGTTATTTAAGTATTAATTTATTCTTCAATTTTACGGCCAAAAAAAAAAAAAATAAATTTTTCGTTTGTAGAAATAGCTGGTAAGTGTACTTTTCTTGATGAAGAAGATAATATTATCAAAAAATATAATAAGAAGAATATATTGCAACACAACGATAATTAATAATAATAATTATAAATTAATTTAATTAATGGTGAAGAAATAATTTAAATTTTTTTCGGAATGTATTCGAATACGCTTGAAAATTTCAAGTTGAAATCGGCAAATGCTACAAATTTACCGATTGTGTTCTCTTCTTTTCCTGATTAATATTTTAATTATTTTTTGCTTTAATATATTTTTTTGTTAATGAGCTGACATTTTTCATAATATACTGCATTTTTATTCGTTTCAAATTAAACGTTATTTTATAATAGCAATGAGTATGTAGTCAATAAATAAATCGGTGACCATTTTTTACGAGTACATTAATTCATAGCAAAATATATCTCAAACATAACATGAATTTTTCACGTCGAAAAACCGCGCGTATTGTTGGTGATTTTTTTTTTTATATCATTTCAAGCGTATTCTAATACATTCGGAAAAAAAATTTAAATTATTTCTTCACCATTAATTAAATTAATTTATAATTATATATATATATATATATATATATATATATATATATATATATATTTTAAATTTGAACTTTTTTGGACGTAAAATTGATGAATAAATAAATACTTTAATAACTGAAAGTTAATTATTAATTAAAATCCAAATACTGACGGCTTCGATTATTAATGGCTTCAATCGTGAACGGTGTAAAATTATATAATGTGAATATGAAAAGACTTTAGGAGAGTGGAGCGGGAGTGGAGCGAGAGTGGAGCGGGAGCGGAGCGAGGCCGGACCTGTGCCAATATTGTGATTAACCTCTCTCTATTCCTCTGTAGAATATTTTGCCAGTGAGACCGGACCTGGAGCGGAGCGCTAGTGTGAATGGGGTAGAGCGAGAGCGGACCGGGAGTGGAGCGAGACCGGAGCGGTGCCGATAGTGGAATTCTCTGTCTATTTCTCTTTAGAATATTTGAGCGGACCGGGAGTGGAGCGGGAGCGGAGCGATAGTGTGAATCCGCCCTAAATGTTGCCTATCCAGATATCATTAGGATAGGTATCTTTAACGAGTACCTGACATCGTACAGGCTCGGGACCTCCATTTTACTTTCTATCCGAGCTTAGGAATTTTATATTTTTTTGAAAAATCAGAGCCACCGCGGGCCGCGATCCCGCGACTTTTAGTATTGTAGGTTGCTATGCTAACCACTGCACCACAGATGACCCAGGAAAGTAGTTTAAATTATATTTCTCTCATGAAAAATCCTACATTATTGTGTTAAGTCCATATTTTAGTAAACTATTATATTTTAATATTTATGTTATACTTTTACGGGTAAAAAAAAACGTATTTAATGAAAATTACTAAAATTGTTGTAATCATTCGGTTAACTTAGAGCTCATTTAATACTAAATAATATTTTATATTGCTAGTTCAATTGTTAACAATATAGAGCAAATTACTCCTCTGCAGCAGATATTACAATAACAAGCCTGTAAGTGACGTGCAGTAGATGGCTTGGGTCTAAGTGGCGAGGTGTATCTAATGTAATGTATCAGTTAATTGTAGCAGTTAATTGAGCCTTCGGGGGGACAGTTATTGTTACTGACATTGGCTTAATATCGAGTAGTCTCTATAAAAGGTAACGGGTTTGGAAGTAGCAGTACCTTTATGTATCAACAATTAACTAGGCAAAGCCTTCATCTAATGGTTATGTTAATATTAATTTAGTTTAGAATAACATCATTGCAAAGCATCAATATGTAATTTGTAGGTATGTAAAGGTCAAACCAGCCGTAATAGCTCAAATACATTGCAATATTAATTCTGCAATAGTCAAAACAACTCCAAATATTAGAATTATTAGTGTAAAATGCTAATTATCCATGTTACGACTAAACTTGCAAAAATTTTTAATATGCTTCTTCCTTATCAATGGGGGGAGGGGTTAGTATATGAAATAACATATTACAAACGTTTAATTTAATTCACAACCAAACTAAACACACACACACACACACACACACATATTTAAAGCAAACTTAAATCTCAGAATGAAAAATTACGTCTCAATTTTTTTTAGAGTCTGATAGAAAGGAAAATAATAGGCTATTAATTCTTTTGTCTAGAATCGAACTGATGCTGCTGACCTCGTTCGGTTTACCATAAAAAATTTTTAGTGAATATTGTAGGATGGAGAGCCTAAAAATTCAATAGAGTAAATTATAAATATGGCCATGCCAGTCAATAGTCTCTATGTTGAAAATTATAATGTTAAGTTTTTTTTCCCCTTTCTAAGGAAGTTTTATTTGTTGAAATTCTTTTTTACTTCTTCTTACCTATATATGAAATATACCTATAGTAAGTGAAAGTATTGCGATCGTGAAAAATTTCGACTTCCGGTTTTTAACGGAAATGCACGTTTTGGGGTCCCCTAGGTCCAAATATCCAAGTCCCGCGAAATGGTCTGGGGTGTTTGTGTGTGTGAACAGACTAGCTCAAAAGCTATAAGCCGTACGCACCTGAAATTGGGTTTTGCTTTGTGTGTATGCACACGTTGTTACAGCATAATTTAAATTAAAATTGGTCAAACTGAGGTGGACTTCATTAAATAAATTGTGTCTGATTTTATGTTTAATATCCAATTTTCTCATAAACGGCTCCAAATTTTGATCAAACTCGCCATGTTTAATGAGCATCAAGATAATTTCTAATCTAAGAATGTTGGTAAGTAAAAAAAATGTTGACTCCATTTGTAAATCCTCACCTACCCCTCTATATTTGGATTTTCCAAAAATCCAATTGAAATTAGATATAGTGTTGAAAAATATATACAGTAGGATTCCGATTAACCGAGTCGATGGGGACCAAGGTTACCTCGGATAATCGAAATAATCGGTTAATAGGAACCATACCAATACCAACTGAAAATGTAGGTTATTTTTAAATAAAAACTACAAGTATGCTTAAAAACCTCTTTAGTAATAATAGTGTGTAATAACAATAATAATAACAGAAATTACGAAACTATTTTTTTTAAAAGAAATATTTGACTGCAGTTTGTTTAAATGAACTGATATACATACAGATACCCCCTCCCCCCCTCAGACTTGGCACCTCGGTTAATCGGGACCTCGGTTAATCGGAACCCTACTGTATATCAAAATATAATATATATCAAAAGATGTGAATTTTCACATTATAGGATATTCCAATTTTTTATAATGCTCTGAAACATATTTTATTATGGATAAAGTATAAAAATAATATTAATAGAATAAGGCGAGCATTTAGTGAAAAAAAGCACTTTTCCTTCAGGGGACCCTGCGAAGCAGCCATCCTTAGGAACAAAATCATAGACACATCCTAGTTGCCATGCTGACTCTGTACAGGTCTATAGTCGGTAGTGTACTATAGTCGGTGCTTTCAATTAATTAAACCGTTAAACTAAACTAAACTAGACTTGACTGTATCGATAGATATTGTGAAGTCTATTGCGGACGGGTAGCTAATAAACGTTTACTTTGAATTTACAACCAAACTAGGACTAATTGCTGTATCTATTCGCAGACAGTTTTGCACTAATCAAAGGATAATTGACGATATTCAAACTGAGTAATAATTGGTTCAAGCAGGTCAACCTGTCTCGTATCATTTTCCTAAATGTCCTGATTTAATCAAATAGTTGTTCGATGTAACCAGGCAAGGTCCGACGAAAAGCTTCTGTTAGTTTTGGCAGGCGCATTTGGTATACCATCCCGCATAACGGACTATCCAATATTCAGGTTACACCGAAAGAGAGCGCTGCCCTAAACTATGTTGATGGAATCAGCAAAGTCTCAATTTCACAAGCTGCTGCTCTCAATATTTTGCCAACTCGAGCGGACAATTTAGTCCATCTGCTTATTTATTCGGGTTTGTATTATTCAATGCAGTGTTTAGTCTGGTTTTGAGGAGGTTGGCAAGCAATAGTCAGATCGAAATGGGAATATCTTATGAAAAAAGTAGATGAGACAAATAAAAAACAAATATCATATCTAAAACATTATCGAATAAACATAATGGTAAGCTGGGCTCATAGTTTGTTTTATCGTCAATCTACGTTAAAAGATTTTTTATCAAACTTGGGGCTACAAATGCCTCAGAACCAAAACGTCTAATTGTTTCATTCAGGCTTTATGTTGCATTTACATACACGTCAAACAGGGATAAATGGAAGAATATCCTTTCCAGAAGATAGAAGAATGGAACTGGCGATCGGTAACCACTTCGAATGGGGCTACAATAAGAAATTACTCTCCCATCTACAATAGAAGACATGGGTCTCAGAAAACTGGGACACTCAGACTTTTGGTATTCGAAGGGTTTTAATGCGCAACTTTTTTAACATAGAAAGAATCCATCCCTAGCTGTGTAGCATTTCCTTGCCCATAACCGCCAAGCACATTGTTGTTCGATTCATGTGCGCCACCTGCCAAATATTGGTGGAAGAATCAATATTCTCATAGATGTGTAGAAATTCGGGGGGCTAAAAGTTGAAATAACAACGCCTGAAAACAACTATTGGGACTTTTAATTCCTCCTCCATAAAAGTATGTTAAAGGTATTTATAAAACATGCCAATTTATGTTACAGTTACAGTGTAAGCAGTTGCCTCCAAATATACTGTATTAAACCCTCTGCATCTGCGATCTGCAACCTGCAAATTAGCAATAATCAAATGTGTGGTTTTCCAGCTTTATGCGATGAATCGGTAACTTACTTAAGTTGGCAAATCTGTCGGCCATCGCCTCGAAAGTCAACGGGCTTGTTTCAGATGTCAGTGAATGTGCTACGGGTTTCATGTTGAAAGTTAGTCTTTGTTGGAAGTTTTTGCAGTATTGTGGGGCTGTATCGATGACTAGATGGTGGGTCTAATATTTTCCTCTATATGGATTGGAAATAATGCTGGATGTTTGAGGGCATAACAGCACCCAATAGTTGTGTTTCGTTTGCCCATTATGGTCATATTATTACAATATAGATGGTAAGTTTTGATAATTTAGAGATTATGTCATTTAAATCATTCCACCTTAAAACGATGTCACCGAATGGTGGACTACTTGATGCTTGGGAATAAACAAATTACTGTCCTGGCATTTTCTTGATATATCAGGCTTTTGATAAGGTTATGGTATTAAGGATTCCTTTCCAAGCTCATTTTATGTCAGATATCTGTGAACAAACCATCGCAAATCGTGGCGATGAAATTGCAAATAAATGGAAGGAATTCATAATATGAGATTACACTCAACCAATGCATACAGTTCCTGGAAATGTCAATTAACTGAGATAAACAGAAGTACTAATATGTCCGTCACTTATGGGGAGTTAAGGAAGCGAATATTTTTCAAAAGCATCTGATCCATAAGGGACAGCGCGATCAAGGACATATGTTATCAAAAAGAAGACGGTGGAAGAAGAGGATATAGAAGTCGTGTGAAATAATGATAGAGGAAGAACAACGTGAGAAGGATCGTGGAAGTGGTAGACCGATGTAATGGTTGTGTCGGGGTGCCGTGACCTGGGCAGTTAGGGGGATAGCCGTCGGTGCCGATGGAGCGGGGTTATAGGCGGATGTCCAAGGTTGGAGTTAGGGTGTAAAGTTTTTATAACGTCGATATTAGGAAGAATAAGGGCGAGGATATGAATAGTTAAACGTGGAAATGAAAATGTTTTAAAAATTAGCACAGAGTGCATCAAGAGACATATATCATGTAAAATATTTACGATTCAGTCAGATAAATGTACCTAAAATCAAAACATTGTAATTATTATGAAAGAGCATTCGTCTTAGAATAATATATTTTCAACTGTACTCAACAATATTATATAATTATATAATATATTATATAATATATTATATATTATATAATATATATACATATAATATATATATTATATATTATATAACAGTGCTGTCTTAAAAAAATAATTCTATCTTTAAAAACAAAGGAAAACATTGTTTTAAAAAAGATAATACAGGTGTTTCTGCGATAGCTGAAAAAGTAACCATTTAATGGTATTTATTATTTACCCGTATTATTATTCCAACTGTCCTTTATGGATGTGAAACGCCACCGCTGACATTGAGGAATGAGCAAAGGCTGAAGTATTTGAAAATAAGGTATTGCGTAGTATATTTGGACCGAAGAGAAACGAATCAACTTGAGAGTTTAGATGTTTACACAACGGCGAACTCAGTGAACTGTATCCGGTAAATATAATACAGGAGATTGCAGCATGACGAATAAAATAGGAGTGTAAAATTGCAAAGCTCGATTGTTAGCGGATCCCTAAAAGATTAATAGGTATAGGACCGACAGAAACTTTGGAGGGGTTGGCCGAAACGGAAGTGTGAAGATTACATTTAGGCAGATCTATCGAAGTTACGTCTGGATGGCGATCGATGGATGGAGATGTGTTGGGAGCGAGTTTTGGTGTCAGCATCGAACCTTCGGGTTTCGGGGGGATTAAGACTTCATTATTATCATTAATATTAACTACTTGATGGGTCCCCCCCCCCCCCCCCAATATGGACGAAATACGGACTTTTCTTTTTCTCAATGGGTAAGAAAATCGGGACTAAGTTAACACATCCCTCTTCTTCAGAGTAGAACGCTATGAACAAATCTAAATGTTTCTTGAAGTGAATTATATGGCGAAGAAAACGTAGGAATGCAGCGATGCAATACTGAAGTGAGCTTATGATCTCGATTGTTCTGGAAAAGTGCAATCTTATAAGCTCTGCCTGCGTTGCGATATATACTCTAAATTCATCATATTTTTACCCTCTGGTTTGGAATATGATTGTGTAAAAATTGTATCCCATTAAAAAAAAAAAAAAAATGTTAAGGTCACTCACTTACCTTTTACTAAAAATAGACTTTTTTTAAAAATAGTTTACTTAAGTTCTACTGGAAAAGGAACACAGTACTTTTTATTTAATGAAAATTGTTTATTCTGCTGGAAAGTGTACTTCATGCGTCCTAAGTACTTGATACAGTGGTGGGTATCAAGATTGAGGTTGACTCCATTTACTCCGTATTTAACTAAAATAATGAATTATCGTCAGCTACCAACTTGTACAAATTACACAAAAACCTTTAGGTCATCGATAGATACCCTTCTCCGATATCCTGGCCTTTCTCTTTTACGATTCAAAGCGATTTCAGCAGATTGATGAATTATCTGAGGTATCCTGCATTGAATCGTTTTAGTGGCATGCTACACTCATGTGTAGCATGAGAGTAGGACATGCGACTTTGTGGCAAAAAAATCCACATGCTACATTAATCGATTTTTGTGGCACACTGCCGCACGCCGAAAACAGGCAACACTGGGATACAAGTTTCATGCAACATGTTGCTCAGTGCTGTCTCAGTGGAATTCCGCCTTTAGATATACTGTCAGTGTAATGTAACAATGTAAAACGGGGGTTAGATAGACTTTGAACGTAATATATTATCGCATAACATATTATCGTAAGGTATATAATATTACGAAATATACTGATTTCCTGAAAGAAGGAACTGCAGAGGCCCTGAACAGAGATTGCGGTCTCGTGGGAACCGACAGATTGTGTCGTGTAGCAGAAAGGTAGAGCTCGCTGATTGCAGTCCTTCGGCAATGAACCGTTCGCTCGGCCAAAGAGCTTGTTCTCTGTTCCCATAGCAAAGGGGCAGTGAGTAAGGTCGTGAACTGAAATCTTTGCGTAACCGGGTTTTGTTCGGCTATGATAGGATCGAAAAATAAAATATTTTTACCCAAAACGTTCGATCAACAGCACGATTTCGGGCTGAGTGGGGTAAATGTGTATTATTCTATCTAATTCTGGTTTTTTTTTTGGTTTTTTTTTTAAAATATAACTTTATTCTGGAACTTTTAGTCCCCTAAGAATAACAAAAAGGAAACATATGGTATTACATTTGTCTGACTAAAATTAAATCAGTAGGATAAAATTATATATATGACATATGTACATTATCCTACATTATATATAGGATAATAAAATTACAAATAGTATTTACACATTGTTCTAAAGATTGATCATTTTTACATTTGTGAGGAAGATTGATTATCTAGGAGATGGGTGAATAAATGTTGCCAAGAAAGGAAGCACTGCGAATGGTGTTAGGTAACGAATTCCAAAGATGGGTTGCACGTACTGTAAAGGATCGCTCAAAGGAGGCTGTTCTACGGGAAGGAACATACAGGTCGGTGGTATGGGATCTTGTGTTTAATAGCTGGGTGGAGGAACGAGGTGTAAGGAGTCGAGGATATAGCTGGGTTTTTTTGTTCTGAAGGATTGGAATAGGAAGGAACCAAGGAGATATTGTCGTCTGGATTCAGGAAGAAGAAAACCTTGCTCAGTATAAAATTTGGAGACGTGAGAGTGTCTGGGAAGGCCCACATAGTTTTTCACATAGTTTATTAAGTTAAAAAATCAGAATAATATGTGTAAATTTATTAGGAAATGTTAATTTAAACTTTTTATGTTTGTTGAGCCCATCTGTTACTACAGTAATTATAGTCTACCTTCCTTCTAGTGCATTTGGCCAGATATCGTGTAATTTAATTATTCTTTATAGGTATTTTTATTGTTCCTATTTTTTTTATTTTTTTTTTATTGGTCCTCCCCTTCCTCGCCTTGTAGGCTATACGGGGTTTCCCGGGCCAGGGGAGAGGGTGGGGCATTGATGCCGAGTATTATTAAATTTTCCTCTGGCTCCGGGTTTTGAACTTGTTACCTTTCGGTTCTCAATCATACGATACCATGGGCAACGCGTGTTTTTTAACGCGTTTGCCCACTCGGCCATCCCGCCACCCCGTTATCAACTCCAGCCTACATATAATTCTTACATATATTTGTTAACAGCTCGGTAGAAGATGCCGGTTGATATTAAGCTCACTGCGAGGTCTCTGTAGAAGAAATTATTGACGGAAAGAATCTATTATTGACATTCATGGTTATATTAAAAAAAAGTTTACTGACAACGTATTTTCGCCTAATCCCAACTCCTTCCGACTACATTATACCCTTGCATTATAATACATACATGCATATACAATATGCATTATAATTTTTTTATTTAAAAAATAAGATAAATAAAATATAACCATCGGGGGAATGGGGAGGGGAGATGAATTTGTATAATGCCCGATCATTTATTTGATAATGATGAATGAACATAATGATTTATTAATTTTGAAGATGATTTCATTACTATAAGAAGTTTGGCATTCTAATACTACTTGAAAAGCATTTCAGACATACAGATGCGTAATTGTATGACCACGAACTCTTCGGTCTTGGAAAAATATTGACATAAAAAGATTAAAGCAGAGTAATAAAAGATGTCAATTCTTTAATAGCCACGAATTATAGAAATATATAATACAATAATACGAGTAGAGAGAGCTTTTTTGTAAATCCGAAATGAAAGGTAAAGGAAAAATAAAAAATAGGAAGATATCAATATAATTTGAGGGTTCACCTGTGGTGTAGAGGTTACCATAGCCAACTACTACACAGAAGGTTGCGTGTTCGTAGCCAGCCAGGTTTTCGTGTGGGAGTAAAAAATTCATGGGTATGCCGTCCCCCGGATAGGACGTAATATAGAGGTCCTTAGCCTGTACGATGTCTCCCTGGTGCTCGTTAAAGATCCTTATCCTAATTATACCTGGATAGCAACTATTTATGACACCCAATTTAGCATCGTCCGTTTATCCTTACATGTTTATTTCATATAAGAATACAGGTTTATTAAAATAATAATAATTAACTGTAATATAGGATTAGGAAAATGCATTGAAGTATGAATTATTTTCTTTGATTCTTGACATTGAAAAGACGTAAATTTTAATGGCTACTTGTTGTATACACATTTTATTTTCCTTCGTGTAAAGAGAGATTGCTTAACTTAATTTATTTATTTTTCATTGTCTATTTTCTTTTTTAAGTATAATTTTTATTTTCCATCAATCTCTATTTCCCCCCCCCCCCATTAATCTGCTATATTAATTTTTTAATTATTTTCTTTTTTAAATCAAACAATGGCAATGCTTATAATGTATAATGTAAACAGAATGATCTGGAATTAGAGAGGCAGAAAATCTGCACGGTCCGTAATGTCTAACGAAAGAAAAATTTATGAGGACTGTAATTCTAGGTGCACGGAATTTGATTGCGGCTGCGCAGGAGAGCGAGGGAGGGAGAAATATTCTGAAGGTGGTCTTGACTCACTTTTTTTTTTTTTTCATGTTACAATATATTATTTCGTAAAAGCTCGTTTTTTTCTCCATTATTATTATTATTATTATTTTAATGGGATTGGTTGATATTATCGGCAGCATTGCCTCTTTTGAATAAAGCATTTCTCTTCCTCGATTAACGCACAATTTTTAAAGTCGTCTAAGCCAAAATAAAAAATTTTTCGGGCCGGGGATAGCCGAGCGTGTTCGAGCGCGGCCCGCTTTAACACGCTCGAGCCGAACGGTGGCGGTTCGAATCCGCCCTGGGATGGTTGACTTTTATTTCGTGGAGGCCCCACGGAATAAATCTCAACCTACCCACCATGGTTAGGATAGGTTGGTTACACCTGTAGAGTAACCCCCCGTATGCCACACATGGCCAGGTAGGGGTACCGACAAAAAAAAAAAAAAAAAAAAAAAAAAAAAAAAAAAAAAAAAATAAAAAATTTAAATGAGTTATTATTAAATTAATTCAGACCAGATTATTAACACTAAATGTATTCCGAGTAATGTTGAAATTAGAACCACTATCTAAAGGATTCTTTTTGACAGCATCTTGAAAGATATATTGAATTTATTTAGTTAGTTAAAGTGGTGCTCCAAGGAAATTTCTTTCCTCATGCTTGAAATGCCAAGTTGACACGCAATACACATTACACTGCCAGCTTAACTGCTTTGCGGAAATGTGTGAATAAAATAATTAATCGAACGAAAAAATGTCTTTAAACACCTCTTACACCGTAATTATGGGCTCCCTGGAATGTAGAGAAAGTATGGAAAATAAAATGAATCTGATTTAGTAACCAATTGCCCGATTTTCATTATTCTTTGTTCTCTACATAGCAAAAACTCTCCACTTTCTCATCAATTTATTTTTTTTGAAATAGTTTTTGAGTGATGTGCGAATGAGGCTCAAGAATGGATGGGGCAAATTATGTTGAATGGCCGTTTATACACTTTCCGGGAAACTTTTCTGTTTCTTTCCATATAAACTTAGTGCGGATTATTAATTACACTTAAAAACCAAGGGTAGCCATATTGGTCTAGTTGTTTATATTTAATCCCATTACCAACGGATTTTCGATTGTGAAAATATTTTTCGATCTTTAATATAACAACATTTATAACATTATTTTTAATATCTCTATATATATAAGAGGCTTTGTCCTGACTGACAGAATCAACGCAGAGCAAAAACTACTAATGATAGAAACTTGAAGTTCGGAATTTAGATTTTAAACGTGATGTAGGTAACCACTAAGAAAGGAATTTCAAAAATGTAACCCCTAAGGGGCTTAAATGGCGAAATTGTCGTTTAACTCTAACGGAAATCTATTTTTGAGATTTTAAACCATATGTTTTTTATTAGAATATCGATTTAACGTTACAATTTTATTAAAATAGACATTCACATAAAATATGGCCACTGATTATTTAAATATTAGTGGTAATCAAATTATGCACACTGTGATTCCCATGATTAGGGATGGTGCGTGTTTATTTCGATCTCTATCATCTATATATATATATAAGAAGCTTTGTCCTGACTGACAGAATCAACGCACAGCAAAAACTACCAATGATAGAAACTTGAAGTTCGAAATTTAGATTTTAGGTAACCGCTAAAATTCCTAAGAAAGGAATTTCAAAAATGTAACCCCTAGGGGGTTTAAATGGCGAAATTGTCGTTTAGCTCTAATGGACACCCATTTTTGCACTTCGAAAAAAATATCTAATCTGGACTCATTTTAAAGATCTTGATACGACGAGTTTAACTCGAAAGCCCTACGGGGGGGTCGAAAACCACGTTTTAAAGCTGAAAAATGAAGCGTTTACGACGAGTAAGCAATTTTTTGTTCCGGAGGTTTTAGTAACTCTCTCCATTGCGCGTCTCCCTCTCTTCTACCGAGCCGGCAGCTTCCCCCTCCAACATTCCACCTACCTAGAAGCTCCGATTCTACTAAATCTCCTTAACATCAGTTAACATATTATATTAAATCAATACCAAGATAATGATCACAGAATTTATTTTAAAGGCTCGCGGGCAAAGCCGCGACGGGGAATGCTAGTAACAATATATAACAACAATATAATAATATAATAATAACAACTATAATATATCAATTCTCAAATAATGTAACTCTCTTATAGCCTATAACCTTCAAAGGAAAATCTTGACCATTCAGCGAAAAATTTCATAACAATTTGATGAACGGTTTTGAATTTCGCTTAATTTGGAATAAATATTTTTAAAAACAAATAAGTACCTAAATTCCCGCCGAATGCATTCATTAACGAACAAATACACTAAATTATTTTCGAGTGCTTATTCGTATGCATAATTCCGAGATTACACTTCTTTTTTTGAAACCTTTAGGAGCCATAATTTCTGTGAATGCCTTATTTCTGTTTGATGAATTTTCCTTGTTGATTGTATGTAGGAATGTTGTTAAATAGGTATACAAGGTATTGATAAAATGACTACGTTTAAATATTTGAGACAAGATAGAGGCTAAAAAGCCGTCAAATATCTTTAAATTATCACAATTTTTTATATAATATGAGGTTATTATATGTTTTATTATTATTATTATTATTATCAGTGATACAATATGCCGAAAAGTGAGTTTAACGTCACTTTGTGCCACTAAAGCTAATGGACGAAGCTACCGACAATGACCCTAGGACTTTTTAAGAGGACTAAAAGACCGTTTGCTATGCTGTCCATCGGATAGGACGTAAAATGGAGATCCCGAGCCTGTACGATGTCAGGTACTCGTTAAAGATCCCTATCCTAATTATACCAGGATTTGCAAAATTTAAGACTACTACTACTATAGCATCGTCCTACTAGCCTTAGTAGCATAAAGCGACGTTTAATAAACAACACAAAAATGTGGCCATATACCTAACAAACCTTGTTATTTTAACATGTCCATTTTTGCGAATATGAAGTGAAGGCGGTTTGAAAGTTCGCCGTATCAGTTAGTATATAATAGAACAGCACTGGAAGAGGGATATCGAGCTAAGATCATCATGTTGGTGCAGACCATCCTGAACATCAGAAAGTGGTGACCCCTGGAAGGACCGTAGGACATTAATTGCCGAGAGGTGCACCACGCGGCAGTTAGCTCGCCTCACGACCGTCCCGACATCCCATAGTGGTCTGCACGCAGCTCGTATTATTTACTATATTCCAGCTTTGGAAGGCTTTAAGCTCTCTGCTACAGCTCTTGGGTCCGAGTCCTGTCCGTCTGCCGCAGAGAGGAAGTTTTTACGCGCACCTAATATAGCTCTAATAACCCAGGCTATAAAGGTTTTATGTTGGGAATAATTAAAACTGGCTGAATTTTCACCAGTTGTTAGTACTTACATGCAAAGATATTGTTACGTTGTAAGTGCAAACATTTTGTAGTTTTGGGAAAATTCAAACGTGATCAAGGAAACTTTTAGGTGCCAAGATAGGAAACTTTGCTTTTGTATCTCAGTCTAATCCTATACAAGAAAAAAAACGAAACCTACTTCCACCACTTGATGCAACTTATATACATCATACCTAGAAACTGGCGCAGAACCTCTATATTTTTTACTTTCACTTACCTCTATATGAAATATATAATAAGTGGAAGTATTGCGATCGTGAAAATTTTCGACTTCCGGTTTTCAACGAAAATACACGTTTTGGGACCCCCTGAGTCGAAATAACCAAGTCCCGCGAAATGGTCTGTGTGTGTGTGTGTGTCTGTGTGTGTGTGTGTGAACAGACTAGCTCAAAAACTATAAACCGTGCGAATCTGAAATTGGGTATTTAGTGTAGGTATATGCCCGCGATGTGACAGCAAAAATTTCATCAAAATTGCTCAAAGGGAGGGGGTACTTTATTTAATAACTTTTTACGTTTTTTTCGATTTTCTCAAAAACGGCTCTAACGATTTTGATTAAACTGAGTATTTGATCGATTTATATGCCCGAAATATGACTGTAAAAATTTCATCAAAATTGATTAACCGGAGGGGGGACTTTACTTAATAAATTTTGTATCTTTTTCACGTGTTTTTTTTATTTACTCAAAAACGGTTTTAACGATTTTGATCAAACTTGGTATTTGATGTATTTATATGCCCGAGATGTGACTGTAAAACTTTCATCAAAATTGATCTACGGGAGGGGGGACTTTACTTAATAAATTTTGTACCATTTTCACATGTTTTTTTTATTTACTCAAAAACGGTTATAACGATTTTGATCAAACTTGGTATTTGATGTATTTATATGCCCGAGATATGACTGTAAAAATTTCATCAAAATTGATCTACGGGAGGGGGGACTTTACTTAATAAATTTTGTATCATTTTCACAGGTTTTTTTATTTACTCAAAAACGGCTTCAACGATTAACAAAAATAAGATATGAATGTAGAAAAATGTGTGACTTTGGGAAATGATTATTAGCAAAACACGTCAATTTCTAATCTAAGTAAGTTGGTAAGTGAAAGTTGTGTGTTGCACGCACGCACCAGATTTTTCACGCTTAGATTGCATTTTAATTACATCTTAAAAGTTTTTAAATATCCTCAACAAAAATTGCCTCTGCTATTATCAAAAATTATAATTTAAAAAAATATATTTTGGTCAGAAGCGTGGAACGATAAATTTTTCATATCAATAGCAAATTAACTGTATACTGATGAATTAATTTCCCTCAAAGCGACGAAATATTAAAATTTACTAATAACTTTAAAAAATCCCGTAATAACTCTTAATTCCTCCTAATTTATAAAAAACTGGACATTGACCTCAAAAATAGCTATATTGGTGACAACCATAAATTACAATTTATGTAATATATAAAAGTATTTTTTTAAGGCAAGGGGGAACTCCTGAAATTAAACTTTAAGCCGTGGGACCAGAAGAGAACTCAAGAATGCTGTATGTGCAATCTAAATGAAAAAGAAACCCCTTAGGAAAATGCCCTATACTCTGTGAATTCAGGAGAAAATGGTTAGGAAAATCGGTGCTTGACGAAAGTTCAGTTATAGGGTACCTGAATGGTGAAGACTGGATTAGGTTATATAGCTACATTAAAGAGGCTTATAGTTACATAAAGCTACTTATCACAGAGTTTAATTATTGATTAGCAAAATTTAGTTTAACATTTATTTATTTCAATGTAATGTAAATACCAACCATCTTGGCATTTAAGTAATCTTGCTTTTGTATATGTTTGTAAATGCTATATAACTATGAATTAGGAGCTATTGTTGTTTTTATTGTTATTGTACTGAGCCGTATTTGCATATTTATTCATTCAACATTTCACAATATTTCTTTGTTTTATTTCTTTGGAATATAATTTGTATTTAATATTGTTAGTTAGACGGACTCCTAGAGTCTGAGAATTAGTCCATCGTGGAGGATTTGTAGATAAACATTGTAAATAATGTAATTATTGAAAAAAATAAAACCATTCATTCATTCATGATAAGGTTACTGGACTAATAAAATTGATTTAGGAAAATCACTTAATATTAAAAAGACATTAAATGAAAACATTTTTTCCTTAAAATTAATGGAAATATTTTTTTTTTTTTTACACTGCACATACCTTTCTAAGTCATTTTTTCCCACGCGCTTACACTCCTCCGTCTTTAAGGGGTTCCCCGACCCGAAATGTAATTTTAGCAACATATTTTGAAACAGCGAGACAATGTGCTACAACTTTTATTCGTCGTGTTTTTGGTTATTATTTGAAATGTAGTAGTAGTAGTATTAGTAGTAGTAAAGTAAATTTATTGATTTCTATACATATAAAAACAAATATTATTTACAATAAATTTACATAGACTTGGATAAATACTATCCGTCAGTCAAGTGACATACATGATTATAATAGAAAATATAAAGTAAAGAAATGGAAAAAAAGAAAATGAATTATTCTGCATAATTATAATCACCAAAGAAGGTCTCCAGCATTTGAATGCAGTTTGAGAAGTTGCAGAAGCAGTATATTAAACTATCATTTTTGTTTACATTTTAATCTTTTTAAATACATTACTTTAATGATCTGTTCTGATTTAATATTAATAATACAAATCACTCTTTTAAAAATAAGTAACTGGTGTGTGTAAAGTAAAAAAGACCCAAAGTCTGATAACTACTTTGTCAATAGAGTGATTTGATCTTGTCCTCCCAGTCAGTAATTAGTCGTGGGCTGCTATAACTACTAAGATAAGACCACTGACCCAGTGTTGCTAGCTGGTCTCGGACTAGTAGCAAACTGTCGGAACTTATGGCTAAGTTATGTAGTTGCCACGGCCATATCTTCCACTAACTAAATCCACATATTGTCACCACGTGCAGAGAGCCGTAGATAGCGCAACTACATTCGCAGCTCTTTGCCTGATCTCTGATGAGAGTAGGTGTTACGTGGGAGCTAGGCTTAGATATTATCTGTTATAGGTGTGGTCTGCAATTCTTCATTTCGTATAGCTATACTTGATTTATATCAGTAATGGTAATAATAAGATATCGTCTTATCTTTGATCAGAAATTTGTTCCTCGATAAAAATGTTTTAGCGTTCGGTACATGAAGTTAAAATTACTATCAAAGTTGCTGATTATTTATAATAATATTCGTTAGTTTTTTTAATATTGAACTAAAAAAAAAAAAAAAAAAAAAAAAAAAAAAAAAAAAAAAAAAAAAAAAAGGCCCACGAGACGAACAGTGGCAGAATAATGAAGATATCCTGAGCTTTTAATCTTTTAACATCGGCTATATTTTGTGTTTTTAATTTAACTTTTATTTCCTCAATTGTACAATAATTTAGTTCGGGGCACCAAATAATCCCTTTATTGATTTAGATTCCCATGCACTTCTATTTTAACCGGAAAGTTATTAAGTATATTTCCACATTTTAGGAGCTTTTCTGATTCGATATCTGAGAAATCTTCAACTAAAAGGGTCCCATCTCGTAATTTTTTAATTGTTTTTACTTCTCCAATTAGATTTTTTTAGCTTTTACATACAATAATCATAGTAATAATAATGATAAAAATATATAAAATTAAAAAAAATAATTTTGAAATTAAAATAAAATTATTAAAAACAAATACATATAACCTAAATTTCATTGAAATTCCTTACTTGCTTCTAAAATTTTACTGTATAATATTACGTTTTCGCGAATAAGTTGCGTTAAGTTGCCGGTAGGTAAAATCCGAGCCGGTGCCGAGTGCACAGGGTTAATAATGATAATAATCATCACCTGTAAAAAATCATCCCAACATCGGTCAGAAAACGTGTTGTAACGAAAATAACACAAAAAAAAAAAAAAAAAAAAACGGATTCAAGAGTTGTGGTCAACTGAAGAGATTTCGGTGACGAAAGAGCCCAGAGCGAGTGGCTGGCACCCGAAGCTACGAAAAAAACAGGGAAGTTAAGGGAACACAATGAAGATATTTCTCTTTTAATTTAATTTTTTTTTTAACGTTGCTTTTTTTTTGTTTATTGTATATTTGAGTAATGCTTTTATTCGTTTTTAGGGTTGAACCCTATACAAATAGAGTTAGCCTTAGAAAATAACATTTTATTGTATATTTATTAGTTTAATTGATACTGGTAGTGTAAATATAGTAAGATTTTCATCAGGCCTGATTACAGAAATTGTAAGTAAGCTTCTATCTAACATAGTGTCCATAAAATAAAAGTTTAATTTGTTTATTTTATTTTTTAATTCACCCTTAGTTTATAAGTGTTAATTGCAAATTGAATTTTATGTTCAGCCCTCTCCGAGCTTCTAATGTAACCATTTATAATTATTAACTTATTAAATTTAAGTTATTTCTTTTTCATTTTGATTCCTTTAGGTTTTCGTTATTTCCTTAAAATAAATAGCGTGGAGCCCTTTTATTTATTTGGAGTCATTAGTCATTTAGGAACACGCCCGTCTCCACAAAGAGATTTCTTTTGTTACAATTATTTTATTTATTTTAAACCACTTAATATTTGTTTTGGTTTTTTTTTTTTTAACGTAACAGTGTAAACAGAATTATTTGGTCAATGGGGATCACCCATTTTTATTTTGGAGTAAACACGTTCAGTAAATTACTAAAGTTAATTATATAAGTTAAATACCTTACATCTTACGTATATTTTTTGTACATGAAGAATGTGATATATTCAGAACATACGATTGTCGAAATATTTCCATATTCGAAAACATTTCGTTAGAGTACACTGAATAATCTTTATAATGTGACCTGAAACAGATTCAGGTGATTATCTCCGTTACAAATAAGAGTTCCAGGCTTTTGTTGGAACCGTTACATATTTGTAACTGCATTAGTAGGTAATCACCTGTTCTGTGCCTTGCCCGAAAGTTCGATTTCGTACTAAATATAATGAAGGCTTAGTCTTCTTCTAAATAAAGAAAGCATATGGTTACTTTTAAATCACGGTTTGTCACTAGTAACGTTCGAGTCATAGTTTTTATTTTATAATTTTATGAGAGTAAAGCTAGCTCTTATTAAGCTGGCATAATAAGAGTAATTCGTATTATGATGTTAAAGATTAACGCTAAAAAAAATAATTTTGTAATTAATATAAAATTTAAAATTTAAAAAAATTATTATTATTTTTACTTTCACTTACCTATATATGAAATATATAGTAAGTGGAAGTATTGCGATCGTGAAAAATTTCGACTTCCGGTTTTCAACGGAAATACACGTTTTGGGGTCGCCTGAGTCGAAATGACCAAGTCCCGCGAAATGGTCTGTGTGTGTGTGTGTGTGTGTGTCTGTGTGTGTGTGTGTGTGTGTGTGTGTGTGAACAGACTAGCTAAAAAACTATAAACCGTGGGAACCTGACATTGGGTATTTAATGTAGGTATATGCCCGCGATGTGGCAGCGAAAATTTCATCAAAATTTCTCAAAGGGAGGGGGTACTTTATTTTATAACTTTTTACGTTTTTTTCGATTTTCTCAAAAACGGCTCTAACGATTTTGATTAAACTGAGTATTTGATGTTTTAATGTGCCCGAGATATGACTGTAAAAATTTCATCAAAATTGATTAACTGGAGGGGGGACTTTACTTAATAAATTTTGTATCATTTTCACGCGTTTTTTTTATTTACTCAAAAACGGCTTAAAAGATTTTGATCAAACTGGGTATTTGACATATGTATATGCCCGCGATGTGACAGCAAACATTTCATCAAAATTGGACAAACGGAGGGGGCACTTTATTTCATAACTTTTTTTCCAATTTTTACCTTTTTTTCGATTATCTCAAAAACGGCTTTAATGATTTTGATCAAATTTGTCATGTTTAATGAAAATTAGGTCTTCAATAATATCAGGTAAGTTTTATCAGTATTCGAATTTTCGAAGGGGGCTTAAATGGGGAAGGGGCCTTTTTTGTTTTCCTATAAAGTACCTTTGTTTTAGTTTATTTTAAGAAATTATCTGTCTCTCATCACGCCTAAAAATAGGAAATGGCTAAATATGATATATGAAAAAAATCAAGTAAACAAATACAGGAGAAAAAAAGAAAAATATTTCGTCAACTCATACTCGTAAAACACCTTGAGCTCACGCATGCACCGTACGCCTTTAATGACAAACCAATGCGTTATAATAAAAGATGTTCTGTTCATTTAATGAGAATTATTTGTTTCATGGGAACTAAATGAAATATTTAACAAGTACATAGAGAATTATAAAATCAGACGACTTGGAGTATTATGCTTGCATTGCCGAATTATCACAAGTAAAGACTTTTATTTAATAATAAAAGAAATCAGTGTTTGTTTTTTTTTTTTAGCAAATGAAAACAAAAATAAGAAATGAATGTGGATAAATGTATAACTTTGAGAAGTGACAATTAACAAAACACATTAATTTCTAATCTAAGTTGGTAAGTGAAAGTTGTGTGTTGCGCGCACGCACCAGATTTTTTTTTTTGTAACTATGTGTTCTTGTAGCTTCAAAATTACATATAACCTGAATTTCATTACAATTCCTTACTTGTTTCTAAAATTTTACTGTATAATATTACGTTTAAAGGGTGTACATAATCGCGAATAAGTTGCGTCGAGTTGCCGGTAGGTAACGTCCGAAACGGTGCCGAGTGCAAAGGGTTGATAATGGAATACGAAAGAGGTGATTTATTCATAAATAAAGAGAAATTAACTGCTAAGAGAAAGAATTCCTGAAATAATTTCCCAGAAAATCTTTTATATTGAAGGAGAGGCGATATAAATGTTTGATGATACACCGAAGCAGGTAACTCAAGATGTGTTGCGTGGGTCCGTGTTTTGTCTGCGAGAATTAATTATTAATTTTCTCCGCTCCTGTCTCTGGGTCCTGGCTGGCTGGCACGCCTCAGTTTTAACCTGTTTCTATTTTTTAAGCTTCAAAATCTTCTTTTCATTTTTTTGGTTATTATATATATATATATATATATATATATATATATATATATATGTATATATATATATATATATATATATATATATATATATATATATATATATATATATATATACATAAACTGTGGAACGAATAAACTGTGATCGAAATTCATTAGTAATTAAAGATATAGTTGGATCAGATAAGCACATTAGCCCAGAGGCTGTTATCAGAGAAAATGTTGCGTGTCGCAAGTTGCGTGAGGTTCTGCGTTCAGCTAATATTTTGGCTCTAGGCCGAAGTGTCACAATATTATCGATCTTTTAATTGAGTCGATTAGTTAACTTAAGTTTATATCTTGTGGGATATTAAATTAGAATATTAGAATATTTATATTAAATAGGAGGTAGTGGTTGTAGTATGAAACCAGAGTAGGTGTTATGTAATCGCCTAAGGGTATAGAGACATATTAAAGCTCGCATATATGTATGTATACCTATGTATGTATAATTAATTTTGATACATAGATTTGTACACACTAATGTGTATAGAAGAGGTCAACAAAATGATACATAGGTTGAATGATAATCAGGATTTTCAGTTATCTATTTTTTATTTTGGAAAGCCAAATTTTCGATCCCTGCTCATGGTCTTCATCAGGATGGTCTGATCTTAATCAGGGCTTCTGAGTCCAGAGTAAAACAGTGGTCCAGAAGCCCTGATGAAGATCCACATATAGGGGTCGAAACGTCGGCTTCAATAAAGGTGATATGGTGGCTAAAAATGCCAGGGATCCTGATTTCGCACCCCGCCAGGGAGTAAGAAAACATTGGTTATGCCGTCATTCGGTCAGGTAAAATTGAGGTCCGAGCCTGTGCGATGTCAGGTATACGTAGAGGATTCCTATCCTAATCCAAATATAATATCCTAACTAGGAGAGGCAAAATTTAGGACTCTCACTGTAGCTTCATTAACATATTTTTAATAGTATAAGAGGGTGCTAAATAGATAATCAAATCTTGGTAACATTATTATAATTCGTAAATTAACTTTATCACAGTAAAAATATTGATTTTTTTTTTCAATATCTTGCTATTTTATTTTATTATAACATAAAATTAGGCCGGCTGGATAAGAGGCTTGAGTCACGTGCCGACTTTCAATAGCTTCACGGATCAATGACATGCGACCATCGATGTTGTGTGTACTTACCAAAACCTAACCTCAATGACAGGCTCGGTTGTTCTCTAATAACTAACACGATGCATATATAATCTCTATATATATATAAGAGGCTTTGTCCTGACTGACAGAATCAACGCAGAGCAAAAACTACTAATGATAGAAACTTGAAGTTCGGAATTTAGATTTTAAACACGATGTAGGTAACCACTAAGAAAGGAATTTCAAAAATGTAACCCCTAAGGGGCTTAAATGGCGAAATTGTCGTTTAACTCTAACGGAAATCTATTTTTGAGATTTTAAACCATGTGTTTTTTATTTGAATATCGATTTAAAGTTACAATAGTATTAAAATAGACATTCACATAAAATATGGCTACTGATTATTTAAATATTATTGGTAATCAAATTATGCACACTGTGATTCCCATGATTGGGGATGGTGCGTGTTTATTTCGACCTCTTCTCCATATATATAAGAGGCTTTGTCCTGACTGACAGAATCAACGCAGAGCAAAAACTACTTATGATAGAAACTTGAAGTTTGGAATTAAGATTTTAAAAGCGATGTAGTTAACCACTAAGAAAGGAATTTCAAAAATGTAACCCCTAAGGGGTTTAAATGGCGAAATTGTCGTTTAACTCTAACGGACATCGATTTTCGAACTTCGAGAAAATATATCTAATTTGGACTCATTTTAAAGAATTTGATACGACGAGTTTAACTCGAAAGCCCTAATTGGGCGTCGAAAACCATTTTTCACAACCGAAAAATGAAGTGTTCACGACGAGTAAGTCATTTTTTGTTTCGGCGGTTTTAGTGAACTCTCTCCATTGCGCGTCTCCCTCTCTTCTACTGAGCCGGCAGCTTCCCCCTCCAACATTCCACCTACCGGAAGCTCAGATTCTAATAAATCTCCTTAACATCAGTTAACATATTATATTAGATCAATACTAAGATAATGATCACAGAATTGATTTTAAAGGCTTGCGGGCGAAGCCGCGACGGGGAATGCTAGTATTTATATAAATGAAAATCTCATGTCACGATGTTTGTCGGGTGTAAAATCAGAAACTACTCAACCGATCTTTATGAAATATGGCTCATTATTATACTTTTGCCCAAGTTAAATGATAGGATAGTTTATATCTCGATTATCGGTCTCAATATTTCTTTTACTGCAAATTACATCTATATTATAAAAAAAATTGGGTGTGATTATTTGTAAGTCCTATAAATTTCCAACAGGTGGCGGTGTACGTTGATTTATTGACACTTAATTTTCATTCGATGTTTAGGGTGTGTAAGCATCCAGTAGCCAAATCTATTTTTTCCTGCTTGTACCGGAAGTCAAATATGAGATGTAAAAATTAAAAACTTTAACCTTTCTTAATTCTTTACCAAACAATGTTAAATTTGGCGTAAAGTTCTATTTTAAATCCCGTTGGTTTTTAGATTAGCTGAAGCGTTCTCTTCATCATTGAATTTTTATTTGATTGTATGAAAAAAAAATAGGATATAATTAATTCAACGCATTATAGCTACTGAACAACAACAACGCATGGCCGCGAATGCTCGTATATATGTAAAAATCTAGGGTCCCGATGTTTGTCGGAGGCAAAATCAGAAGCTACTCCGATCTTGATACAAATCAAAATACTGATCCGATCTTTATAAAATGTGGCTCATCGTGTATAATTTTGTCCAACTTAAATGATAGGATAGTTTTTATCTCAGTTATTGGTCTCAATATTTCTTTTATTGCAAACTGGCTAGGGTGCCCGACTTCGCTCCGGTAGTTTTAATAACAGAAAAACTTTAAAATTAAAGGAAATATAGAACAAAATTAGCACTTTCTTGAAACTTTTAACATGGTATCAATATTAAGATTCGACATCGGCAGAGTCCACCCAAATAAGGAACCCAATATACTTATGTGGGTTAAACAATTTTTATTAAACGAAAATAAAATTATCAATGCCACACAAATTTAAATCAACACAAATATTTAAACGGGTTACAAAAATTATCACTTTGTAACTCTAAGATAACCCTCTGACTTGAGCTTCAGAACCAGACCAACTCCCCAGTCCATCGCTCATTGTATTTAGTCTAACTAAGAACTGTCTGGAACTTTCTAGGACAGCGTAAATGGTACTCGAACATCAGTCACAAAAAATTACTAGAACAAGTTTAGATCTTTTTAAAATCATATGTTTTGTTTCGTTTCACGTTACAATATTCTCTTAGCTTGATAAATTTAGAATAATTCATTGCTTAAAATTGTAGCTGCAAAAGAATAATTTTCTGTATCTAATAGAGTTTTATAGTGTATGTAATGTTTAAATTTTAGAAATTTTATTTATTATATTTTGTAATCCTAAGAAATTTATTATAATATATAATACTAGCTAGGGTGCCCGGCTTCGCTCCGGTAGTTGTGTGGTACTTTTAATAACAGAAAAACTTTAAAATCAAAGGAAATATAGAACAAATTAGCTCTTTGTTGAAACTTTTGGTTAAAACATGGTATCAATATTAAGATTCGAGATTTGCCGAGTCTGCCCAAATAAGGAACTCTATATACTTTAAAGGGGGTTGAAAATGGTGAATGAACAATTAATTTTGCTGCAACTTTGTCGAGTCATGCATCGTTTTTGATGGTTTCTGTGATTCTGAATTCTATAAGCCCATTCCAAGCAGTAAGCAGATAATAATTTATTAGATTATGGTTGAAAAATATATTAGTTAAAAAACTATATTTCGATTACAACTTAAGCGCCGACTACTGTGATAGATCCAGAAGTTTAGAAACTACCGAAGATTCATAGAAACTTTTTTTTTAAGACCTTTCTTCCAGTTCAATCTCCCATAAGATATCCCCTCCCCCCGTTATTTGGCCGGACACTGTACCTACGATTACAAAGTGAACACCAAAATATCATGAGGGCACAATTTTTTCATCATATTTCTTTTTATCCTGAACTATGAGGGGTGATAAAATCTTAATGAAAAAATGCTGTAATTGGAGTTAGTCATTTTGTCAACTGGAATACTCATCATACATAGTAATAAAACAATTTTTCATAATTACATACAATAAGAACACTTCAAACATTTTATTTTCGATTTATAATCAGTCAATTCAGCTTTCCTTTTTTGTTTTATATCTGTTTTTATTTGCTCACTGTACTACTCAAAAATGTTCACTCATATTGCATTAAATTTACTTAAGTAGGTATATATGATATATTGATTAAATATAATGTGTTAATCTATTAACCTTCTTATGAGATCTAAAATCATTATTTTATTTTGAAAGAAAAGGTGAAACTAATTATTTTCGCTTGATTTTTTAGTAATTTAAAAAGAAAAGCTGAACAAATTCATAACCTTTACAAAATGAACGGAAGGAATGAACAATAAACATCGAGTGAAACGCACCCTAGCGCTTCCTGGAAGCCTGGAGCTTGAACTAAATTTTTCATTCATAAACTCGTATCTCAATCTCAGAGATGCTAATTAAATGGTGCGAGAGGCTTAAAATTCCAGTCCTTTTCTCTTCAATTTAACACCCTTAAGAGAAAAACAGAAACCTTCTTCTCCGTTAGGGGTTCTATAGCAACACGCTGACATAACTTCCTTAATCCCACGTGGAGTCGTTTTTGAGCCTTTTCGGCACGCACATAGTACACTTTGCTTTATAATATGTATTGATTACATGCTTATTATACTAAAATTGGGTGAGATTGTAAGTTCTATAAATATCCAACAGATGGCGATGTATGTTGATTTATTGACACAACACCTAATTTTCATTCGATGCTTAGGTTGGGTAAGCATCCCGTAACCAAATCTATTTTTTCCTGCTTGGACTGGGAAAATCCGTGTTTTTCCCCTGGGCAATAATGCGTCGCCTTTTCTTGTGTGAGGAAAACATCGAATCTATTTGCTTTAGCAAAAGATAAGTTAACCAAAATTATTGTGCACCTATCGTCACTACAATAAATAGAAATTGTAAATTTTAATAATAAAAAGTAATTTATTTTATGACTTTTATCACGTTATCTATCTCATTCATAAAATTAAAATTTTATGTTTTGTCAAACAGAGCTGTAAGAACATGCAGCATGGTATGAAGTTCCTCCCGCTCCGTGCTCGCTTTTTATGACCAGTTTCAGGTAGAACCCACTGATATGATATCTCATATCATCATGTGTTATATTCTGAATTTAATTAATATGTTTTATTGCAAAAGATTAATTGGGTATGCTTTTTCTTCCAGGTCACCGTTCTGTAGAAAAACCATTGGTTGCTTATTATTGTTTTTTTTTTGTTAGAAAATTTAGTGGTATTTTGTAAACACCTGGTTTATTTTAGGTTGAATTGGTGAAATTTATTATTCCTAGTAAAATCAAAGAAGACCCAAAAATTAAAATTTTTGTGATGTGCAGGTTATATATGAGGAAAGTAGTACCTCTTGCTGGCCTTGAAACTTTTCCCTTAATTCAGGAGAGGAGGTCTCTCATCCAACTACTTTTCAGTCCCCTCATATAAAGCATGTCAGCCGTGTCCATGTTATTAATAAGTCTGTTTTTAATTAAAGGAATCTATCTTTCTATTAAATAATATTTTGGAATCTATCTTTCTAAAAAGATTTAAAATTTTGGATTAAAAAGTTTATAATTTTGGTAGTGAATATTTATATATACCTGTGACGCGTATACGAATTTAAGTAAGTAGATTTGAATGATTTGCTAAAAAAGAAAACAATCCAGTATTTTAGTAGATCGTAACACTATTGAGGTCATTGACCGTCCAAAAATCAACTAAACCTATATATAGAGTGTTTTTCAGTTTCTGATTGGTCTGTTATAAAACTTTCTGAACGCCTAATTCACTGGGAACAATAAATTGTACTAGGTTGTGAAAATGTATTGTCTTTTTTAATAATGTTTAGTCAGCATCTCATGATATTAAGATGGGCAGGACATGTAGTTAGTTCGAAGCATTCCATGAAGAAGCCTCTAAACTACAATAAATTCCTCGATAGTGTGGGAAGAGTGTTTGTGTATGGCAGGCCAAACAGTAAATGAAGGGGTCGGGGCAAAATAGTGCCAAGCAACATTTTTAACAAAAATAAACTGTAGCTGCGGTCTGCTGTATATTACGTAGAACTATGTGCATATGATGGAAATACCACCATAATATGACTATAGAGGCTCTAAATATATAGTCATATTTAGGTGGCATTTTCGTCATAGACATATAGTCCTACATAATATACAACAGACGGCAGCTACAGTTTATTTTTGTTAAAAATGTTGCTTGGCACTATTTTGCCCCGACCCCTTCATTTTTGGTTATAGCAATTAGTGAACAATTCTAAGAAAAAAAATTAGATTTCGATTACGCGGATATTGTGTATTCAAATACAAAAAATGTCTTAAATACTATAAAACCATATTTGCTATATCTATCTCAATAATAAACTGATGACATGATTTACAGGAGAAGTTTTAATAAATCGAGATACGAATTCCCTAGAGATATTTATTGACATAAAGTATATTGTAATATCATGTGTTACCGATAAAAAAATGTGGATTAATGATTGTGTGATCAGAAACTCCTACGATCAGAGAGACTGATCGTAATAATATGAATATGAAATAAACTAAATAAATGCCCATCAATTACTACTCTATATATGAGGAGAGGATGTTAAGATATATAACTGGAAGAAATCAAATCAGGAAGCCTTAAACAATTACAAAAAACTTGAAGTAACCTAGAACAATTAACTATCCCTGGTTACACAAATATTTTTTAAAATGCTTAAAGATCTAGAACAATCCACAATACAACAATTCGTTCTATAAAACAAAAAAAACCTTCAAATATTTCAGTGATACAGTAGCCTCTACAAACCCTTTAATCCTAGATAATAGCCAACTACAACAAAAACTCAGCGTTTGAGCGATACCTACAAAAGAACGATTGTAATAACAAATTGTAAATTGTTGATTGTATGTATGGAATCCTTTATCATGTTAACCTATATTTGGTATTGTTCGTTTCACAATAACTAACTGCTTTCTTCTCTCACCCCTCTCTCTTTCTCAATCAGGAAGCCTTTTCACGACCATAAATGCAACCTTAGTAGAAGGTTATAAGGTTGGATAAACTGATAAACTGAATATAAAAGATTAGTCATGACTCGTCGAATTAGAGAATCTGGTTAGATAATAGTAAACTTTCAGTATCGATAGTTAAATCACGGCATCCAAATTGTGGTTGAACTTTATTGCTCACAATCGCCTACATGATAGTTCGGTGACAGCCCACAACTGCCGCGACAGTGACGCAGATCGTGCTGCAGCCAAGGCCCACCTCAGCACGGCCCATCGTGACCCCGAGCTATTGTCCCAACCTCACGACCGCGCGCTCTATAATATATACCATGGTACTTGGGAGGGTATACCATGGTACTAGCTGCCCAATAAATATTATCCACCATCCTATCCCAGACCCATCCAGGTCCGCTGGCGTTTCCTAGCGCCAATTAAAGACACACAGATGGATAAGGTTGTATAAATCAAAATACTTTGTATCAGATATTGAAAAGTAGTCGATGTAAGGAGTTGATCCAGCCAAAATGCACTACTACATAGTAGAATGAGGTACTACATAGTTCAATAAATAGTTGGAGTAGCAATTACCCGAGTACCGAAGCTGCTACTGATTCAGTTCATGGATCACTTATTATTTAAGGTATTCATTGCTAACTAGTTAATACCTCATCATTTGCCAACAGAAGGGCATCCTAAAACGTATTGTGCTTATAAGTGATATTTATTTCTTATTCTTATTTTTACTTTCACTTACCTATATATGAAATATATAGTAAGTGGAAGTATTGCGATCGTAAAAAATTTCCGGTTTTCAACGGAAATACACGTCTTGAGGTCCCCTGAGTCCAATTGACCAAGTCCCGCGAAATGGTCTGTGTGTGTGTGTGTGTGTGTGTGTGTGTGTGTGTGTGTGTGTGTGAACAGACTAGCTCAAAAACTATAAACCGTGCGAACCTGAAATTGGGTATTTAGTGTATGTATATGCCCGCGATGTGACAGCAAAAATTTCATCAAAATTGCTCAAAGGGAGGGGGTACTTTATTTATTAACTTTTTAAGTTTATTTCGACTTTCTCAAAAAAGGCTCTAACGATTTTGATTAAACTGAGTATTTGATCTATTTATATGCCCGAGATATGACGGTAAAAATTTCATCAAAATTGATCAACCGGAGGGTGGACTTTACTTAATAAATTTTGTATCATTTTCACGTGTTTTTTTATTTACTCAAAAACGGCTTTCACGATTTTGATCAAACTGGGTATTTGATGTATGTATATGCCAAAGATGTGATAGCCAACATTTCATCAAAATTGAACTACCAGATGGGGGACTTTATTTCATAACTTTTTTTCCAATTTTCCGATTATCTCAAAAACGCCTTTAACGATTTTCATCAGATTCGTCATGTTTAAGGAAAATTAGGTGTTATTTAATATCAGGTAAGCGCTATCATTATTCAAATGTTCTGAGCAAATGAAAGCAAAAATAAGAAATGAACTTGAAAAAATGAGTAACTTTGAGGAGTGGCATTAACAAAACGCATTAATTTCTTATCTAAGTAAGTTGGTAAGTGAAAGTTGTGTGTTGCGCGTAGGCACCAGATTTTTTTTTTGTTGTTTTGTTTATTTTCTACTTTTATAACTTATTATTCTGTTATAAATTATTATGTAGTAATTTAACAAACTTTTAATATAAACTCCTACAAAATTACAATATATGTTGTATGCCTTATAAAGGCATGGAGCGGGGTTACCATAAAGAGAAAACAAGAAAAAAAATAAAAGAGAAAAAAAATTATATATTATTTCTTTCCATGATTATATGTAGGTATATGGTATCTGTTTGTTAAATGACCTAAATTTCGCCTATCCAGGTATAATTAGGATAGGGATCTTTAACGAGTACCTGACATCGTACAGGCTCGGGACCTCCATTTTACGTCCTATCCGAGGGACGGCATAGACAAGGATTTTTTACTCCCATTAAAAAATCCTAGGGCCATCTCGGGCCGCGATCCCACGACCTTTACTATTGTAAGTTTCCATGCTAACCACTACACCACAGGTGAACCCTCCATAAACATATAATTATAATAACATGAAGCAGTTGATTAATATGAATTATTTTTATAAAAATATTTTATTGTATATTATAATCTCTATATATATAAGAGGCTTTGTCCTGACTGACAGAATCAACGCAGAGCAAAAACTACTAATGATAGAAACTTGAAGTTCGGAATTTAGACTTTAAACGCGATGTAGGTAACCACTAAGAAAGGAATTTCAAAAATGTAACCCCTAAGGGGCTTAAATGGCGAAATTTTCGTTTAACTCTAACGGAAATCTATTGTTGAGATTTTAAACCATATGTTTTTTATTTAAATATCGATTTAACGTTACAAAATTATTAAAATAGACATTCACATAAAATATGGCTACTGATTATTTAAATATTAGTGGTAATCAAATTATGCACACTGTGATTCCCATGATTGGGGATGGTGCGTGTTTATTACGATCTCTTCTCCATATATATATATAATTCTCCACATATATACACTCCTACATATACATATACTTCTCCATGTGTATAAGAGGCTTTTTCCTGACTGACAGAATCAACGCAGAGCATAAACTACTTATGATTAGAAACTTCGGAATTTAGATTTTAAACGCGATGTAGGTAACCACTAAGAAAGGAATTTAAGAAATGTGACCTCTAAGGGATTTAAATGGCGAAATTGTCGTTTAACTCAATTGTTAAACGTTGGACACCTATTTTTGTTATTCGAGAAAAAATATCTAATTTGGACTCATTTTAAAGATCTTGATACGACGAGTTTTGACGAATAAACGAGTTTAACTCGAAAGCTCTAACGGGGCGTCGAAAACCATGTTATAAAGCCGAAAAATGAAGCTTTCATGAGGAGTAAGCAATTTTTTGTTTCGGCTGTTTTAGTGAACTCTCTCCATTGCGCGCCTCCCTCTCTTCTACCGAGCCGGCAGCTTCCCCCTCCAACATTCTACCTACCGGAAGCTCCGATTCTACTAAATCTCCTTAATATCAGTTAACATATTATATTAAATCAATACCAAGAATGATCACAGAAGTGATTTTAAAGGCTCGCGGGCGAAGCCGCGATGGGGAATGCTAGTATTATATATTATAATAAATTTCTTAGGATTACAAAATATAAAATAAAATTTCTAAAATTTAAACATTCCATACACTATAAAACTCTATTAGATACAGAAAATTATTCTTTTGCAGCCACAATTTTAAGCAATGAATTATTCTAAATTTATCAAGCTAAGAGAATATTGTAACGTGAAACAAAACAAAACATATGATTTTAAAAAGATCTAGACTTGTTCTGGTAATTGTTTGTGACTGATGTACGAGTACCATTTACGCTGTCCTAGAACGTTCCAGACAGTTCTTACCTATACTAAATACAAGGAGCGATGGACTGGGGAGTTGGTCAGGTTCTGAAGCTCAAGTCAGAGGGTTATCTTACAAAGTGATACAATTTTGTATCACTGATTACAAGAGTTACAAAGTGATAATTTTTGTAACCCGTTTAAATATTTGTGTTGGTATAAATTGTGTGGCATTGATAATTGTAATTTTCTTTAAATAAAAATTGTTTAACCCACATATGTGTTACAATATATTCCAACTTCAAATAATTTGAAAGAATAAAAATAATTTGTAAATTTATGAATAACGGTCAAATTAAATGAAATACACACATAAAGTTATATTTTTATAAAATTTTACATTAAATCAAATCAGATAGTAATAGATGCTTGCGATGGAACTGATTTATAGTAACGGTTTTTCAAAAAAAAAAAATAACTACTTGATCAATACATCTAGTCATAAGAATTCTAATATTTTTTAGAATAAAAAAACAATGCAAATCAGTGATTTCATCGGGTACGGAACATTACGCGACATTATGTTACATTTTTAAAATAAAAAAAACAAAAAAAAAAAACGAATATATAAAACTATCATATTATTGTGTGTCCCCCGCCCAATGAGATGCCCCGTAACCCATGTTAAAAAATGCGAATCCTGAATTTCTTTTGCGAGGCTATACTCACGTGGGAGTTCTGGATTTAATCGAATCAAACTATGTCTAATTTTCATTCCACATTGGATTTGATTATTTTTTCGGATTGGTGCAGTTTATGGCACAGACTATAAAATTGGAGGAATTAATTTCATTTCAGAGAATTAAGAAATCTATAAATAGCGGTAACTCAGAGTTAAAAATCTATTGTATTATTTCAAAATTATTACATATAATACTGTAACTTTAAATCGATAAATAAAAAAAAACACTAGAACATGCATTTGTCATCGCATTTTTCGTCCTATCCGAGAGACGGCATATAAATGGATTTTTTACTTTCTTTATAAAAAATCCCTGGGCCACTATGGGGCTTTTTAGAATCGTAGGTTGCTCTGCTAACCACTACTCCACAGGTGACCCAAATATTTAGAGGCTCTATAGTATTGTATAACTAACTCTATATCCCGGTTTCTCCCGGAAATTTCATTTTTCTCATATGAACAATATAATGAAATATGAACAATTCAATAAAGAAAAAATATAACACAAATAGCAATAATAGATTATTATTCTAAGGCTTTAGGGTACACTATATTTTAAGTTTTACACTCTGGGGCATATATATTTAGGTCTTTAGATGAAACTAGTCTATAGCATGCAACGTAAAGCTGGCTGGCCATGAGAAAAACATGGAGTTTCCAAATTGATACCAGCTACCTCAGTGATTGCCTTTGAGCTTTATTAATAATTATCGCAAGTGCGACCCGATCTGGGCTAGGAATTATACTCTTTTGAAATCAAAAGGCGTATTACTGGAGAGAGTGGTGATTCAAGGCGTGGAAATTCGTAAGGGCAGAAGGGGATGAGGAAGGAGATGATAGATTTCAATTAATTATAAACAGTCCGGGTAGATTCCATGAATCAATCAAGTACCAAATATCAAAGAACAGAGAAGAAATCCAGTAGCAAAAAAACAAAGAGAGAGCCAGGAGCGAGAAGCGAGTAGAGAGGAGACGCGCACTCGTCGGCCTATAACTCAAAAAGGACTTTTCACCATACTACGATGTAATCAACTGTTTTACACACCTAATTTGCGGTCCGAAAGCTACACTTCGCCTCCCTAGGGCCGAAAATGAATATTTCGCCCTAGGGCCGCAAAATCAGCTGTTTATTATTTTAATTCATTCATTTCATTATATACATTACATAAGTTTGTTTTGCTCGTATTATTGTTTAGTTATTTAGTAATTATGGCTAATAATATATGAGAATCTATAAATAGAAGAGCAAAAGAAATCATAGCAGATTTCTTAAATGTTGTTTCAGGCTTCCATGGTCGAGAATCCTCATTCTTGTATTGGCCCTGAAGAAGCCCACAGCAAGATGGGTGAAAGCTTGGCTGTTGGAAAACCTGTGACATGGTCAAACCTGGAAGAAGAAATGCGGATCATAGCAGATTTGTTACCAGCAAAATCAAAAGATAGGTATGACGAAGGTAAACTTAACCAAAAGAAAATCTTGTTTTTGATTAATGTTATATCGTATTAATATTTATTGTAGTATGGTGAAAAATAGCGTTCGTGCCTCGGGCCAAAGTGCTTTTGCAGGCCCTCGAACTTTTCATGACCTCGACTACGTCTCGGTCAAAAAATATCTCGGGCCGGCAAACGCCCACTTTCGGCCCTTGGTACGAAATATACTATATCGTTCAGCATTAAAACGTGGACACCGGTCTTTACCGGGCCTTGTTGGCCTCTTTAAAATCTATCAGATGACACGTTTTTAGACTCAAACGGTCGATTTCGTAAATACCTATTATAAGCGAGATCATAACGATTTTTATAACAATAAAGAATATACCCAGAGATTGGCTGATGTTATGCAATTTTAATGTGGACAGTTGTTCGCACCTGGTATGAAAGAACCACTGAGGGAAATTTTGAGAATTGAGGACAAACGGTATGAATTTTACGTAATGAACAAACAAACGGGATTTCATCTTTATTTATATAGATTACACCCGTGATTCCTACAAGATACGTTCATGAATTACCTATTTTTTTTTAATGATGTTGTAATGTTTTAGATTCTCGAACAGGTTTGTCTATATAAGAACATTCCTTCATTGAGGTGAGAACTAACCAATTAGCGGCCCTGTTAGATAACTTGTCTGAATTAATTCAGTCCTTATCTTGTAATCGCCGAGGGTGAAGAATCGGCGGGCAACACAACTAATAGGCCGCTGTAATAGGCTTCGTAATTCTGTTGTGAACTTTGATATGCTAATAGTAATATCCTAGTAATACGCTAACTAATAGTAGTATCCAAGTAATGATAGTAATAACTAGAAGAGCCGTTCTCCTCAGATTAGTACCTCTACGGTTTTTTAGTTCGTGTTCCTGGGAATGGACTCTTTCTTGATGATATCTCGTGAAATCAGCCTCAGGATTTTGTTTATGTTTATCATAAGAAATAATGTATTTTTTTACCTTCATTTAAATATGTACTATAGTGTATTAAAAAACAGGTTACAAAAATTATCACTTTTGTAACACACTAATAATCATATGGCTTGAGCGTCACAACCAAGACTAACTGTCCAGCCAAACGCTCCTTATATAATATAGTCGTAAGGAGATGGTCTAGAACCTTGTGGAACGGCGTGGATGATACTCGAACATCGATTACACGTGCTACGACAGTTTGTTCCAACTGTTACCTGGTCCCAAGAAATGTCTGGGACTTTTAACCATATGTTTTATGTTTAACATTACAATAGAGTAAAAGAAGTATTGCGATCGTGAAAAATGTTCGACTGCCGGTTTCAAACGGAAATACACGTTTTGGGGTCGTCATTTAGTACAAATAACCAAGTGCCAATTTGTCTGTGTGTTTCCTTGTAAAAACTATAAACCGTACGAAACTGAAATTAGGTATTTAGGGAAGGCATATGCCCGGGATAGTAAAGTTAGCAACGATTTCATCTAAATTAAGTAAACGTAGGGAGCACTTTATTCCACGTCTTTTCTTCTCTTCACGATTACTCTAAAACGACTCTAATGATTTTGATTAAAATTTTCATATTTAATCACAATGAAGAATTCATTAATATGTGGGAGGTAGGTTTTAAACAAAAGGCTAAAGAAAAATAAAGAAAAGAATAGGATATAATCGTTTTACTATATCAATGAAAACCCAAGAAAGGTTGAGGTACGCCAGGTGCCCTGATTATTTGATGGTTGTAGCCTCTTTGTTTCATATATTTTTTTTGTTATCCCTTTCAAGCTTACATTTACTGAGTGTAAAAACTATGCTAGGTACGAGGTTAATGTTCAAGTCTTGTATGTTTCATAGAGTAATTTTTCAATGAAAGAAAGAGTCGAATAAAAACATCGATGTTAAGAAAACCCTGTCGCACCCCTACTACGCACCGACAAACATCAGCGAACTGTAAGGAAGAAGAGGTGTGGACCGCGAACTAACTATCATAAGATCGGTTCCCAGCTTGTTATCCCATCCTCAACAGCAACAACAAGAACAAAAAAAAAAAAAAAAAAAAAGAACGAATTTCGTTTCCCTCGGCTTGTTCTGGTCTGTGTTCATGGTTACTTCGATCTGGGCTGCCTGCTTCCGTCATGGCTCTATGGACTTCCGTCCCTCCTGTATCTTCGTTGGATAGTTACTTTCCTGTGGAAGCTACTGGTATATCATAGTTACTATCTCATACTTGTTAATACATGTTTAATAATCAGGACATTTTTATTTATTTATTTATTCTTTTTTTTTTTTTTTTGGCTCAAGACTTACCAGTGCAAATCCTATTTTTCCAAAAGTACTATTCTAACAATATCAGTACTCGTATTTCTATTCTAGTAAATGAAAATGCCATTGGAACATGGGCGGATCCATCCGATCGTAAAGAGAGCTGCAGTCCTAAAGGAGAGGAGCCTGCCTTTATTTGGATCTGCCAATCAGCTTTTTTACCTTTATGTTCCTTTCCCACAACTGAAATTCTACTTGTTCTGCACATTATTTGTTCTTTAACTTGCTTCCTTACATTAAAGAAAATCAAATTCTATCTTTTAATGACAAAACATTTACATATAGAGGGGCTGCCTGCACGTATTTCTATATTCTACTCTTATTTCTATTCTCGTAAACGAAAATGTCATTGGAACATGGGCGGTTCCATCCGATCGTAAAGAGAGCTGCAGTCCTAAAGGAGGGGAGCCTGCCTTTATTTGGATCTGCTAATCAGCTTTTTTACCTTTATGTTCCTTTCCCACAACTGAAATTCTACTTCTGCACATTATTTGTTCTTTAACTTGCTTCCTTACATTAAAGAAAATCAAATTCTATCTTTAAACGACAAAAAATTTACATACGGAGGGGCTGCAGGCACGTATTTCTATATTCTATCTATATATTCTGCTCGTATTTCTATTTTCGTAAACGAAAATGTCATTGCAACATGGGCGGATCCATCCGATCGTAAAGGGAGCTGCAGTCCTAAAGGAGGGGAGCCTGCAGCCCCACAGCCCTTCATTTGGATCTGCCAATCAGCTTTTTTTCCTTTATGTTCCTTTCCCACAACTGAAATTCTACTTGTTCTGCAGATTATTTGTTCTTTAACTTGCTTCCTTGCATTAAACAAAATCAAATTCCATCTTTAAATGACAAAAAATTTACATATGGTACTGTGCGGTGCTGCGGGCACGTGAAGGATGTTCGAGGATTGTGTTTGAGGGTAAAGTTCGTAGAGTATAAAAGCACCTTAAGAATTTCGTTGTGCACCCACAATTTATACTTATCCTCGTCCGCTTTACTAAACTAGGACGGTCAAGATGAAAAGCGAGAGTCTCAAACCACGGGATTAAGTCCACTTTTCAAAATATGTCGGAGCAGTAACAAATTCTTGATACAACAGGATTTACCCCCATTTGAATACTTTTGAAATGCGGGAAGAGTCTATCATTTGTATGAAGCTTTGCGACTGGTCTCATAATAATCATGACTAGACGCTCAAGATGATTGGTGTTAAGCCCCAAAGATTATTTATAAACGGTAGTTAATATTAATTCGGAATTCGCTCTGTAATAGTTATGTTACTTGAAACACAAAACATATGATTAACAAAGATTTCTAGACTTATTGTTAGAGCATACCGTTTTAGTACATGTTCGTTACTGTTCGAGAATAATCTACTCTTCTCTGGAACCTACTACACTGTTCTAAGTCAGACTAACTATAAAGAGCGATGGACTGGAGGGTTAGTCTTGCTCTGAAGCTTGAATCATATGTTTTATGTTACTATATCGTTACAAGTTGATAATTTGTGTTACCCTGTTAGTTATATGAGTTTTTTTGTTTGCCAGACATAGTGAATTTTTATTTTTGTTTAATAAAAAATATTTGAAGTCACATAAGTGCTACAGTAATGATGTTAATGTAATCTAATATTTTAAGGATAGGGATTTTAACGTGTATCCGACATCGCACAGGCTCGTGCTTTCCATCAGAGGGTGCCAATCATAGCCAAAACGTTTTTACTCCTAAGTGATATATAATGGTTGATCGAATATTGCATAAATATAAGAATAGCCAAGGCACACCAGAATTAAACTGCCTTGTGAAAAAACTTAAAAATCACCTAATCAGCAAGGACATAGAATCTGTCTTGAATAGTTCTTTCAACCCATTCTATTTTACATCAGCCCCTCAGCAACTACAGAACCATATTTACTAGCTAGGACCCACATCAACAACCTGAGAATAATATCACAACTCTGTCTGACCGGCATCCACAACAGCAGAATTCACAGCCACAGTTATGTAACAATATTTAACATAGGAAAAGGAATGTCCACTTTGCAAAACAGACGAAGACACTATTGCACACATGCTCCTTCAATGTCCAATCCTACAAGACTTCAGGAAAATATATCTCAACCAAATCATCACAGAACATCTCTCCATCTCTGAAAACCTAGCGAACTCTCTTACAATAGCAGACGGAACTAAGGAAGAAAAAATCAAAAGATAATCTCTATTTACTACATACAGCCTTAGGATGAGGAAAATTCTTAAACTATATGAGGAAAATTAAACTAAAGGACCCATTCTCGTCACAAATTATTAAAAGGGGGGAAAAATATAAAATAACATATATAAAATGTAAAAATAAAATGTTGTTTGTATATACTTCATTACTGTTGATAATTTTGTAAATAATTACTTTGTAAATATCTAATATGCGAAATGTAAATATTGGCCAACTTCTTGCTTATCTTAGAACTTATCTTAGAAGCAATAAAGATTCATTCATTCAGAATAGTCGTGGGTGGCAGTCAAAAATCTACAAATATTATTACTTGTAACTATTTTTTTGCTGCAAAATTTATATTATTTATTACTTTATGGCCATGCTGCTATAAAACAGTTTGATAATATTTGTAGATTTTGACCGCCACTTCGGACTATCCTTATATTTTTTACTCCCATTAAAAAATCCTTTGACCACCTGAGAACGCGTCATCTTAGGTTTCGTAAATGGCTATGCTAAGCACAACAACACAACTGACCTCAATCCCTCGACTTTATCAATGCCAAATTTTGAAACCTGTTTTTCCTATGCTTTTATTTTGACCGATTCTAAGAATTCACGGATCAAAATTACGATTCGTCGCCAATATACTACTACGAATTCTGTTTAATTTTATCATTCATGAAAATCCAACGATCCTGGAAGCCTGAAATCAAGGGATTTATATTTTATTACTATATATTTATTTATTAAGCTCAGATTCGAGATTGTTTTTTACAGTTCTACGCAGCTCAGGCAACGCTGTCATAGTATCGCGCACCGAGCCTGCACGGGGCAACGTTATATTGCGAGGCTAGGACCCGTCAGCTATCGAGACAGGCACTCTCAAATATTTTAGGAATATTATTTATTCGTGGAAGGGAATGGCGTGCTAGGGGCCAGGGGTCGATAGGGGCGGTCACGAACGGGTGCGTTACCCTCGAATCTAGTTCGGCGTAGTTCTTCTTGGGGGGCTTGGGGGGGGGGGGGGGGGGTCAAATATAAGGATAATAATGTTTAGGGTTAGCTGGATGCATTTGGGGAAGTATGGTATTTAGTGCAAAATATGGAATCTGGTTATCGACGGGCTCACAGCTGTCTTAAACAGTGTTACCCTCGCTAGAATCACAATAGTATTCTAATTTAGTGATGTTAAACTATCGATAGTTGGGTCACCTGTGGTCATTTGCGGATCCAGGGTGGGCTTCAGCCCCTCCCTTTGGAAAATTTTTCCTTATTACAAGATAGAATTTGACTTTCCTTAAGTAAGGAAGCAAGTTAAAGAACAAATAATGTGCAGAATAAGTACAATTTTAGTAGTGGGAAAGGAACATTAAGTTAAAAAAGTTGATTAGCAGATCCAATTGAAGAGCTGTAGGGCTGCAGCCCCCCCCCTTTACAGTCGGCTGGATCCGCCCATGCCTGTGGTATAGTGATTAGCATGGCAACCATTTTTTTTTTTTTTTTATTTCTCAAGCTAGACAGATCCTAGGATTAGTATTAGATAATATTATTAGGGAGTCCTTGGGCCTACCGCAAATTTCCTTGGGCCTCTTTGGTGAAAACCGTTTCGTCATTGTGAACAAGCCTTCGCGAACCATCCTAGCGGCTCGCCCTTCGTGCTCCGCTGAGCAGGGCAACGTCTGTCCCTTAGTCTGTGTTCAACTTTTGTTTGTACATGTTATATTTTTCTATTTATATTATTAGATAAATAGTAAGGTCAAACTTAAATTTTATAAATAGCTTTATCCTTGTATATATAAAAATCTCGTGTCCCGATGTTTAGAAACTAAACTATGTAAAATCAGAAACTACTCAACATATTTTAATGAAAGTTGGCTCAATGTGTATAGTTTTGTCAAACTTAAAAGATAGGATAATTTTTGTCTTGATTGTTGACCACAATATTACTTTTATTGCGAATTATTGCAACTACAGTTGGTCGTGTTTCGATTTATTAACATGGCATCATACGTCGATTTCATAACCTTTTTGTTGTTTGTCGTGGGTAAAATCAGAAACTACTCAACCGATTTTAATGAAATTTGGCTCAATGTGTATAGTTTTGTATAACTTAAAAGATTAGGTAGTTATTTATATAGATTATTGGCTTCAATATTTCTTTTATTGCAAATTAAATGCTTATTATACTACTGTTGAGCGTGATTATTTGTAAGTTCTATAAATTTCCTGGAATTTATAACTTACACAGATGGCGGTGTAAGTTTATTTATTGACACAACATTTCATTTTCTTTCGATATTTAGGATGATTAAGCAGAAATTTATTTTTTCCGGCTTGGACTAGGAAAAACGCGTTTTTCCAATTGTTTTAGCAAAAGACAGGTTAAACAAAATCATTGTAAACCTATTAGCACTACACTAAATAGAAATTGTGAATTCTAATAATAAAAAAATGTACATCATTGTTGTAAAAAGTTATAAATTAACGTTATCTATCTCATTTATAAAATTAAATTTTTACGTTCAGACAAGTAGCATGTAAAACATTCAGCATTGTTTGCGGTTGCTCGCTTTTCATAACCTGTTTCTCGTAGGACCTCGACAAGTAGACGTTATCTCAATACACTATGTGTTATATTCTGAATTTAATGATTAATTTGGTACATTTTACCTAACTGTCTATTGTGTTTGTAATGAATTATATTCTTTATTACAATTATATTCTTTATTAGTTCCATTTACAATTGAAGGGGTCGGGGCAAAATAGTGCCAAGCAAAATTGTTAACAAAAATAAACTGTAGCTGCTGTCTCTTGTATATTATGTACTACTATATGTTTATGATGGAAATGCCACCTAAATATGACAATTGAGCACTCTATAATCATATTTAGGTGGCATTTCCATCATAGACATATAGTACTACATAATATATAAGTGACAGCAGTTGGAGTTTATTTTTGTTAAAAATGTTGCTTGGCACTATTTTGCCCCGACCCCTTCAATTGTTACTAATATTTAATCTCACCTCTGCTGAAAAAATCCAATAAGTGCTAAATAAATTGATCGTTAATACTTTCTATAATCAAATATGAGATGTAAAAAATAAAAACTTTAACCCTTCTTAATTCTTTACCAAACAATTTTTAAATTTGGCGTAAAGTTCTATTTTAAATCCCGTTAGTTTTTAGATTAGCTGAAACGTTCTCTTCATCATTGAATTTTTATTTGATTGTATGAAAAAAATATGATATAATTAATTCAACGCATTATAGCTACTGAACAACAACAACATGGCCGCGAATGCTCGTATATATGTAAAAATCTCGGGTCCCGATGTTTGTCGGAGGTAAAATCAGAAGCTACTCCGATCATGATACAAATCAAAATACTGATCCGATCTTTATAAAATGTGGCTCATCGTGTATAATTTTGTCCATCTTAAATGATAGGATAGATTTTATCTCGAGTGTTGGCCTCAATATTTCTTTTATTGCAAATTACATGCTTTTTATACTAAAATTGGGTGTGATTATTTGTAAGTTCAATAATTTTCTATCAGATGGCGGTGTATGTTAATTTATTGACACAACACTTCATTTTCATTCGATGCTTAGGTTGGGTAAGCATTCAGTAACTAAAATCTTAAGTGAAATCTATTTTTTCTCATGGGTAATTATGTGTCTCCTGCACGTGTGGGGAAAACATCGAATCTATTTTTTTAGCAAAGACAGGTTAACCAAAATCATTGTGGCCTATTAGCACTATAATAAATAGTAATTTTGAATTCTAATAATAAAAAAAATGTTCATTATTATTATAAAAATGCAATAAAAATTAAATTTTTATGTTTTGATAATTAGTTCTGTTAGAATATAACATGTCTCTCTTAATAACCTATTTCAGGTAGAACCTACCGATATGACATCTAATCTCATATCATCATGTGTTATATTCTGAATTTATTTAATATATATTATGGCAAAAGATCAACTTGTTACATTTTTGCTAACTTTCTATCGTGATTGTACTAAATCCTATTCATATTATATTCTTGATTAGTTCCTTTTACATGTGCGATATTTATATTTAATCTCACCTCTACTGAAATAGTCCAGTAAGTGCTAAATGAATGGATCATCAGTACATTACTTACTATAGTCAAATATGAATTGTAAAAAAAATAAACTTTAACCCTTCTAAATTTTTTAGGAAATAATTTTAAATTTGGCTTATATTTCTATTTTAAATCCCGTATGTTTTTAGATTAGCTGAAACGTTTTTTATCATTATCAGTGAATAAAAAAAGAATAGAATATAACAAATTCAACGTATTGTATTGTAGCTACTTAGACAAAGCAACGCGTGGTAGGGTCTTCTCGTGTATTTATAAAACTGCAGTTGACAGAATGACACTAATATCAAAAATTTTCAAGAAAGCACTTTAAATGGTATTTTTCATAGGAAAATCGTACCTTTTATTTTGTATTAGCATGAGATAAATACTAAAACATCATAGTTTACTAAAATTACTAACAATGTCAAAATGTATTAATTTTCCAAAGAGAAATATTATAATACCAGCGTGGGTTTAAATAAATTGTATTAGAAGAAGATTATAATCTACAACGTCAGAAAAACGATAAAAATCAAATTGTGGGTCACCTGTGGTTTCGCGGGTTTGTGTCGTTACGTGGCTATATGAAGGGAGTAAAAAATCCTTTGCTATGCCCTCCCTCGGATAGGACGTAGAATGGAGGTCCCGATCCTGTACGATGTCAGTTACTCGTTAAAAATACCTATCCTAATTATATCTGGATAGGCAAAATTTAGGACTCTTACTTTAGCATCGTCCGATCGGCCCAATTGATATAAAGTAATGTTAATTAAATATACAATGGAAACTCAAATTATTAACAAAACGTTACGAAAAGTAACTAATAGTGACAATACAGTGACACACTGTACTTCGGTGTACAGAGCCAGGCCAAGTCCGAAATAAAACATTATAGAAGGGCGTAGAAGATTCTCGTAAAATCTAGAACATTAACAAAAACAGTTCGGTAATTGTTCAAACAAAATGACTAGAACTCTTATCAATGTAACGTGAAACATAATAACAAATATGTTTTGTTTCATGATACAATATTTTTTAAATTTCTGGAATTAAGTAATGCTCTGGGACAGAATACACTCCCTGGATAGCGCAATCAGTTCCGAACAATTTGCCGCAGTACACAGACTACAGAGAGAACAGTCAACAGAAATTGGACCCAGCGCCACACACTCTGCTTCTGTAATGGCTATCCTAGACTACTCTAGACTTCTCTAGACTGCTCTAGCCTGCAATATCCTTTA
Source organism: Aelia acuminata (assembly GCA_911387785.2). NCBI lineage: Eukaryota > Metazoa > Arthropoda > Insecta > Hemiptera > Pentatomidae > Aelia > Aelia acuminata. Next base: position 135,778,947 of record OU426981.1, read on the forward strand.
TCTCTGTCTACTGCTTCCTTGTGAGGGCCAGAGCTCTGCGGGAATATACCTAGAGAAATTAGTGTGCCAGGCATGGTAAATGTAATGGAACAATCTGGCTCAATCCCCTAACAGCTTTACCTAGACGTAATAAGTTTTATTTTTAGTAAAAACAGAGGAAGATTTCATTTGAGATAATATACACTAGCGGAAATGGAAATCTTTTCGCTGTACCATATTTAAGTTCAAAACCAAACAACAATCAATAAAAAAAACATATAGCATTAAATTTTTTTTTTCTATAATAAAGAGAAATAATACAATCTTCCACACTCTAGGGAATTTAGTATTAGCGACCTAGGGATCCATTCATACACTAACAATTAAAGAATAACCAAATTTTAATAGTTCTAGTCTTGTTCTAGTACATCCATGTGAGTGTTCATTATATGTTAGATATAAATAAAATGAATTTTATTAAGGATATATTTAAATTGCGAGGCCAATTTGTATATCTTAACAATAGCATAATGAGGAGTGAACAGCAACCAATGGGTAGTCTTTGTAATTCAAACGTGATTGAAGATATGCATCATTATATCTGTGTCTCTCCTATCCTTAAAGAATATAGAATAAAATATTTTAAAAAAAGAATGCTAAGTCGGAATTAATTAATAGAAATATTGAATGGTAAAGATTGGAACAGTTTATTCATATACAACACATATACAACGGCTTATAAGTACAGAATGTTTTTAATTGAACATTACAACTCATAACGAATATCCTGTGCACTTTGTAAATCAAAACTAATTATTATCAGTTATTAGGATCCAATTTATGTTTTTTTTATTTTTCTTTCACCATTGTATAATTACAGTTGATATATGTATACTTGTGTGTATCTTTAAATATATGTTTAGAGGCAGCTCCTGGCAGAAGTTATCTTACCATGCCGATAAAAGCTTTTTGTTTTATATTTTTCAAGCAAGAAATTGTATATATATATATATATATATATATATATATAAGTTTTGGATCTTCCGTCTCACAGGCTTTCGAAGTTAACTGCCATTAAAATTATTCGAGAAAAAACGCATTGGTTTCGAAACTGGATTAATTTAGCAACTAAATACTCTTGTGACTTCAATGAGGATGACAAATCTCTTTGGAGGACCCAGTTGACGGTGTTGTTGGATAGAATCAGTCAGGTGCACCGGGAGGAGTCCATGAGTAGGAGGAATACCTCCAATCGGTTTTTGCTTTATAAAAAGTTGGATACAAGTTTAAAACTATTTTCATTTGATAGTCAGAGCTTTTCCCCTTTAGGTTTGAAAGACATGCGCTGGCTTTTCAAGATGAGGGGTGAATTGTTATATTTGAATTTCACGCCATGGATGGAAAGGGATAGAGACGTAGAAAAACGTTCCTTGTGTAATTTAAATGTTAGGGAGGACATAGTTCACTTTTTGGCCGTGTGTCCGACTCTCTCTGAGTTTCGTTTGCGCTACCTGGGAGTACGTTCCCTAACTGAGCAATCTCTCCGTGATTTGCTGAACTCCAATACTAGTAGAGATCTGATATCTATGGCTCGTTCTGCATGGCTCTATAGGTTTAACTTAGTGCAAGAGTTTAATTACTGAAGGTATGCATTATTTTCATAACAAGTATTTCTTTATTATGTTGAACTTTAATTATTGACAAATTATATTTAGTCATTGTATACCTACCTTCGTTTTATTTCGTATTCTTTTTTTTTTTTTTTTTTTCTTTTTTTTCATTTTCAGCTTCATACCATCTTTTACTATTTCACTTATTTTTTTTTCTTTTAAACATTATTTTCTGTAATATTAAAAAGAAAATATTAATTTGTTTTTTGTATAGGCATTTTTTCTGTTGTAAATACTATATTCTATTATTTTTTATAACTAGTGAAATTAATTTTGCAATTAAGGTTCTATTTTTATTTTATTTTATTACTTTCACTTACCTATATGAAATATATAGTAAGTGGAAGTATTGCGATCGTGAAAAATTTCGACTTCCGGTTTTCAACGGAAATACACGTTTTGGGGTCCCCTGAGTCCAATTAACCAAGTCCCGCGAAATGGTCTGTGTGTGTGTGTGTGTGTGTGTGTGTGTGTCTGTGTGTGTGTGTGTGAACAGACTAGCTCAAACACTATAAACCGTGCGAACCTGAAATTGGGTATTTAGTTTATGTATATACCCGCGATGTGACAGCAAAAATTTCATCAAAATTGCTCAAAGGGAAGGGGTACTTTATTTAATAACTTTTTAAGTTTTTTTCGATTTTCTCAAAAACGGCTCTAACGATTTTGATTAAACTGAGTATTTGATCTATTTATATGCCCTAGATATGACTGTAAAAATTTCATCAAGATTTATCAACCGGAGGGGGGACTTTACTTAATAAATTTTGTATCATTTTCACCTGTTTTTTTTATTTACTCAAAAACGGTTTTAACGATTTTGATCAAACTGGGTATTTGAAGTATGTATATGCCAAAGATGCGATATCCAACATTACATCAAAATTCATCAACCGGAGGGGGGACTTAACTTAATAAATTTTGTATCATTTTTACGTGGTTTTTTTATTTACTCAAAAAAGGCTTTAACGATTTTGATCAAACTGGGTATTTGATGTATGTTTATGCCAAAGATGTGATAGCCAACATTTCATCAAAATTGGTCAAAGGGAGCGGGCACTTCATTATTATTTTCCAATTTTTACCTTTTTTTCGATGATCTCAAAAACGGTTATAACGATTTTTATCAAATTCGTCATGTTTAATGAAAATTAGGTGTCCTTTAATATCAGGTAAGCTTTATCATTATTAAAATGTTCTGAGGGGGCTTTTTTGGGGGGGGGATGGGGCCTTATTTGTTTGTTTGTTTCCTATAAAGTACCTTTGTTTTTGTTTATATGGAGAAATTAACTGTCTCTCGTTACGCCTAAAAATAAGAAATGGCTGAATATGATATTTGTTAAAAATAAAGAAAACATAAAGAGGGGAAAAAAAGAAAAATATTCAGAAACTCATAAAACTCGTTGATCCCACGCATGCGGAGTACGACTTTAATGACAGACCATTGTTCATAATTAAAGCCGTTCTGTTCATTTGAGAAGTGGCAATTAACAAAATGCATTAATTTCTAATCTAAGTAAGTTGGTAAGTGAAAGTTGTGTGTTGCACGCACGCATCAGATTTTTTTTCTCTTGCTATGTCAACATCACTCCGGCTGACGGGTACGTCACAAGCCGTAAATGCTTGAATGAAATTTTGTCTTTTCTTTTTTTTTACAATAATAAAGCATTATTATTATTATTATATATATATATATATATATATATATATATATATATTTATGTTTAATAAAGCTATCTATCTGTTTATCTATCTATCTATGTGACTGCTTGATTCAGCCTAAATATAAGGAGCAACATACTGTAGTGTTATTCTTGCTTTTAAGATAAAACTGAACTGTTGTGTTACTGTGTTGGTAATATTTGTAACCTTGTTTACTAACTAGTACAGTATAATTGTATAATTATTAAAATTGTAATTACAATTGATTGCTATTGATATTGTTTACTAGACATAGTGAATTATTATTTTCTTTTAATAAAATTTGTTAAAACCCACATAACTGTTACCATATAAATAAGATAAAGAGAAAGAAAACACGGATGAAATATAATGTAGTTAACTCGAATAGTGTCAAACCTAAATAAGTCGATGAATTTTGATCATTGGGTACTCGTAAAGTTCACCTAAAACAATCGATTTCGAATGCGAATAATTGTATGGTTTACCCTATATAGAAACAATAAGGCAAATAACTAATTAGAAAGGACACCTCATGTAAAAAGAGCGTATCATCAAATAATACTAAAGGGGGCCAGAAATTGTTGTGAAATAATTATTTTGCATTCACATTCTATATTAATATGTATTATTGCATAATGTAAAATGGCAGCGCGACGAATAAAATGGGAATGAAAAACTGTGGAAGTCGGTTGTAAGCGAATCTCTAAAAGATTAATAAGCTGGGAAACGCCGGAGGGGTAAGATTTCGGAGTTGGACGGAGTTGGGAAGATTTCTTGAAGGCAGATCTTTCGAAGTGGGTCTGGATTTCGGTCGGTGGATAGAGGTGTGCAGAAAGCGATTTATGGTGTCGGGATCGAACCTTTGGATTCCTTAAGCCTTCATTATTATTTTATAAAGTAAAATGAAAATGAATTTTTTTTAAACAAATTTATCTTTAAGCAACTGACTGATATTTGTTAGACTTAAGAGACATCCCAGTGAACTGAAGGAATCATATCCTTATAAAGTCAAATAATTTATAGGTTATTAATTATTAATTAGGTCTTCAGCCACATTTCCTACTGTTTAAAAGTTTCTTTTCATTAAAAAGAAAGTAACATGTTAGTTTATGAAGTTCAATTAAAAAATTTAATTTCTTTAATATTTCCGAAAAGCAAATGCTGGAATGAATAAGATTTTCAAATATATTTTTCAAGTTTGTTAAGTTCGTTTGTTCGTAAGTACTAATAAGAATATAATCGCGCGATTTATGATTAAGCAATAAAGTATTAGGGAGGGATTAAAAAAAATTCAATTATATAAGTAAAATATCATTTCCACGTAACTTTCCATTCAGATTACAGATTAGAGATTACATACCAACTTTTCCGGTTCGAATAGAATATAAAAGCAGGAGAAACAATAAAATTTAATAAGTTTTTTTTTTAGATATCAAATTAGAATATTTTGATATAATAATCGGTTGCTTAAATACAAGAATATATATCAAAACGGACAGTTATTGAGGAAACTGCAGTCAAAAAGCAGAGCACACGTTTTGAAACGTTTGTTTATCTTTCCTTGTTTACGCCCGTTGAATTTTTTCAACACGAATAAATTAGAAAGTCTTCCATTGATAAACAAGTAAAGGCGACAATTAGATGGTTTTCTTTGTTATAATTTAGTAAGCAAAGAAAAAAAAAAGCAAAATTCAATGGAACATCATCTTTATAATAAAAATCTGGTGCGTGCGCGCAACACACAATTTTCACTTACCAACTTATTTAGATAAGAAATTGGCGTGTTTTGTTAATTGCCACTTCACAAAGTCACAAATCTTTCCACATTCATTTCTTATTTTTGCCGTTTATGAGTAAATAAACGTTGATAAATTTTGATGAAATTTTTACAGTCATATCTCGGTTATATACACACATCAAATACCCAGTTTGATCAAAATCTTTAATGCCATTTTTGAGTAAATAAAAAAAACACGTGAAAATGATACAAAATTTATTAAGAAAGTACCACCTCCATTTGATCAATGTTGATGAAATTTTTACTGTCACATCGCGGGCACATACATACACCAAATACCAAGTTTGATCAAAATCGTTAAACCCGTTTTTGAGTAAATAAAAAAAACACGCACAAGTGGGACACAATTTATTAAGTAAAGTACCACCTCCGGTTGATCAATTTTGATGAAATTTTATCAGTCGAATCTCGGGCATATTAATGCATCAAATACTCAGTTTAATCAAAATCGTTAGAGCCGTTTTCGAGAAAATAAAATAAAATAAAAACGTAAAAAGTTATTAAATAAAGTACCCCCTCCGTTTGACCAATTTTGATGAAATTATTGCTGTCACATCGCGGGCAAATACTTACAATAAATATTAAATTTCAGATTCGCACGGGTTATAGTTTTTGAGCTAGTCTGTTCATACACACACACACACACACAGACCATTTTGCGGGACTTGGTTAATTGGACTCAGCGGACCCCAAAACGTGTATTTCCGTTGAAAACCGGAAGTCGAAATTTTTCACGATCGCAATACTTCCACTTACTATATATTTCATAGGTAAGTGAAAGTGGGGCCAAGATAGCCTAGCGTGTAGGAGCGCGACCCGCTGTTGCACGCTCGAGCCGAACGGCGGCGGTTCGAATCCGCCCTGGGAGGGTTGACTTGTATTTCGTGGAGGCCCCACGGAATAAATCTCGACCCTCCCACCATGGTTAGAATAGGTTGGTTACACCTCTAGAGTAACCCCCCGTATGCCACACATGGCCAGGTAGGGGTACCGAACAAAAAAAAAGGCAAGTGAAAGTAAAAATGCAATTGTGTTCGTTAGTAACCGCACCAAGTGAGAACGGATGGACGGATTTGGCTATTTTTTCTTTATCCATTTAATATCCATTTAATATCTTCCTATATTAAAAGGTTATATAATATTTAATATCAATCAATCAAAGATAAGATAATATTTAATATCTTCCTATATTAAAAGATTTATTATAATAATAATAATATTAATAAAAGTAATAATAATAATAAAAGGCCCGATGTCGACACCAGCAATCCTCCCTACACACCTCCGTCCACCTCCCCATGTTCAATCCCAACTGCACAAGATCAGGCCTCACAGAAACCTCCCACCTTCGCTTAGGCCAACCCCTCGTATGTTTTCCAGTCGGGAAAGCGTTTATCAACCTTTTAGGTATTCATTTGCAACAAAGACCGTCATGACGGTCGGTGTCGATAGAGGTGTGTGCAGCCAGCGAGTTGTAGTGTCTACATCGAACCTTCGTGTTCGTTAAGCCTTTATTATTATAAATTTATTATTATAAAAAGGCAGATCTTTCGAAGTTGGGTCTGGATGACGCGTCATTAATTGTGATTTTAATGTCTGGATGACGCGTCATCTAGACCCAACTTCGAAAGATCTGCCTTAACGCAATCCTCCTCCTCCTTCTCGGCCTACCCCTCAAGTAAATTTCTAATAATTGTAAACTATGCGATAATAATAGAAGAGAAGTCTAGATACCTAAACCTGAAACAGGCGATCAATAGTTCCCAAAAATCGATCAATCGATCGATTGCAACAATCGTTTCACCCCTCCTAGTACAGAGGTGAACCTTGGATTGACCCTCTGGGGTGAAAAATACCACATACTTAGTTATATGGTTTCTTTCTTCATTACTGTGAATCTCATAGACTATTTCCAACTCTCATAAACCCAGAAATACATAATACATCCTTATATTGTGCATATAATGTGCATTAAGCCAACGAGACCCAATTGGACTGAACATAATACCTAACGTTCCTATTTTCTGTAGCTGCTTAATAATCCTAGTTTATTGTTCTTAAATATTATTAATAATCTAGTTTTTTTTTTTTTTTTTTTTTTGTATTATTTTCCTATTTAGTTATGATATCCGATTACGGGTCATTATCTGAAGATGCGCAGATATCACTTGCTAAAATTTCATTATTTAAAAGTTATAATTTCGGGCCAAAAAAATTCATACGTACTCAGTGGTGTATTACCTTCACCTCTTAAATAGTAGCCAGACAGGAGAACCTTTAATTGTTCTTTTAAAAAATTATGAAAACAATTTCAAAGTGAGGGAGTGGACGGTAGTGAAAAATGTGTTGAGGTAGTAGTAAACTTTGAAAAGTGAAAGCAAAAACGCGTATATTTTAAAGAAATACAATCTTAAAAAACAATAGAAAAAAAAACAATAAAAACAATTTCAAATTCAAAAATATAAAATTTCAAACGCGTATAGCCAAAAGTAAGCTTAATATTAGAGTTAGGTTAGGTTACAGTTTAACTTTTGGTCATAGTTTAGGAATCGTCACCTTTACATTCAAAAGCATTCTCAAAATCTTTTGAGGATTCAAAGAATGGAGGCATTCGCTCCCTTATTTAAGAAATTTTTGGAAAAAGTGAGGGAGTGAAGTTTTCAAAGTCTTTACTATTTTTTAATCACTGTAAGAAGGTTAAAGTTGAAAAAGATTGCAGAATCGAAAACTATGACCATTTTCCATCGAAAAACAATAGTTGAGTGAACAAATTACTTGGAAATTCACCTTTTTTGAAGTGAGAGAGTGAAGTAGTTATTGACCACAGCGTAGATTTCCCTTAATAACCTAAATCTCACAGCGGAGGCAAGCGATCGTAGCCCCTGGTCGGCAGTCAAAATGATCCTAGGGTCTTCCCTGAACCGATTATTTCCACCCCGGGCTTTGAGTTATGTTCCTCTCAACGCTCAGACCATCCAACACTTCATGTGAGGGAATGAAGGAAAAACGTCTGGACATACCTTTTTTATTTTATTTATTGTCATTGGTAACAATAAATGACACCGCTTATTTTTTCATGGAATCTTGAAGTAATAACTGAATCAATTGATTATCAATTTAATCAAACATTCAATCGCTGAAAGAATACGAATTTTTAAAGTAGCTTGCCTGGGAGTCGGACAAGGTGAGGGAGTGAAAAAACAATTACTTTTAATTTTTTTTTAACCAATTATAAATTTAGTTTGGAGCTAAAACATAGCCTCCATAGAACAACAAAAGGAGTGAAATAGTTCCTTTTTTTTTTTTGTTACTAACTCTCATTTGAATGGTTGAGAATGGACCGGACGTACGATTTACACATTTTCAGATAATGACCCTTACATTAACCGGGTAGAGTTCCAGAAATTCTCAATCGTGTAGCCGTCTAATTTCTAATTAAGTCTCCAGCTTCGACTTTACGGGAATCCTGGCGCAAGTTGAAAGTAAGACATTATGGTCTCATGACCTCCCTGAATAGGCCACTCTCAGAAACGCCATAGCGTTACCTTAACTAAAAAATATTTATAATAATAGGATATTAAATTAAATAAAGTATTCTTATTAAATTTCAATGATTAGCGGGGTCACCTGTAGTGTAGTTGTAAGCATGGCAAACTACAATACTAAAGGTCGCGGGTTCGCGTCCCGCAGTGGCCTAGCATTTTTTCAAGAGAGTAATAAATCCTTGGCAAAGCCGTCCCTTGGATAGGACGTAATATGGAGGTCCCGAGGCTGTGCGATCTCGTTAAAGATCCTTATCCTAATTCTACCTGGATAGGCAAAATTTAGGACTCCCACTGTAGCGTAACAATTTAGATTTTAAAAAAACGAACTAAGTAACCCTAATTGAAGATTTTCGGCTCGACTTCAAACCAGACACATTGTTATTCCACAATGTTGAGTTGACAGGAATGCTCAAAATTTTTGGCTGCCGCTCCGAGATCAAAAAGGAGCCGTTACTTATCTAAGATATTTTAATAATCGGTTATTTATGAGCTCCCGTTTGGCCAAGGTGCCATAATTTATCACCTTAACGTTTCTGGCGACTTAATCTGATGGCGATTACCATAACATACTATTGGACCTGGATATCCTTGTGTTTGAGCCAAGAGGCGTGAAACCTTAATGTCGCCAATATCTCTGGTTTGATTTTTTAACAACTAATGAAAAAAGTATTAAAATAATAACTGATTGTAATATGGGATTAAATGTTTTGAAATTGTCAAAATGATTTGCGAGGGTAACTTGGTTAAATTTCACTTATTAAAATTTGTATTTATTTGGTGAGGACGCGGAAAACTATAGAACTGAAGTTTTCTAATTAATTTAATTAGATATAATTAAATTAAATCTAATATATAATTGGATATAAAAATAGATAATTTCTAATAATTTAATTTTAACTATTTTTTCTGCGGTTTTCTGATCAGGAGAGTGTGAGTGCAAGGCTAGGCGACCTCAAGCGGTACAAAAATATTGTAATGTGAAACAAAAACAAAAATAACATATGATTTAGAATAGTTCAAGACCTTTTGTACTTCTAACTAACAGTTAGAGCAAACTGTCATAGTACCTAATTGTAACTATGACATTTGAGTACAATCTATGCTGGCCTCGAAGGTGTTCTCATTACGACTATATATGAGTAATTAGAGAATTAGTCTTGTTCTGAAGCTCAAGCCATATGGTTATTTCTGTGTTACAAAGTGATAATTTTTTTAAATATTTGTTTTTTCATCATTTGCATAGAAAATTGTTATTTATCTTTCAATAAAAATTGTTAAACCCACATAATTGTAATACACTTGCAACCAAACAATTTTCTTTAGCGATTCGGTTTTGTTTGTTCTCGCCTTCAACTAACTCGCTGCGCTTCCCAAGGCTGTTCGCTCTCGCCTGTAAAAACCTTCTTCCTGATCCCACTATCCGCCCAAACTACCAATTATGCAAATAACCTCCAAACATTTACTAATAATTTCGGCCTACCCAGCCTAGCCCAAAACTAATAGAACAAATAGATTGATCTATGCGTGTGGATGGAAATTTTTTAGCCAAATGTAAAAAAACAAAAAAAAAAAAAAGCCTTCCTCGACGTTTTTAAGCCACAATTAAATTATATTCCTTATTATCCCCTTTCATTTCCTTATTACCATTCTGCAATGGCCGATCAATAGGCCAACACCTTACGCAGAAATTGTGAAGGACTTTGTGGGGTGTGGCAGTCAAGTCCAAATTTTGTGATTGTAATGGTATTGACTTTATATAGAAATCTTCGCAGCTGCTCTGTATATCAGGCGAAAGGAACAAAAAACGAACCAAATTTAATTCAAATAAAGACTCGTTAAATAAAAGAATAAGGAAATTGAAATTAACGAAATAATAAGTGTTATACAGGAATCATGAAATGTTATAGAATTAAAAAAAAAATATTAATGTAAAATATTATCAGGATTACAGAGAGTTTAACTGACAATATTCACATTATTTTTTTTAACGTTATTATCAATGCCTTTATCAAATTATAATTTAATATTTTTAAATTATATTCGCAAGCCCAAATATTTCTTCTGGATGTATAATGTTCAAGAAAAATTTCAATTTACGTTAATTGAATGTTTTGTTTGTTTAATGTCCAATTATGCTACTAAGGCTAATCGGACGATGCTACATTGGGAGTCCTAAATTTTCGCTATCCAGGTATAATTAGGATAGGGATCTTTAACGAGTACCTGACATCGTACAGGCTCGGGACCTCCATTTTAAGTCCTATCCGAAGGACGGCATGGCCAAGGATTTTTTACTCCCATTGGAAATTCCTAGGGTCACGATGGGCCGCAAACCCGCGACCTTTAGTAGTGTAGGTTGCCATTCTAACCACTAGGTGACCCTTCTTGAATGTTTTTCTGACAACTACCAATCTTTTATCTAATTATTAAGGTGCGTAACAGAGTGAAGAAATATTAATATTAATCGAAGAGCCCCACAGCATCTTGAGTTAAATCTGCGCGCACCGAATGAGGTATCTATACAAACCACTACACAATAGGTGACCCCTTCTCTGTTATTGAAAAAACTAACATAAATATTTCAAATATAATATAAAATATATATGTATGTATAAATAATAAAAGTTGAATGGATAATCCAGGTCAGTGGCAGACCCCAGAGGAAGGCTTTGGCTAAGGTTGAAGGACTCCTCCCATCGATCTCACGTCCCTTCAATATTCAGGTCCTTCCTGTACTGTGCTGTCCTTGTTGGGGGGGGGGATCTTAAGGGGGGGTATTGTATAATCACCTGCAAGGGGGCCGTGATGTACATACATATAAACATATATTTATTCCTATATAATAATAAGCCATCTCTTAATACCGAATGATGTTAGACGTGAGTAACTGACTAGAAAAGTGGTTCGCAAACTGGTTGGAGTCGAAGAAAGCAAATGCTAAACCTATAATACAAAGTAACAAGACGCAGTACGGCTATTGAAATAGATGACATTGATAGTGTGGTGTAATGGGGCAAGATACATTTTTAAGGGGATATACCATAATATAAGAAAAGTGGTCTCCATATTAACTCATCAATCACTTTTATTAAACCATATAACTCTTTCAATGTTATCACTTTCCATATAGCCATACTACGCCTTGTTAATCCTTAACTACTCACTCGAGTCAATGTTACTTACCTACTCACCTCGGGTTAATATGACCCAGAACACAGAAAAATATTTAAATAACCTTGGGGTGTAAGGTATTATTTTTAAACAACAGGAGATGGCTTGAAAATATATATCTATTTATGCATACAATAAATGAAAGTTTTAAAATATGAATAATGTGTTGAATTATAGGTCTGAAATGAAGTACAGTAGGGTCCGATTAACCGAGGTCCGGTCAACCGAGGTCCCGATTAACCGAGGTGCCAAGTCTGAGGGGGGGGGGGGGTTAGGTGTATGTATATGAATTCGCTTAAACAAACTACAATAAAAGATTTCTTTTTTAAAAAAATAGTTTCATTATTTCTGTTATTAAGCATTATTATTATTAAATATTTTTTTAGTGTTTAAGCATATATGTGGTTTTTATTTAAAAATAACCTACATTTTCAGTTGGTATTAGTATGGTTCCGATTAACCGATTATTTCGGTTAAACGAGGTTACCTTGGTCCCTATCGACTCGGTTAATCGGAACCCTACTGTACTAAAATAAAGAAACTCCTCAAAATTACTATTATTAACATAATTTCTTTTGATTTAAAATTCAAAAATTTGTCTACAAACAACCTTTGAAGCTAGAACAAATAAGAAATGAGTGGTTTTTACAAATGCAATTCCCGCATAGGACACAAAAAAATGGCTTGCACAACTACTCACCTCGGGCCAAAATATCGATTTCGATAAAATAAACACCTCCATTATTTTTCAGACACTGGAAAGAGGTAACTGGAGCCTAAACAAAGGATATGTCAAAGTTTGGTGATCGTTCAAAGCCGAAGAGGTATGAATAGAATGAAATGAAACTTGGTATGTATGGGTCAATATGACCCGACGTGGGTAGTTAAGAGTTAATATACATTATATATTTAGCATTATTTGTTTACAGACCTATAAATTTAGTGAATCTATGAAATCTAGTTAGTTCATATTCTTTGTCCTATGTATTAATAATCATTTTTGTCTGTGTCTGGTCCATTTAGCCATGAAGAAGGCTGCAATAAAATAGTTAAATTCTGTTTGTAGATCTTTGACAGCCACGCCGGGCTATTCTTATATTAATTAAATATAAGGTCAACCATAATTTATCCAAACATGTTTAAATCAGCCAAATATCCTTTTTCCAATTTTCCCTGCCCTGCATGTCCTCACATGCTCTCCTCGACATTTTCTAGCCACAATTCCTTGCTCCTGAGGGTAGATGGAATTAAAACTATTTGTCTCCAATGGGGTATTTAATAATTAATAGAATATGGTAGCATTTATGTGGTTAAATAATTTTTATTGAACGAAAATAAATAGATTCAATGCCAAACAAATTATGAAAAAAAATATTTAAACAGGTTACAAAAATTATAGTTTAATAATTTTAAATTATATCAGCAAGTCCACAAACGGGATTTTTATTTATTTTTTTATTTTACTCAACTATTTCTATTGGATATAAGATGTTACAGAAAATTTCAATTAACGTTTACGATTATCTTGAATCTTTTTCTGACAACTAGTAATATTTTCCAAAATTTATTTAATAATTTAACACTTATGTGGGTTAAAGAATTCTTATTGAACGAAATAATTAAACAGCATACACATATTATCAGTTTGTAACACTTGAGCTTCACAACAAGACTAACTCACCAGTCCATCGCTCCTTATATTCAATCGAAATTAGAACAGTCTAGAACGTTTCAGACAAGCGTAGATGGCACTCAAACATCGTAGTCACAAACATGTACAACGGCAGTGTGTTCAAATTGTTAGTTTGTTCCAACAAAAACTCTAGAGCTACTTTACGTTATGTTATATGTTTTGTTTCAAGTTAAAATATTATTAAGAAGCGGAGAGGCGTTCTTGGGTTATCATTCTCCTGCGTTAGCGAACTGTTGACGGCTTAATACTTTATTTTGATCATCGGGACTCTAGTATTCTAAAAATGTATAATTTAATCCTCATTTCGAATTACCTCACAGTTGGTACCAACATCGGCTAACCTCAATTTCCCGAAACGTGTTCCAATAAAAACCTTTCCGCGATCCCGTTGGGTCGAATTTCCTCCTCGATCCCGGACACCCTCGCCACCTGCCGAACCGAAAAGATATTAAAATAAGATGCCACCAGACGCTGAGCAATAACAGATCGGGAATCGGTGCCCGAGGACAGCGGGCGTGAACTCCATCCGGGACGTGATCGGCTCTCCTCTTGATGGACATCTCTCCTCTTCCAGTTCTTCCAGGGTAATATCATCCTCCAGATCTCCAGGATAATTCCATCCTCCAGGGGTCACCGCCAGGATTAAAATCGTGGGTCGACTGTCCAAGGCCGTGAGAGCCGATGGACCCACAGCTCTCTTCCGGCCATCTTTTACTCTGAGGCGGGGGATTCGTTTCAAGATAGTCCTTCTTTCTGCATAAATATTTAAATAGTAACTATTAATACCTATATTATATTTCTGTAAATCAATTACGGCAGATGTGAAACAACAAACTTGATGATATTAAAATCGATGTATTTTTCTCATTATTCTAATCATTACAAATAATAATGTTTGATTATATTTTGTACATTACAAACGTTTCGACCTCCAGGGTAATCCTTCAGTGTCTAAAAATTACCTCAATTAATGTTTGGTTAGTCAACTTTTTAAAAATTAATAAAAGATATGTATAATAAGGAGTATAATAACATATGTTTAAGTTGACAGTTATTATAATTATTATACATATATACATCCATGTTAAACCTCTTTGGTACGTTTAGGGTTAACTACTGGGAAGGCAGTAATATGATTAGGATGATGCAGTAATTTAAGAAGTAATATCTCCTTATTATACATATCTTTTATTAATTTTTAAAAAGTTGACTAACCAAATATTAATTTATGTAATTTTTAGACACTGAAGACGGCCCTGGAGGTCGAAACGTTTGTAATGTACAAAATATAATAAACAGTAGTAGAGACGAAGATCCAAATTACTTTCCTTTATAATTTCAAAGTCTCTAACCTCTATTTTAAATAAATTAGTAATAAAACTATTTGAAATTAGGTCGGAATTGAATAAAAAGTTACGAATTGTCCCTCATGTACCATTACCATCATGCCACATTACCAAAAAGGTATACCTACATGTATACTTGTATCTTCATTATTATATAAAAATCTGTTGCGGTGCGCGCAACACACAACTTTCACTTACGAACTTATTTAAATTAGAAATCGACGTGTTTCGATAATATGTAAACGCCATTCCTCTACTTCACACATTTTTCCACATTTATATACTTATATTTGAATATCAGTTTGACCAATTTTTATGAAATTTCGGCTGTCGCATCGTGGGCATATGCATACATCAAATACCCAGTTTGATCAAAATAGTTAAAGCCGTTTTTGAGTAAATAAAAAAAAAAAACGCATGATAATGAAAAAACATTTATTAAGTAAGGTGCCCCCTCGATTGATCAATTTTCATGTAATTTTGACTGTCATATAGTAGGATATACATACACCAAACACCGAGTTCAATCAAAATCGTTTGAGCCGTTTTTGAGAAAATCGTGAAAAACTTAAAAAATAGATTAAAATTCTTTAAATAAAGTCCCCCTCCGTTTGACCAATTTTGATGAAATTTTTGCTATCATATCGCGGGCTTATATATACAACAAATACCCATTTTTAGCTTCCTACGGTTAAAGTTTTTGAGCTAATCTGTTCAGACACACACACACACACACACACACACACACACACACACACACACACACACACACACACAATTTTGCGGAACTTGGTTATTTGGACTCAGGGGACCCCAAAACTTGTATTTCTGTTGAAAACCGAAAGTCGAAATTTTTCACGATCGCAATTCTTTCTCTTACTATATATTTCATATATAGCGAGTGTTAGGCGGAGTCCGGACATATAAGTCATGACATATAAGTCAGGACATATAAGTCACTTATGCCCGCTCTCGGACTTATGCCCGCCATGGGAAGATCAACTATTAGGAATATTTAATGATTGCCTTGATAGGGGATACTTCCCAAAAAGTTGGAAAATCGCCGATCTGAGACTACTCTACAAGGGAGGAGGCAGGGATAAGCAGCTCCCTAAGTCATATAGACCTATATGTCTCCTCCCTGTGATGAGCAAGGTCCTGGAGAATCTCATTTTAACAAGCCTACAACCGGTTCTAATGAGGGCCAGCCATCCACGGCAATACGGTTCAACAAAAGGAAAGGGAACCCCTGAGGCACTGCTTCGGATTCGCCAGGACGTTGAGCAGAGGGTAGAGCGAGAGACAGAGGGACACTGGGCTTTACGTCCTCACAGAGAATCAGTTCCCTGAGTTAGTGAAAGAACGTAACTACCCGTACTACAAAGAGTTCGTCTACGGGTGGAAGGAAGCCGTCGGGCCAGCCGTGTTCAACCTCGTGAGAAGGGGACCACCACATGGAAGACCACCGGCCTGCGAGCTACCTGGATAGAAGGCAGTATTCCCAGACAAAATAGAAAATTCATCCAAGAGAAAGTTGAACAAAATAAATTAAGTTTTTTAGGCAAGATAAGAGCACTACTAGTGTTCTTATCTTGCCAACACCCGTGTTGCTGAAAGGCAAGGTAGGGAGGAAATAAATAAATAAATATAGGTAAGTGAAAGTAAAAAATAATTTGATTATTTTTACTTACTTATGATTTTTACTTAATATGATTATTTTTACCATACTTTATTATTTTATATAAATAAATAATAATAAATTTTATAGAGGCTGAGGCTTTGCTGGAAGGGAAATGCCACGAAGTGACCTATTTTTGTGGATGGTGCTTTACTGATTGTTTGGCGGCACGCACATCCGATCCAACGCTCGGATACGGCCTAAAAACGAAATAAAATATTCCCTTCGATATTTTATTTTAGTTTTAGTTTTACAGGGTAAGTTTCATAAGTAAAAAAAACAAAGTTTGTTAATTGTTGAGTAAATATGTTTTTGTTTTGCTGAAAGAAATTAAATACATGCTATCACACTCCACGGCATTAATAATAATGCTACTAAGAAGAGGAATTAACGCTTATATATTGTAACGTGTAGCAAAACCATATCAGTAATAATCACATGTTTTGGAATGATCTAGACCTATCTGGAATGGTCCATTTCGGGCTTAATATAACAAGTCATGGACTAGGGGCTTAGTTTTGTCTCGAACATCCAAGCATAAGGTTACCGGTTATTGAATCCATTCAATAAAGCCACAACACGCGGTTAAACTGCACATTAGATGTAGTTTAGTTACTTTTAAAAATAAATTGAAAACTATTATTTTTTAAAAAATTATATTCTTGTTTTATTGTCATCTCTGCTACATTCGGAGTACATTTGCCAACCAGCCACACCAGCCAAACTGTCCACGGGATGAAACAGATTATTAATGTTTCGGAACAGAACGAAAGTGTAAGCCATACAGTTATTGAAGATATACATAAATCTAAAGTTTGAAGGGTCCTCTAAGTCATCGATGAAGTAAGACTTTAACAAACTAATCATAAGGAAGATTTCACAATTAAATCCACAGGGTGTCAATAACTAGTTTTTGCACTTTTAACAATAAATATTGCCATATGGTAAAACTATTGAACTTTTGTCCCAAAAAAAACTTCTTGAGTCTTTATAAGGATAGATAAAGAGGAGCTATAGGAAGTTTCAATTTGATCCCTTCATAAAAAGTTTTTTTTTTTTTAATTTCACCACAGAAATGTAGTCTTAAGGGTGTCAATAACTGTACGGTTTACCCTATTATAAATATCGACAAATTAATCAAATTTCTTAAAGATGAAAATCTGTTCAGTAAAATATAATATGAAAGTTAAAAAATAATAGGGTTTATAAAAAAAAATGACCGTTTCGTCAAATGCATGAATTCCAAGGACTGTAAAGACGTTAATCCTATTTATTGTTTACCAACAAGTCCTGTACTCTTTAGAATGTTAATCCAACTTTATTTATCAACACTGGACTTACTCAATAATACCTCAGTTCACAAGTTTTTGCTGGAGAAGCAACATGACGGTGTCTTACGAAATTCTTGTTATTTTGAGACATTATTGGAAAAAATTGTGTTCTGCCGCTGAAGCGGCTCGTGAAATCAACAGAATTGAAGGAGAAGGTCTCCTTGACGAGCGTACCACGCGGCGTTGGTTCCAAAAATTTCACAGTGGAGATACGACCTTAGAACGGAAGAAGGGGTCAGGGCGACCATCGTTGGATATAGATGATGCTCTTCAGGAAGCTATAGACTCAAATCCAGCCACAAGTACTCGAGACCTTGCCAGGGAGTGCGGAGCGTCGAAAGATACTGTGTGTCGCCATCTGCACAGCATGGGGAAGGTGAAAAGGTGCAGCAGACTGGTCCCGCACGAGCTGACGCCCCAGAAATCTGCCAAAAGGGTAGAGATTTGCAAAAATCTTTGAATCACCCTAACGATTTGCGATTTTACAAAAAAATTGTTACTTGTGATGAAAAGTGGGTTTACTGGCGAAATCCTGATACTAGTGGGCAGTGGTTAAGTCAAGGTCAAACGGCCTTTCCGGTTGCTGGAAGAGGACAATTCGAAAAAAAATCAATGCTTTGCGTATTTTGGAACTATGAAGGTGTAATCCATCATGAATTCGTACCTCATGGAACCACAATTAACTCTGACCTCTATTGCATACAGTTAGAATTTCGAATCTAGAACTACCTAGCTTTAATAAAAGACCAGTTATGGCGAAATTAAGCATAATGGTGAATTTCAGTAATAAAAAAACTAACTAAAATCAAATTCGTCATTCCGCCATGTTTGAACGCCATTTTGGATTAGTGCGGCCACTTTTTTTTCTGGGAACATTGGCTTTTTCTTAATCTTTTATCACAAGGAACACAACGATATGCAATTTATAGGGATGTGGGGGGGGTGCACGGTAGGGGGGTCTGGCCCACCGTGTAATAAGTCTATATATAGATACACACCCGTATACAACCACACACACACACACACACACACACACACACACACACACACACACACACACACACACACACACACACACACACACACACACACACACACACACACACACACACACACACACACACACACACACACACACACACACACACACACACACACACACACACACACACACACACACACACACACACACACACACCACACACACACACACAGGCATATACATACACACACACACACACGCACATTTATAAAGCTAAGTATATAGATACGTATATAAAAGCTGGTAGTAAGATGTTGTTTTCTAAAAAAAACCTTAAAGATATTATTATTAAAAAATATTAAATTTGAGACAAGGTTTATTTACTCGCCAACGTTTATTTCGTTGGCGAATTAACGAAATTATTTCTTAGAAAAGTATTTTATAAAATAAATTTTAACCATATCACTGAAAAATTTAAAATTAAAAAAAAATATAACACTACTGAGACAAGTATTCCCCTCGGATCCCTTCGAACCACCAAGACTTTATTCTGGGAGAACTAGGTGCAAAACCCTTTAGCCCAGGTGTAGCGCAGGCGGCCTGATAACTGAAGAGTTTGGAAATGGGCTGGGATCACAGGATCACAATCTCCTGAAGTAAGCAAAACCCTCCCCCGACGTTTTGATAGTCTATGGAAATATCCTGATCTGAGTTGGCAAAGTACGGAGATAGCAAGATCATATTCTCGACTACCAGGATACTTTACAGTAGGGTAATAGGATACTCTACAGCCTTTAAATATCTTCCGTTTATACATGCAGTCTATTTTTATTAGAGCAAGACTAATATTTATTATATCGTAATTTTTATCGAGTTATACAATCTTATAGAGTGGCACGATGGCCGAGTGGGCAAACGTTGCCGAAGGCAAAGTATGATTGGAAACCCGAAGATAGCAAGTTCAAAACCCGGAGCCTGGGGACATTTAATAAATAATACTCGGCATTAATCACCGAAAACCCCGTATAGCCTATAAGGCGAAAAAGGAGAGGAACCAAAAAAAAAAAAATACTAATATTTATAAGTTAAACATTTTATTCTATTCAATAACTACGAGTTTTCCCTTGTGAATAAATCTCATACAATAGTACTTATGAAATAATTTTATTAGAAGATAAAAGATTCGACCACGGCCGTGAATCGAACCCACGTCCTACTGCATCTCCGTCGCAGCGCTCTTAACTATGAGCTAACCGTGATGTCGTTCCCAACCGTGTTCGAATCCTTTTTTTCAGCGATCCCACACACTAGGTCTCGCCACATAGCAGACCTCTCGAACTCACTGCAGAGGACCTGGGTTCGATTCCCGGCCGTGGTCGAATCCTTTATCTTTTAATAAAATTATTTAAAAATTGTAAAGTAATATCGAGTCATTTTTACTTTACCCACACCAGTTACTTATTTCTAAAAGAGTGATTTATCATAATATTAAATCAACACTAGTGAAGAACAGATGATTAATGTATTTAACAAGCTTCTAATGTAAACAAAAACGATAATTTAATATACAATTCGTTGAATAATTCATTTAGGGGTCCAATAGGCTTTTATTGATTTTAAAATATATCCTCGTTCTTGTATCTTCTACTGTAAGCAAATTCAGATATGAATCTAGAAGGGATTTTATGCAATATTCCGAACCTTTGAAATGTCTTAAATGCCTTCTGATTTAAGAACACGACTCAGTTGTATCAGAATCTTTATTATTAACACAAACTAAAATAGACATATGTTATTAAATAACGTTATGATAAATCACTAATAATATAAAAAAATAACTGGAGTGGCCAAAGTAAAAAAGACCCGAAATATGAAGTAGAACTTATGAATTAAAAAAAAAAAAATTCAATTACATAATAGACGAAAAAACCATAGCTTTTAAGTAACATACAACTAAAACATTAATATATCCATAGATCTTCTCATTAACTATATGTACCATATTAACCATGGAATTACCAAGGGGGGTGGGGTCTCTCGGAGTCCATTAATACCTATCCACCCTGTTTTACACCTAAATTATTGTAACGTGAAAAAAGTCACGAAACATATGGTTTGCAATAGTTCAAACCACACCTGGGCAAAAAGTATTTTAATTTTTATTTTAAAATACTTTATCTTAAATAGCAAGTATTTTAAATAAATTTGAATAAAATGCATTTTAACCTCAAATCATTTAAAATACTTTTCGATAAAATTATTTTAAATGCAAAATAAAAAAAGTATTTTGTATTTTAAATAAAAAAATGAAAATGAAAATACAAAATACTTTTAAAACGTATTAGCTAGTGCATTGGAAATTGTTTAATAAATAAATATTTTTTTAAATATTACAATTGATTGATAAATCGACAGTTTTAATTTAAATTTTTTTCAGTTGCCTTTGCTTGGTGTAATGTATCTGGTACTCAGATCATCTTCGCTTTCGTTTTGTCAAAATTATTAAATTAAATGACTTTTTCTACAGATCCAATCTGATTCGGAACCTATTTAAAATAATTGGGCTACCCATTAGACTATTCGCTACCCATACACCATCCAAAGACCTCCGTCCAATAGGAATTTCGGCAAATCATCCCTAACGCAATGACCGATTATAAATTTTTTGAATGTATCAGTCATACACATTTCTACTAAGTTTACTAACTCTTTTGGTGTTGTCTCCAGATTGGGATCCTGTTTATGCCTTCGAGTATGGCTCTAACATATTTTTTGATTTTTTACTATCGAATATACTGGTAAAAAGTCTATAATTAGCCCTCCCATAAAAAAACCTATTTATTGTAAAAATTATGAGGAATTGGCTTTGTTATTTGACTTATGAACAATCTTTGTTTCATATTTCGTGACAATTAAATATGGCAGTAAAAAGTTAATATTTCACCCTCCACCCCAAAAACTATGCATAAAACCATGTATGAGAAATGAAATCATTAGAAGTCTATTTAGATAATCAAAATCCACCAATGTGACAAAATTTATTGAAATCGGATGAAGCGGTGCAAAGTTAATAATTGCGCACCCCCCATAAAAAACAAAAAAAAAAAAACACAAACTGAAATAAATGTACTTGCTCAATATTTAGGAGTGAGAGCTCTAGGGCAAAATACCACACTATACTATTACGAAAATTGTTTAACTTCAAACAACCTACTTAAGATTTATTTTATTTTATTATTTAAAATACAAATGAAAATAATTTTTTTTATTTTAGTATTTTAGAATTAAAATGAAAATACTTTTTTTTTATTTTAGTATTTTAGAATTAAAATGAAAATAAACATGTGATTTATTTTATTTTAATTTTAAAATACTAAAATAAAAAAAAAAGTATTTTCATTTGTATTTAAAATACTTTTATTTAAAATAATGCCCAGGTCTGGTTCAAACCAAATAGTTCGGGTGGCGGGAGGGCCGAGTGTGCAAACTCGATAAAAAATACGCGTTGCCCATGGCAACGTACGAGTATGATTGAGAACCGAAAGATAGCAAGTTCAAAACCCGGAGCCAGGGGAAAATTTAATAATACTCGGCATCAATCCCCCGCCCTCTCCCTTTGCCAGGGAAACCCCGTATAGCCTGCGAGGCGAGGAAGGGGAGGACCAATAAAAAAAAAAAACAAAAAAAAAAAAAAAAAAAAAAAAAAAAAAAAACTAGACTCGTTGTTGGAACAAAGTGTCATATTACATGTTTGTGACTACAATGTTCAGGTACCATCTACGCTGGCCTAGAACCTTCCAGGCAGCTCTTCTCACTAATAAATATAAGGAGCGATGGGCGGGAGAGTTAGTCTTGTTCTGAAGCTCAAGAGTTATTGAGTGATAATTTTTGTAACCTATTTAATTATTTGTGTTTTAATTGTTTGAAATGAACAATTGAATAATAATTTACAAGTGAAAGTAAAACAAAATTATTTATTTCATAGATTACTATCGTATAGGCGGGCGCAATCGAATATAGAGTGTGCTAGTAGTTTTGCAAAATGTCGGAAAGAACGGTGTTAGACATAGTTGATGTGATAGAGATAATTGGTAATATTAAAAGACCATTAATTGAAGGACAGGCTATTCTTGATGCAAACCACATATTTACATGTGGAATAATATCTAAAAATAAAAAAACAGTTATTTTTTAAGCCTCGTGCCTTTAAACTAGCAATCTTAAAGGACTGCCCCATCAAATAAAAGTGGAAATCAAATTTATTAATAATAATAAGCAATTTTCTTGTCATTGTACGTGTAAAGCTGGTAGTTCTGGTAAATGCAAACACATCATTGTAACTTTACTCGACGTTTTTCGGTTAGTAATAACATTAATTACCTATTCACACAATCATTGTTATGACAGCTTAGATTCTTTGTCATATTATTTATTTATTTGTCAAAACTTTCAGGCTTCGCATTGAAAACATGGAACAATTAAGCACAACGGATGTAATAGAAAAATGGGGAAAATTAAAAAAGAAAAACAAATCTATGACACTATGGTCTCAATGTTATTTGCATAAAACTAGCATTTTGGAATAATAAAATGTCAAATACTAATATTTACCTGGATAAATATAGTCTCTTTCTTTAAAATAAAGACTACATATCGTCATATGTTTCGAAACAGGCTTATCTATTCTTAATTTTACAATCCACTCTTTAAGAAGCTTTTTATTTTTTGGAAATAAAAGGGAATGACACGTCTTTTGATTTTCTAATTGAACACTGAGGGACCGAGCAATACCTATTAGATATTTTTCAAATGATTTTTTGCTCAATCGGGTTTTAATTATCGAAAAATAAATTAAAAACGCCAAAAAAACCTATGAATCCCAGGTAATGGCCCCGCTGTTATCCCCGTTTCTCTAGTTCCTACAGCGCCGTCGCTTGCGCCCGCCTATTTCGTATTCCAAGTGGCAGAGTGATCAAGAAAAAAATGTGTTAACTTTTTCTTAAAGTACTAATTACAAATGATAATGTAAACAGAAAAAATAAATGAAACAAATTAATTAGACCCAAGGTAAACTAGCGGAACAAACTTGTCATCATTTCTTTAGCTAATCACTTCTGTAATTTCAATATATTAAATTACCATAATTCATTCATTTAATTTTTTAACATGTACATACATTTTTGATCTTATAATTGGCTGGTTTGCGACATCAGCATAAATGTAAATTTATAAAACGACTTATTGAATATACGGAGCATATTTCTAAGAAACGTTTTCTTACGCTGGCTCGCATGTTAACGTAATCAGTGACGCTATTCAAAGTCTGAGAAAACAGCAAGTTGAGGAATGTCGAAGAGGGTTGATCCATGCTGAAGAGGAAAATATAAGGAGAAAATTAGAACAAAATGTCCTGAAATTGTTGAAGATATCCTTTCCTAGAAAGATGAGGAAGAACAGAGATTTGGCACGGGAAATCTAAATCGACTAGAACAGATGGGGAAAATGCTACTTGTCTTGGGGTGTCGTCTTCTTGTGACGTCGAATAGATTAAGAAGATTGGGAGGAAAACAGTTTAGGAGAGGTGAGGAAAAGAAAAACTGGTAATTCACATTCCGGGAAATTATCGTTCAATATTTTTTCTCTCTCGGCAGCACATCAAAAACTCGACGTTATCTCATCAATCCAACAATTATTTTAATATTTTTTTTTTCTTTTCAAGGCGTCAACCACGAGAGTCATCATCGTCCTATATTCCAAATTTCGGCCCATATATTATGATATAATTCTGGAAAGTCATATACTTTGTATTGTAATTTATACGACTTATAAATTTATAAACGTTTGTAACTTATAAATCTATTCAATATTTAGTATATCTAGTATTTAACCCTTCGTACACGGAAAACGTTTCGGACGTTACCTACCGGCAACTCGTAGCAAGTTATTCGCGAATACGTACACCCTGAAAACGTAATATTATACACTAAAATTTTAGAACCAAATAAGGGATTGTAATGAAATTTAGGTTGTATGTATTTGTGACAAAAAAAAAAAAAATAAATAAAAAATTTATATAGGTATATTTTTTTAATTTTATATTAATTTCAATTTTTTTATTTTTTTTATTTTATACATTTTTGTATTGGAGAAGTAAAAACAGTTAAAAAATTACGAGATGGTACTCTTTTAGTTGAAGTTTTCACAGATATCCAATCAGAAAAGCTCCTAAAATGTGAAAATCTACTTAATAACTTTCCTGTTAAAGTAGAAGCACATGGGAAACTAAATCAAAGTAAAGGGATTATTTGGTGACACGAACTAAATTATTGTACAATTGAGGAAATAAAAGATGAATTAAAACCAAAAAATATAGCCGATGTTAAAAGATTAACGTACTATAAGAATAATGAAAAACACCGCGAGCCGCGACCGTCATTTTTCACCAAAAGCGAAATATCCTATAAATATTTTTTACGAATTCTTTATGTCCTAATATGTTAAAAACTGAATATTATTTACATTGTCTCCGTAGCGGAGCCTTCGAGTTTTTTTTTTTTTTTTATAACTTTATTTTATTTATCCACACCTGTCTAAAATAACAAAGACAATCAGAGGATTGTCTGACTATAAAACTTCGAGTTTGAAGACAAATTTTAAATGCCTCCGCTCCGGAGACCTCGAGTGCAAAGGGTTAATATTCAGCCACGGTAGTCTCTAGGGCTGATAGACCCTCCTGGGGCAAACCCCAGCCTCTACAAAAGTGGGTACCCTTAATTGAAAATTTAAGGGGGAAACCTGGTGGTTGAGCGTGACCTGCGTGAAATCACCTCCTCGCAAGACTGCTGACCAAGAAACAGTACTGTGCACGGTACTGAACCCAAAACTCTTGATGGGTTGTAGTAGTACAGGTTTTTTTTTTTTTTTTTTTTTTTATCAATGGGTATTATATTAAAAATAAAACAACATATTTATAGTTTTTATAAAAAATTGAGGCTACCATCATACAATAAAACGATAAAAATGACAATTACCTTTAAGAAGGGGGATTACCTTGCACCCACAATATTACAACTATACTAAATTCTAAGAATGTCTATTTAACACGTGCTCCCTATCCGACACCTAGATCAAAGCTTGCTTCCGACCTGGCAGTTCCCAAAGGCAGCTCCTGCCAATTATCGATAATTATTACATTTATTCATTTGCAATATTAATATTTTAACAAAATATATTCAACTCCTTTGATCAAGATCGCTCCCGTCAGACTGTTCTCGAATCGGTATTAAGCAAAATTACCGAGCTGTAACGATAGTTCAATATTCACAAGCATACAAACACATACTAATACCATTTTGAATACATTTTAGCTTATATTAGGTCTCCGGGGCGGAGCCATGTAAAATTTGTCTTCAAACTCGAGGGCTCCGCTACGGTCAAAATGCAAATAATTTTCAGTTTTTAACATATAAGGACAATAACAAATCTTAAAAACTATTATAGGACATTTCGCTTTGGTTGATAAATGACGGTCGCGGGGTTTTTCATTATTTTTATAGTACGTTAATCTTTTAACATCGGCAATATTTTATGTTTTTAATTCATCTTTTATTTCCTCGATTGTACAATAATTTAGTTCGGGGCACTAATCCCTTTACTTTGTTTCCCATGTGATTCTACTTTAACCGGAAAGTTAATATCTAATAATAATAATAATAATTGTTTATTTGTTTACGGGGATGTCCCCCATACAAATAGAGTGTATACAATTACAATTAATTAGAGTGTATACAATGCATTTTTTTTTTCAATATTAATTCCTAGTGCCATCTTTTTAACTTTTTTTTTTTTTTTTTTTTTTTTTTTTTTTTTTTTTTTTTTTTTTTTTTTTTTTTTAATGCAACGACCAAACAAAAACAAAACAAAGAAAAATAATAGCAGACGAACAAGCAAGTCAATAAAAATAACAAGCAATAACAAGAAAATAGCAATAAAGAGTAAATAAGAGGCACCAAAACAGAATAAATAACATATAGTGATTTAACAACAATAAATCAAAATATCAGGACTATTATCATGTCTTCGGATCTATTCTTCTAGCATAAATCTTCGGAGGTTAAGACTTCGCACTGTATACTCGAACAAAGCTCTGTAGGTAGGTATGTCAGCATTTTGTATAATCTGGTGGTACTGATGTGGTAAAATGTTGATGAAGTTAGGCAAGTAGTATTTTCTATAAGCTGAGTAGATCGGGCAAGTACAGATGAAGTGGTAGAGAGTTTCGTTTTCTTCCTTATTACAAACGAGGCATTTGTCTGCAGGACTCAACTTATATGTGGAGTACCGGTGAGAGATACTTATAAATTTTACGCTGGATGTTCGGATTTGCGTGATTATTTTTGCTTGCAAGTGGGGTAGATTTATCTGTAGATGGCGCTGTGGAGTAAATGCTGGATTGTAAAAATGTTGATAATTTGGACAAAAAGATGAACTGTACATCCTTTCCAGGTCTGTTCTGTGAAGGGTTTCCTTAATAGAGCTAAGGGCTTTTTCTATTTCTTTTCTTCTCTCTGTTGAACTTATCGCGGATGTTATACGGTCCTCGACTCGAAGTGAATTTAATATATCTTGCATCTGCAGGAACCAGTTATGCTTTGAACTGTTAGGGTGCAAAGTGGCAAGTCTACAAAGGGCGTCAAAGCACACTCTTGGGTACCTGTTGTTTCGCATTTCTACTATTTTTGTTACCCAGTTTAACCGGAAAGTTATTAAGTAGATTTTCAAATTTTAGGAGCTTTTCTGATTGTATATCTGAGAAAACTTCAACTAAAAGGGTCCCATCTCGTAATTTTTAACTGTTTTTACTTCTCCAATTAGATTTTTTTTTTGCTTTTAAATATAAGGAACGGCGAAACCTTTCTGAAATCGAAGGAATTTCCATCTTTATCAGCTCCAGTTCTCTTAAATATAAAAAATTTTTAGTTCTATTTTCAGTATTCCCAAAAAACGTCCCATTACATTTAGATTTTAAGAAATATATATAAAACTTAAAAAAAATAATATTTTTTTTGTAACTTTGTGTTCTTGAAGCTTCACAGATACATATAACCTAAATTTCATTACAATTCCTTACTTGGTTCTAAAATTTTACTGTATAATATTACGTTTTCAGGGTGTACGTTTTCGCGAATACGTTGCGTCGAGTTTTCGGTAGGGAACCGTCCTAAACGGTTGAAATAAATAAACGAAATTGAAAGAAATACTTGATATTTTTTTTTCTAAATGAAGCTATATGAAAAAAGTGTATACATTTTTTTAAAAATATTTTTTATAAGAAGAGAAGAGATCCCTTCCCTTCACTGACGTCTTTCCCACCGATCTCGCAATTTTTGCGAATTAAACGGGAGAGTGGACAATTTCGAAGATAGGTGATTGGCTTGACCGTGATCTGTGCCTGGTGGCTCAAGTGGCAAGAGCGCCTTACTAGTGATGAGGAAACCCTAGTTCGAATCCCAGCCAAAGCCAATCTCTTCTCTACTTATAAAAAATATTTAAAAATTATATTAAGGATTTTAAAGTCATCATGAGAAGAAAAAACATTGGATTATACATATATATATTCTTAGAAGTATTCTTTAATGTATATGTATATGTATTCAGCATATTATTATTAATATACAATTTTGCATTTCCTCATTTTACTCATTTCTGAGAATATTTACTGAATTAGATAATAATTAAAGTTCAACCTTTATGCAATTTTATAACATTAACATTGTATTATTGTTTCATAATTTTATATTTCCTTAGCAATTATTTGTTAAAAAAAAACTCAAACAATACTTCAGAGAACGCGAGGAGAAAATAATGGAATTTTTAGGCAAATCATTTCATTTACCTGTTGAATAAAACTATCATAATTTTAATATAAAATAATTTTCATAATATATTATTCAAAACATTTAAAAGTAAAAGTGCATAAAAAACCTATAAATTATTCTGAATTTAGTAATATTCTGGAATAAAAATTTAATTCTTTTGAAAGTTAATTTATAAGCATCATTCAGCTAAAAATATTTCGCTTGAGAATGCAAAATCCTCAATTTTCCCTATTTTTTTTATAAAGAAATTGATTCATTTATAAAGGAAAGGATGATCTCTTCAAACAAATTTTAAAATCTATGTTAAATTATTGGCCTCCCCATTAACTTTTTCTACTTTTGTTTTTTTATTAAAAGGTCTTAAAAAGTTTGTATTTCTTTTTCTAATAAACAGTTTGTTTGTTTTGCCCTAATTTTTATAGAAATAAATCATGTTTTTGCAGGTAGAATCACAACTGTTATATATATACTATATATATAATTGTTACTGGTCAAATGAAATGAGTGACTATTGTTAAAAAGACCCTTTTTATTATTTAATTAAGAGTCCCATAGCGCGACCTACCTTAGAATTTCAATTAGCAAGAAAATAAGAACTTTCTTAAGAAAATCAAATACAATTACACTGTAAAATTTTGTTTAATTTTTATTTCAATGAATTATATTGAACGTGAGTGCTTAGAGGCATAGACTATTACGTTTCCTCTTTAAAAACATAGTAATATCGATGGTATAAGAAACTATTCACAGTATCGATAGTTTCATATCAATACCTTCTCCCAATCTCGTCAACATTTTGTGAATTTATCCAAACCTCATTCCGAAAACCTCACCGTATATGAATTTGAATTTAATAAAGAACTTTTTATTTGTGTAAATAAATTGAGTGCTATTTTTAGTATTTATAACTATTTTTCTTGTTTTTTTATTTCCTGACAAAACAACTCAAAATGTTTCATGGGCCGCTCCAGCAACAGAATGTGCTTGTAGATTCTATCTAATTCTTCTGGTACGAAAACTACGATAAGAAACAAAGATGAATGTATATATGTACCATAACAATGGTAGATATATGAGATTATCTATTTTAAATAATTATACTCACATAATGTCAGTAACGAACCTCACGATACGCAGCCGACGACGGCAAAAACGCAACGAGCTAAGAAAATGAACATTCCCCATCTGAATTTAGCAACTTAGCAAACAATTAAAATAATTAAAGGAAAAAAATACAAGAATGCATACGATAAATTTTAATCTTTTAATATTTGTTCCCTGGTTCCCATTGAATGCCCTTAATCGGAATATAATATACTCGGTTTGCAGTGGGAAATTATTTACAGTTACGTAAATTATTCTATTATATATATATATATATATATACTTACTCCCTGGCGCTACAGGTCTATGTGACCCTTGGCCTTCTGAACTATCTCCCTCCATCAGTCGCGATCCCTGACAGCAGTCCTCCAGTTTTTTATTCCCAATTTCGCAGCCTTTACGCGCCGCCTCCTTCTTTACCTCATTTTTCCATCGGCTCCTCGGTCTGCCTCTTTTCCTTTTTCTTTCGAGGATTTCCATATCCAGCATCTTTTTCTGCGGCCTCTCCTCTTCCATCCTTTCTACATGACCAGCCCAACGTAGCCTATCTGCCTTTATGTGGTTAACAATGTCCTCATTTTTTATTAAGGCTACTATTTCATTGTTGCTCTTAACCTTCCACTTTCCGTCAATCCTCTTTGCTGCACCATATATTTTTCTTATTATTTTTCGCTCAAAAACTCTCAGTTTTTGGCATTCTGACGCTGGAAGGCACAAGGTTTCAGAACCGTAAGTAGCAACTAGTCTTACAAGTGTTTTATACAATTTTAATTTTGTTTTCCTTGACAGGATTTTTGAGTTGAAGAGCTTGAGGTTCGCATAGTAGGCCCTATTACCGGCCATTATTCTATTTTGTATCTCTTTACTTATTATGTTTTCACTAATAATCGAGGAGCCCAGGTAAGTGAAGTTAACTACTCGCTCCAATTGATAATTGAGCAGAGAGATATTCTTATTTTGCCTGTCTGGGTTGTTTTGATTACTTGTGGCCGTTACCATCATATATTTTGTCTTTTCTTGGTTCAGGCTGAGACCAACTTTGCTACCACTTTTTGTAATTAATGCGAATGCCTCTTTTAAGGCTGCTTCACTTCTGGCCATAATTGATCGGCATAGGCGCATATTTGCGCCAGGTTTTATTGGCCAGCGTTCCATTTTCATATATATATATATATATATATATATATATATATATATATATATTTGTTATATTAGTGTTCTTGAGGTTCTTTAGTCAATAATAAACAACTATATTATGGCGACTTTTCGAGACTATATTGTTCTCATAATCATGTCAATGTTGCTGATAAATAAATCTATATAAAGCACATAGATTTATAGGCACTAACTAACAATATTGCCCTAATGTACAACTAGAAAAGAAGAGAGAGAAATTTTCAATCGAGCATATATATGTGTGTGTGTGTTTGAATGTATGTTTGCTTCTATGATGTATATTTATAAAATAATACATATTTTCAGTAATAATTCAATTAATGTGTAGCCAACTCTTTTCTTAAGGGGAAACCTTCCAAATGCAAATACATTTTATTCTATTATATTATATTATACCAAAGTAAAGTGACTCAAATGTAACTGAATACTAAGGGGTCACCTGTAGTGTAGTGGCTAGCATAGCAGCCTACAAGACGAAAAATCATTTGGATGGGACGTCAAGTGGAGGTCCTGAGCATGTACTGTAGCATCGTCCGATTAACCTCAGTGCATAAAGTGCGTCAAAAAACCCAACAAACTGTATTCTTCGTTCTCAAAGTTAAGACTAACGCACTGGTCGCTTACATATTTGTAAACCTTTCAGTTGATAGAGTTAACTTAAATTTCAACATTTCTCTTTAGAAAATTCGTAAATTTTTTTTTTTTTTTTTTATAATAAACTGTTGTAATGACCTATTTCTGTAATACTTTTAAAAACATAAAAAAAATCGGGTGCGATGCGCGCAACACACAACTTTCACTTACTTGGAATAGAAATCGACGAAATGCCATTCCTCAACTTCATACATTTCAGTATATACTTATATTGTAGATCTCTATAAGTTATTGAGTATCTGTATAGCAAAATTTTATAATTCTCAGCACTTTTCGATTCATTACTGCTAATTTATATATGAAGGAACCAATTTCATCAACAGTTGAGTTTTTTTACAGCTTGCTTGTTTTTAACTAAGAGTTGCTTTTTGCAAATATATCGTAAAGGTGAATCGATAGGTGTATTTTAAGCCGTTTTTGAGTAAATAAAAAAAAAAAAAACACGTGAAATGGGACAACATTTGTTAAGTAAAATGCCCCCTCCAATTAATCAATTTTGATGATTTTTTTACTGTCGCATCGCGGGCATATAGATACATCAAATACCGAATTTAATCAAAATCGTTAGAGCCGTTTTTAAGAAAATCGAAAATAACCTAAAAATTAGACAAAATTCTTTAAATAAAGTACCCCCTCCGTTAGACTGATTTTGATGAAATTTTTGCTGTCACATCGCGGGCATATACATAAACTAAATACCCAATTTCAGGTCTGTGCGGTTTATAGTTTTGGAGCTAGTCTGTTCATATACACACACACACAAAGACCATTTCGCGGGACTTGGTTAATTGGACTCAGGGTACCCCAAAACGTGTATTTCCGTTGAAAACCGGAAGTCGAAATTTTTCACGATCGCAATACTACCACTTACTATATATTTTATATATAGGTAAGTGAAAGTAAAAACAACTGCAACTTTGTTAATAATTAATATCAATAAAAGTACTTTCCTCAGAAATGTTGAAATTGGAGTTGGTAGTTTGTCTTATATGTCCAATACATATATTATGTATACTATATGTAATAGTATATGTATATTACATATATTATTACATATAGTATCAAACCTGTGGGGGAACCTCACCCTCGTATAGGTAATTCACCAACCCTTGCAGTACCGACGAACCACGAACAGCTATTTACACTGAACCTGACGTCTAGCAAACAACGATGTCTGACCGCACCTATGCGCCTTAAAACGATAATTTTCATTACACTTTACGGCTGACTTGGAACTAGCGGCTGTTCTGGCTTTTGCTCTAACTTATTATGGATAAAAATAACTTCAGAAATGTGCTAAAAGAAGGTCTAGCAGCTTATCTTAACTAACCCAAAAGAGACACTAGTGCTATCCCCGATCACACAGGCAATAAGGTAAAGTAGATTCGCTATTCGTGGGTGAGGTTCGCTCGTTGTAAAGGCACCTTACAGTGGAACAAATCCAGTTGTGTGTAGAACCAAACAATCCACACAGACCTGGAATACAGATCTGACTTGTGGGTTAGCAGGCTCCTATGTGGGTTTTTTGAATATCAGTTTGTAAGTAGGTACTTATTAGTTATTTTGCCTTATTGTTTGTTGTTGGTTTGTTTGTTTAACTCCCTTTATGCTACTAGGCTAATCGGAAGATGCTACAGTGGGAGTCCTAAATTTTGCCTATCCAGGTATAATTAGGATTCTTAACAGGGATCTTTAACGAGTACCAGACATTGTACAGGCTCGGGACCTCCATCCAAGGGACGGTATAGCCAAGGATTATTTTATTCACATTAAAAAATACTAGGGCCTTTAGTATTGTAGGTTGCTATGCCAACAACTATACCACAGGTGACCCCAGTGTGTTTATGTCTAATAATTATTAATTAATACACACCCCAGCATTAATTTTTCTCGAATTGAAATAGGATAAGTTCAAGTTTCAAGTCATTTTATTGCACATTCTATATAAATATTAATGGTAAAATAAAAAAAAAATGAATATTTTTACACATAATTTTCTCTTTCAATTCAATTGTCTTCACGAGCTACGAGTCACTTTAAAAAAAATATATATAATGGTACAATTAAGTTTCTTGAATAGGATTTCCCAGAATTAGAAATTTAATATGCGGTAATTTAAAAATAAATTAAAAGATGTGTTGAATAATTTCCCCATTTTCTTCAGGATATCTCGATTTTGAAACGAGGCACGAGCTACGCATTACCATGAATTATCAACACATCAAGAGGAAATAGAGGGTATATTTAAAGTGCATTAAGCTGCTTTTCTGTTTGATATTCCGATGAGCAGAAGCTGAGAGCTTAAACCAATGAATGAGTTGTCAAATAGTTCAATGCAAGGTATTAATCCAAACAATGTCATGATTTCTAGTCCTCTCTATGCCAAAGACCATTCAAAATTTCATAATTACAAAGAAATAAGAGGTAAAAATATGGCACATAGTTATGTCAAGCTGTTCAATTTTAAAAGGCTATATAAATTAATAAATAAAAATCAATAAATAACAATAAAAATAAAAATAAACAATAAACAACAGAGCTGCGGGTTCGAGTCCCGCCCTGGGTGGTGCTTTTCTTTCGTAGGAGAAGTATCACCCAGTGCCATGGGTGTTAGTATGGGCAGTATAGGGCTTCAGTGGAAGCCTTGAAGTCCCCCCAAAAAAAAAAAAAAAAAAAAAATTACAATAAAAAAAACACTAATAGAATATGATATAACAGACAACTTAATATCCTTTAAGCCCATCAATAAAATCCAAAATATCATAACCGAAACTAAAGATAAAATCCCAACAATACAACAAAAAGATCTAATTTATAAAATTCCATGCGAGGACTGTAAAAAATCATATATAGGCAATACTTCAAATAATCTCAAAACACGAATATACAACTATAGAAATAACCTCAAAGAATCATCCAAAACCAATACAGCCCTATCGATACACTCTAAAAACAATTAACACAAAATTAACTTCAAAAATGCACAGATTCAATGCACTAAAAAGAAACATTATTGAATCCATATATATTAAAAAGAACGAAATAGAACTAGTAAACTATAAAAAAGATTCTGAGATAGTAAACATTACTTTGCAACAATAAATAAAATATAACACCATCAGGATTAAAAAGATAGCAGACTCCCCACAGGTCAGACACCGAGTAGCATGCAACACCATAAAACAAGTATATATATACTCGTATTAATGTATATAAAACACCAATTCAGCAAGATTTGACAAATTCTCCATTAGAATGATCAATTATTTAATATTCAAAAGAGTTTTCTTGCCATTTTATTTGTATTATTATTTATTGATTTTTATTTATTTATTTATGTAGCCTTTTAAAATTGAACAGCTTGACATATCTGTATGTCACATTTATACCTATTTATAATCTATGTTTGTATGTATAGTAGTTGTTATACAATTTATTGTTTATAATTGTGTAAGTAAATGGCTATAATTAATTAAGTACTGTACACACAGGTGACGAATGAAACACACTGGTCCGAAACGTCCACCAGATTGAAAAAAAAATATATAAACTTATATAACATGAGACTGCAATGGGATGATGTTAGTTCATTATTGTAAATAAATAAAGCAGTCTACCTAGATAGTAAGAAAAAAGAGAATGATACATAACGCGGCATATTTGTCACAGAGTTACGTCACAGTAAATATACTCGTTTAAAATAACTTCAAACTTTAAGTGTATCATAATAAATAGCATAACAAAAAAAAAAAAAAAAAAAAAAAAAAAAAAAAAAACTACCACATAAACAAAACCATGGAGGGTCTTGTGAAGGAAGAACTGTTTCTTGTCATCGGTCGTGCAAGGTGTGATTTGACCGTGGCCACGCTCAACCGCCAGGTTTCAATTCCCTCTTAATTTTTCAATAAATTTATCTATAAAGTCTTTTATCTATAAAGTTTGCAACAGGAGGATCTCTTCGCCACCGAGACGATTATAACATAATTTTAAGGATATCCTTACCCAGACCAGATTCGAACTCGGTACACTGAGCACTGCAGCTCAATGCCTTACCAATGAACTACTCAGTTCCATGATCCTAATGAAAACATCCTGGAATTTGGCTAAAAAAAACAGAGTCAGAATGCTCTCTTTAATAATTCCTGCTAAGAATATTTTTTAAAAGTAAACTTCATTTTCAACCACGAATTCTTTCAATTCAACACCTTTTTCCAATTGATTATCCATTCTGGGGGACCATAGTTTTAAATGGTATGCTCTAATTTTGTTAATGTCAATAGTAATAGGATTCAAATATTGGTATCAAAGTTTTCACCAGATAAAATATCTTAATTTAAAATTATTTTAATTTTTTCTGCTAAGCCCGAATTATCAACGTTGTGTAAATTGAAAATATATGAACACATCCAAACTAGACTGTCTTAAGTCTATTTTCATTAATTTTTTCAATAAAATTAATTCATTCAACACGAGACTTAAAAGGTTCTGGCTTACTAATATCTCTTAACACTTTAGTAAATGGATGATTTTATTATATTTAGTGGTTTCAGATTTTGTTATATTCGATTTGGTAAAGATTGGCCGTTATCTTGAAATCGATAAATATAGACTCCAACAATCTGACTCTTAGATCCCAAATTATAATATATTGTATAATAAAAATAAATAAAGCAATGATTGTAAAATCATCTCCAGGTTTAGTGATTTATATAATATGAAGACTTAATTAACCAACAAAAAAAAGTCTTATAAATAAAAAGTCTCCGCTGTCGGTAAGTTTCAATAAGTATCGGGCATAAAACTATCGATACTATGGATAGTATGAAGTGATGACCGGGGGAAGGGGGGGGGGGGGAGAATTGTACAATTTTTCATTCGAAACGATAGGAGCTGTAATGCACGTTTCCATTTGCTCTTTTTACTTTCACTTACCTATATATGAAATATATAGTAAGTGGAAGTATTGCGATCGTGAAAATTTTCGACTTCCGGTTTTCAACGGAAATACACGTTTTGGGGTCCCCTGAGTCGAAATAACCAAGTCCCGCGAAATGGTCTGTGTGTGTGTGTGTGAACAGACTAGCTCAAAAACTATAAACCCTGCGAACCTGAAATTTGGTATTTAGAGTATGTATATGCCCACGATGTGACAGCAAAAATTTCATCAAATTTACTCAAAGGGAGGGGGTACTTTATTTAATAACTTTTTAAGTTTTTTTCGATTTTCTCAAAAACGGCTCAAACGATTTTGATTAAACTGAATATTTGATCTATTTATATGCCCGAGATATGACTGTAAAAATTTCATCAAAATTGATTAACCGGAGGGGGGACTTTACTTAATAAATTTTGTATCATTTTCACGTGTTTTTTTTATTTACTCAAAAAAGGCTTTAAAGATTTTGATCAAACTTTGTATTTGATGTATTTATATGCCCGAGATATGACTGTAAAAATTTCATCAAAATTGATCTACAGGAGGGGGGACTTTACTTAATAAAGTTTGTATCATTTTCACGTGTTTTTTTTATTTACTCAAAAAAGGCTTTAAAGATTTTGATCAAACTTTGTATTTGATGTATTTATATGCCCGAGATATGACTGTAAAAATTTCATCAAAATTGATCTACAGGAGGTAGCCCCCTTATTTCATAAATTTTTTCCAATTTTTACCTTTTTGATCGATTATCTCAAAAACGGCTTTAACGATTTTTATCAAATTCGTTATGTTTAATGAAAATTAGTTGTTATTTAATATCAGGTAAGCTTTATCATTATTAAAATGTTCTGAGAGGGCTTAAATGGGGAAGGGGCCTTTTTTGTTTTCCTATAAAGTACCTTTGTTTTAAACTATTTTATTAGAAGATAAAAATACCTTTGTTTTAGTTTATATTGAGAAATGAACTGTCTGTCATCACGCCTAAAAATAAGAAATTGCTAAATATGATATATGAAGAAAATCAAGTAAACATATACAGGAGAAAAGAAGAAAAATAATCCGTCAACTCATAAAGCACCTTGAGCTCATGCATGCGCCGTATGCCTTTAATGACAAACCAATGCGTTATTATTAAAGATGTTCTGTTCATTTGAGAAGTGGCAATTAACAAAACGCATTAAGTTCTAATTTAAGTAAGTTGGTAAGTGAAAGTTGTATGTTGCGCGCACGCACCAGATTTTTTCATTCCATTATAGCATGAAATAATTTTTATCAGTTTCAAGCTTAGTCGTAACTGCAAAGAATAACAACTTATGAAAATGTCAAAGAAACTGTATTTAGAGGAAAACTATACCAACCCTCTCCAAGGAACCATGCAATCAGGATTCCTAGTTGTCGGAGGAGTTGATTGGACATGACAACATTCGGAAAGCAATCCTCGAATGTGTCGGAGTTTTTGAAGAAAAAAGGAAGTTGTTGTGACATTTGTCTAGACATACCTTATTTTGGACCATGTATACTTCAAAAAAATGTTCTCAGGTTGTTGATTTATAGAGGGTGAAAATATTTTGTTACAAAAACTGTGATCTTTTTTATATGCTATTAACCAAGTAATTTTCAAGTGAAGGGACTGGTAGGCAATCAGTTGTTTTGTTTGTATATTATTCCATCAAGTTGGAAGGCATGTATGAGCAAACCATTCAATTTTTCAATCTTATATTTTTTGCGTAAAGCTAATATTTTTTTTATTTGGGTATATAAGCATTTTTTTGTTAGAAACATAAATAAAATTACACTATTACATTTTATTTATTTTTCATTTACATGAATTATATAGGACGTGGGTGCTTAGAGGCAGAGGATATAAATTTATCCTTTAAAAACAAAGTTTTCGATAGTACCAATCGATAGTTAAAACACTATTGATAGTTTCGATAGTTCTATCGCCTGTTTTACGTCACTACCTGGAGCCATTCTCAAGCCTTGCATCATACTTGATTATTTTAAGTAATTGAAAATAAGAAACTGTTCATATTTAATAACTGGTAAATAACTGATTCAGTTGCTCGGAATTTGTAGATACCAATTTTATATGACCAACTGTTTTTTAGATGTCATTATATGACGCCTCCAGCAACCAGGTATTAAATATTAGCATTTTTTTTTTTTTTTTTTCAAATACATCCAATAATCAAATATGATGGATGGCTTGATAATGGCTCTCGGCGCCGAAAAGTTAAATAAATTTATGACGTGTTATTGTTGAAAAAAGGTCTATCATATGAAATAAAGCAATACAAAATAACATAATTAAATCTAAAGTAAAATGATTATTTTAAACAGTCTTTTAATTTTACCAACAAAGTCACAAAAATATATCATTCATATTTGGGCAAAAGAGCTTAAGTCATAAAACTTTTTTTTGCCTCGTCTTCATAAAATTCATATAAGAAAGGGTGGGATCACAGAAGAGAAAGATTCGATCACGATCGGAACGAACTCACGGTTAGCTCAGTGGTAAGAGCGCTGCGACGTAGATGCAGAGGACCGTGGTCGAATCTTTTATCTTCTAATAAAATAGTTTAAAAATTATAAATTAATTATCTAACGATAACTAATTACTACATAACAACATACAATGTGTATATTTGACGTATGTCAACTAGATCCCGTCTGTCTGGACAATTGTTCAGCCCCCCGGTACTTCGCTACAATGTGGCGAGACCTGGTGGGTGGGATCACAGAAGAGAAAGATTCGATCACGATCGGAATGGACTCACGGTTAGCTCAGTGGTAAGAGCGCTGCGACGTAGATGCAGAGGACCTGGGTTCGATTCCCGGCCGTGGTCGAATCTTTTATCTTCTAATAAAATAGGTTATAAAATTCATAATTGACAATTGACTAAACCTTTGTTGAAAGAATATAGTTTCATTTATTATTCTGGAATAAAAAAATACAATCAGAAAGAATTTATAATGATTTTCAATAGCTTGGTAAATCGTTCTTTAAGCTTCACATTCGATGACATAAACCCTTTTGACCAATCACCAGTGATATATCACAAGATCTTTTATAATATGCCTTTAAATGTTTTATGTTAAATAATTTTATGTACGGTTGCAGGGGAACGAAATTAACGATAGTTTATAATCAGCACAACTTTCTTCTTTATTATATTTTCTATCTATTCTTGATAGTATCTATTCTATTTTACTATTAGATATAACATTTCATTTTTTATACTAATTTTTCACTTTACTTCTATTTATTACTTTAAAACGTGTTTACTTCATCATTTAAGTAATTTTCAATATCATATCGCTCTTTTCGAGGAAATGAAATCTTAAAGAAGATAATAAAATAAAAAGCTTGTTTGGATGATTTTAATTTCTTTTTTATTTTTATTCATAGCAAACAGTAGAAGAGTAGCATTATTATATAGTCAAATATCTCATCTCATTTACTATAGATAGGTAAGATATCAAGAAACAAAATAAAAAATTCTTGTCGTGAGATTGAGCCAGAAGGGAGCGCTAAAGATGGCGGGTTTCATCAAAAATTCTTGTTTTCTAGTTTATTTATTTATTATTTGCTAGCTGTTGCATAAATACGTTCAAGTCTAGACGCTATGAATCGAACTGTACCTAATAATTTATTTCCTCTATCGATTTATCTTCAGTTCAGCCCTCAAACCCCGTTTCTTCTACTAACCGATTTCCTAATTAATTAATAGATGTGAGAAATAGTCAACTGTTATTCTCTATGATAGATTGATTCATAATCAGAATTTTCAGATAAAAAATTTCTCAAATCCTAGCTTTGATTTCATAGGTATCCTCAATTATCGACGTACCTCAGTATTATTTCTATCTTTATTATCGTATAACTTCCTTCTTTATATTTCTCAAGTTTTTATACATAGGTAATTTATGTATAATCTCACCTTTTGTCTTGTTATTGAGTCCAGACAAAAAAATTTGTATACAGCACCATCTATTTTCTTAGATTTAAAATGTTATTTTCATGTACTTGCTATGTCATTAGCCTTTCACTTCAAAACCCCGTGGGGCAAACTAATCCCCAACCACTACCCCACACCTTATTTTACAGTCAGTCATAGTATTGCTCTGGACTCAGAAGGTAAATATTAGATTTTATTTTATCTTGCTAACCAGCTACTTATTTAAATATTCATGTATAATGCTTACATCTTTTATATAATTATCAGTTTTGTAAAGTAATTATTTAATTTTCATCTTCTAGCGTAGATACTCATATATTTGTTTTCATTTAGCCCTGATGAAGATCCACAAGTTTGATCGAAACGTTGGCTTTTCAAAATAAAAAATGTTTTTAACTGAAAATCCTGATTAATAATCAACCTATCATAAATTATTAATAGGATTAAAATTTATAATTTAGTAACTATCTATGATTAGTAAATTTATAATAGCACTAAAAAATATCAATTAAAGTTAGCAAATTAAGATCAGAGGTTATAGAAGCGATATTTCTTTTCCCGCACGATTTTTAAGGAGACAATATGAATAGAAGTGACATTGATTATTAACAGCGACAAGTCTAAAGTACTTATGAAAGGAAATATTTAGTAAAATTCATGAATAAATAAAAGATTATTTTTATATCTTTATATTATTTCTTAAAGGTTTTTTTTTTTTTTTTTTTTTTTTTTTTTTTTTTTTTTTTTTTTTTTTTTTTTTGGTACGCCATGACTTTTTTGATATTAGACCATATAGAGGGGTACCTCAGGTACTCCAGGCGGGAGAAATGATCAGATCCCCAGAAAATATACTTATAAATATTTTTTTTATTGTTTTAGGGAGACTAAAGTTTGTTGTCCCATAATAAAGTTATATTTTCATTCATTGCTTCAAAATACCAGGAGAAGAGGTATTAGTAAAATAAAAGTTTATTTATCCATTACTCAAAAAAATACCGATTTTTTTGTCGATTAAGTAAATGCAAATGTGAAAAGTCTTCGCATTCCCCAGGTTTTATTCGTATAATCTTTTTTTTTTTTTTTGCGCTATATGAACTGTAACATGAACAGGATTTTAAAGGCAGTAGCCAACATTACTAATAGTCAGCTTGTATTATTTTTTTGAAGATGTTGTAATCATGGCAACAACCACATGTGCCAATTGTTGTTTACTTCTAACCAGTTATGTATATCCTGCTTAATAAAAATCGTTGTTGGGGTCACCTGTGGTGTAGTGGTTAGCATAGCAACCTTCAATACTAAAGGTCGCGGGTTCGCGTCCCGCGGTGGCCCTAAGATTTTTTAATGGAAGTAAAAAATCCTTGGCTATGCCCTCCGTCGGATAGGACGATAAATGGAGGTCTCGACCGAGCCTGTATGATGACATGTACTCGTTAAATAATGCATGGATAGGCAAAATTTAGGAATACCACTGCAGTATTGTCCGATTAGCCTTAGATGCATAAAGAGACGTTAAACAAACAAAAAAACAAAATGTGGCTTGCTATGTTCACTAGAGATAGAAATAGTCTTGAGATTACATCACCGGCCAGGAGATAGCAGCACTTCACTGCTAATCTAATTCTCCATTCAGCTTTATATTTCTTTATATTGAAATATTATTTTAGTTTACTGCGTTTTAAATCTAGGACTGAAACATGAATTAAAGAAATATTCTGACTTGCCACATATTATTCTCAGCCGTATTTACACGGAAAGCGAACATTTCAACCCAAAATAACGACCCTCAACCTAAATTTACCCTAATTACCCTAAAAAAGAAAACCCTAACTAATTTTACACGGATATTGTAACCC
Source organism: Aelia acuminata (assembly GCA_911387785.2). NCBI lineage: Eukaryota > Metazoa > Arthropoda > Insecta > Hemiptera > Pentatomidae > Aelia > Aelia acuminata. The sequence continues at coordinate 135,821,392 of OU426981.1, forward strand.
AGTAAAAGAGATGTGTCAACAGACTGCTTATAAATAAGAGATTAATAAATCTGGAGCCAACAACGTTTTATTTAACATTTACCACCCTTTTATTTTTGACTATAAATAGACAATTTTTGAAAATGGCATACTTAAGTGCCACCAGAGGACGAACACTTTTTTTTTTGTGCCTCCCTCCTCGCCTTGGGCTATACGGGGTTTCCCGGGCCAGGGGAGAGGGTGGGGGAATTATGCCGAGTATAATTAAGTTTTAAGTTCGAAATTTAATTTTTCGATGAATTTTTTTTTTATTGGAAAGTGGGGTCAGTAATTAATAGAGTGGTGTACCAAGAATTAAATTGGCACGAAAAAATTTCCAGATGCTCGTTTGAATTTTATATATTGAATTTATATTGATTTTATATGAAATTTGTTTCAAGAGATTATAGAAATTATAATTAGACTGAACGATCAAGTTTTTCTACGATACATCGTAAATAAGGATCGATACAAAGATTTCATAACAACGCCCGATAACAAATTGGAACTAAATTTTTTTGTTTTGATTACCTTAAAATTTTTCAAAAAAAACAAAAAAAAAACAACGGTGATATATTATTCTTCTCAATCAGAGACATTTATTAGTGCCTTATTTAAATCAATACTTTACGTATTTTCAAACAAGCTCTGGAAACACGTTGAGGAATTTTTTGCATGCGCAGTGCGCCTTTCTTGGTTAACAATTTAAGTAGTTAGTAAATGTTTACTGCGCAATAGTGATGTAAAACGATCGATAGTCTCCCTTATCGATAGTATCGGATAAAAACTCGATACTATCGATAATATGTGGTGGTAAAAGGGAGGGGAGTAGAATAGTTGATTTGGAACGATAGGAGGAAAAATGCCTTTTTTTGATGGGGGTCAACTATGGTATACTGACGTGGTTAGCGTGGCAACCTACAATAATAAAGGTAGCAGTTTCGCGCCCAGCGGTAGGCCTAGGATTTTTTAATGGGAGTGAAAAATCCTTAGCCATGCTGTCCCTCGGATAGGACGTAACATGGAGGTCACGAGCCTGTACGATGTCAGGTACTCGTCAGGTACTCGATAAAGATCCCTATCTTAATTATCGTCTGGATAGGCGAAATAAAGGACACCCACTGAAGCATCTTCCGATTAGCATGGTAGCATGAAGGGAGTTAAACAAACAAAAAATATAGTCCGGGATCTGAGGGCCAAAAAAGGTGCATGATTTATGGAAAATTTTTGATCGTATAGGCTTCTGTTTTTGAATTATCTGGGGATTTGATAAAATATTCATACAAATAACTACTTAGACAGATAGGTACTTGTTAAAAATTATATTTTATTTTAACAGATGGAAGTTAGTTGTTTAATTAGTTAAAATGGTTATTACTTCAAAAACCGAAGTCTTAGCAGGAAGTAAGCACTTCGAATAATATCACGTTTTTATTTGTATTCCCCCAGGATTTAGCTAATGTTGTGTGTAAGGAGCTTGTTTCATGCTAAATTTGATGTTCTGCAACTTTTAGCTAAAACATTTTTCATTTAAACTAGATATTTTTGAATTATAGGACTCACACTGTAGCATCGTCTGATTAGCCTTAGTGGCATAAAGTGACGTTAAACAAACAAAAAACTTTTTTTTTTATAGTACTTTTTTCTTTTCTTTTAATTAGGGAATAAGATAAACTTTTCTGTCAATGGAGGGCGGGTTCCATTATAGCCAGAGGTAATTTTTGTCAACATAAAGTTCGATACAAAATAAAAAAGTCAAGGAAAATGAATTTAGAGGAAGGTGTAACCAACCCTCTTTAAGAAATCACGTTCCCGGAATCCTCATTTGTCGAAGAAGTTGATTTTTAAGGTACAAGACGCGACAACATTCAGAACCCGATCCTTTAGGTCTGCGCTATGTAGATACGCACTTTTTGTTAGAAAACTAAATAAAATTACTCTCCTACATTTAAATGAATTAGATAGTACATAGTTGCTTAGAGGCAGGTGCTATTATTACTTTTCCTTAAAAAAAAAAAATAAGTTTTCTATAATAGTATCGATAGTTGGAAAAACTTTCGATAGTTTAAAACTATCGATAGTATTGCACCACTACTGCGCAACATCTAAAGCAATCCACATCTACAGCAAGCATTATATTTTTTGTTGTGGTCTTTTTTCTTCGTTCTTCGTTTCTTTTTTCGTGTTTTTTTTTTTTTTAATTTTCTTCGTGGCGATGATTTTTTTCTCGGTTAATGGATACTGATAAAAAAATTCTTTCAGAAAAAAAGTGTGGCCTTAGGGTTAGGCGAAGAACAACGTCTGTGGTCAATATTAGTTACATACCTAATTAATGATTTTATTTTGTTTCTAGAAATGAAATGTTATTTAGAGAAAAAGCGAATCTATTTTTTAAAAGGTTGGATATGGAAAATCGTTCCTATGAAACTCCCTGGTTATTAGTAGTGAGAGAAAGAAGAATCGCAGTTTTTAAAGTCGAACACGAATGAAAGAACGAAAAATAAAATAAGAATAAAATAACGATAGAAAGTTACGAATCCCTCTTACAAAGTAATAACCCATAAAACCGGTTAAGACTAGTTCATTTAAACCTTGTATCATTTTAATAAAATAGGAATAAAATAAAATGACACGTGTTCGTTCTCCATAAGTCAGTGGGACATTCTGCCTAACTACCTCACCTTGACAGAGATAACAGTGAAATTGATTAAATGTGACAAATCTTACAGAAAGAGGTCAAATCGTTAATGGGCTAAAGGCCCCTGGATATAAATATTGTTTGTTTTAACGTCACTTTATGCCACTAAGGCTAATCGGACGATGCTAAACTGGGAGTCCTAAATTTTGCCTATCCATATCCCCGACCTTTAGTATAGTAAGTTTTTATGCTAACCAGTACACCACAGGTGACCCCAAGATAATAATAATAATAATAATAATAATAATAGCCTTTGATTATGTACATTTAAGGAATAAATAAAAATCAGAAATTAACTTAAAGTAAATAAACAATCATCTTCTTTGTACATAGGCCTTCCCATATCATTGGTTGTAATAGTAAAAATTATAATATAGTCTTTGCTATTTATGGGAGTAATGGTCTACGCTGTCCCAGGTGACCAAATATATTTATATCTTGGGGTCGGTCAATCTTCGACCCCAAGATATAAATATATTAAATAAAAAATCCTAGGGCCACCTCGGGACGCGAACCCGCAACCTTTAGTATAGTAAGTTTCTATGCTAACCACTACACCACAGGTACCCAACATATAAATATATTAAATAAAAAATATTATATATTTTGAATTAGTCTATGCTTACTAACCTCGAGGGTTCGCGCCCGTGGTGGCTCTAGGATTTTTGAAAGGGAGAAAAATCCTTAGCTATGCCTTCCCTCGGATAGGACGTAAAATGGAAGTACCAAGCCTGTACAATGTCAGGTACTCGTTAAAGATCCCTATCCTAATTATACCTGGATAGGCAAAATTTTGGACTCCAACATTAGCGTCGTCCGATTAGCCTTAGTAGCATAAAAATGGACGTTAAACAAACAAAGAAACTTTCCCCTACCCATATATATATAATTTATAAAATTATAAAATATATTTTACTTTGCTATAGGGTCATTCCAAATCAATTGGTCCATAGTGGTTGCTCGATCATTTTAGAAAAAAAATATAATTTTACCACCAACACGTATGGAATCAGTAGTTCAAATCAATTTTTTAAAAATTTTTAGGATCGTCCGTTTCAAAATGGCAGCCATTTTTGTTTCACCTTTCAGGCCGATTTTTGAGTTTTAAAGCTCTCACAGAAAACTCATTTTCTCAAGACTGGGAAGTCAAAGACTAATAATTCAAACACAATTGTTTTCCTTAAAGTCTGTTCTATATTTCGTTTTCTTTTTATTATTTGAATATATTGCAGTCCAATACTTGAAAAGTGCTATTGAAAACAACTGCTTTAAATCTTCAAAACACCTTTTTTGAGGGTAAGTTTTGGGTATAAGGGTTTGTACGCCAAAGCTAATTTTTGGCATGATAATAAACCTAACTAACTAGCTTTCATTAAAAGTATTCTTAATCCGTATTTTCTTTACCTAATTTTTTTATGAATTTTTAAAGTTCAGATTTTTTCATTTTATGTTAACTTTAGGCTCTAATATCTCTGTTGGGCCAGGTAATAAAAATCTATTTTTTTTTACATGTTATGCTTACATGCAACATAAACCTACTGCAAGAAATTTCAACCTGTATATTTGAGTACATTGGTAGCTACGAATTTTTGAAAATAGTCATTTTCGTGCTTATTTAACAATGAAGAAAAACTCATTTTCTCAAGAATGGTAAGTCATTCAAACACAATTGTTTTCCTTAAAGTCTGTTCTATATTTCGTGTTCTCTGTACTGATTCCATACGTAATTGGTGATAAAATTATAATATTTTTCTAAAATGATCGAGCAACCACTTTGGACCATTTGATATGGAATGACCCTATATAAAATATATAGCAAAAGAAAGTATTGCGGTCGTGAAAACTTTCGACTTCCGGTTTCCAAATGGAATATAGGGTGCTGGGGGGAAGTTCTGGGTTCAACTATGGGGTCCCGCTGAGTCCAAATAACGGGCCTCAGGCTAGCTAAAAAAAAAAAAAAAAAAATGATTTCGTGTAGTTTTTACACCAAGGACGGTTACAGGGGGGGGGGGGGTCAAAAGGGTCATAACCCGACCCCTCCCCCCCCCAATATATTATTTTAAAAATATTTTGGCCTTTCAATTGTTTTGTATTTGTTAAGAGAATAATGCAATCAGGTATTTACCATGAACTGAACATAATACATTACGTCGTTTAGACAGCAGCCCTTCTTAATACAAGGTAATCATCTCATTAAAAAACGATGCTGTCAGCCACATGATTATTAGACAGGGGGGCCAGGACCCTCCAACCATTTCGTGCAGTTTTCCACACTGATAAAGTAAAATTCTACTAACCTTGTGGCGGAAATTAGAACTAAGCTAAAAAAAAAAAGATTTTTAAGGAGTACAAACATTTTGTTGATTAATTGAAGAAGAGGATTACTCATGGTTAGATTTGATTTATCTTTCGAATATCAAGTAATTGTTTAGATATCAAGTAAGTGTTTATTTCTTCGTTTATTTTAAATAGATTGAATATCCTCTTGTTCTTTTAATTAAATACAACACTTTGAATATTTAATATCAGTAAATACTTCAGAACATCCCTTTGGAACCCAAAAACGCATTAATAGCATTTAATCTCCAAAATCCAGCTTGTTTATGAAATGGCGTGGCAAACCAAAGTCAGTCAACCGTCTCAAGTGACAAATACTTAATCGCAAATGTATGTTTATCATTGAAATATATTATTTAAATGATGAGAAAATATATAATAATATATTGATGAAACAAAACACGACAAACATGATTTAAATCATACTTTAAATGTCACATGATTTAAATCGTGAAACAGAACACAAAACATGAGATTTAAAAGAGTTCTATACTTGTTGGAACAGTTGGAAAAAACTATTCCAGAACGTGTTTGTGACTGTTCTAGTCATTTCTTATCCCAATTAGTTCTTATCCCACTCTTTTTATTTTATTTATTTATTTCACGTATTTTAAAATTTATGTGTGCTATTTTCTTTTAATTTTAATCCTGATTTGTTATAATGCATTATTTGTAATAAGAATGTGATTTTTAAGAAATTAAAAAGCCTGGACAGGAACTGTGTAGTTATTACATGGCAATGTCTGTTTGGGAACATGAAGATAGCAAGTTCAAAACCCGGAGCCAGGGGAAAATTTAATTATCTCGGCATCAATCCCCCACCCTCTCCCCTGGCCCGGGAAATCCCGTATAGCCTACAAGGCGAGGAAGGGAAGGACCAAAAAAAAAAAAAAAATATTCTTACTTTTATGTCATTAGGTGCTTTGTTACTCAGTAAAGTATTTCACTGTCTAACCGACAACTATCTTTTTTGTTAATATTTTAGGTTAAAAACATTGGATTAACCTTTAGGTTAACGCTTGGCCACTTGCCTTGTGAGTTCTTTAGGATCAGAGACTGTCGCCGAGACGGGCTCACTGTATGACAGGTATCATGAGGTTCATTGAGGTACGCTGAATGACTATGCACGTCGAATTGCCTGTGACACCAATAGTCAATCCCACTACTGACCACAGTCCACTTGACCTCTCTGATAGCAACATCTCCTGCTTCACTATCCTCACTCCATGTCCTCTGACAGGTCGTCCTATGTCATGTATCCTGTCAGGTAGATGTATCTGTCCAGGACATCTCTAGGACATCCGCAGGGAGCAGATGGCGAAAACACCCGACCAAAGGGCTCCTTCGGTTCACTTACCCTAAAGGCAGTTTTAGGAAGGATACAAACTATTGTTATTTCACATTTTTCGCCGAGAATACATTGCTGAGAATGTAACAAATGACTGATAAAAGAACTTCCTGAGAACCTTAGCTCAGGCAGTGAAAAGCACAGGATTGGATTTTTTTTTCCCGAACTTTAATTTCCTCGGAACAATTAGAGAAGTCTAAAGGTCTCTCTAATTGTTCTTCCACTCTGGCGTTGATTTGCTGCCCGTCGCTTCCAAATTATTGTCCACCTCTGTCGGCTTTTCTATACCTCGCACAGGGCAATATCCCAAGCCGAACACTTATTTATGAAAACAAAAGTATTAGTATATAGTATAAAACTAATTTGGGTTTAAATAACTTTTATTTATGAAAAGTTATATTGTTCCTATTTAGGAATTTAGTAAAAAGATATCTTTATTTTATATTTCTTTATTATTGTAGGATCATCACAAGTTATCAAGACGTTTCGGAATCCAGGACCCCGTCATCAGCTACACACTTTACTATACATTACTGCTATTCTCGATAATAAAACAATTAAATAAGAGTAAAATTGTTTCTTGTTTGTTGTTGTTTCTTTAACATCACTTTATGCCACTAAGGCTAATCGAACGATGCTACAGTGTGTGTCCTTAATTTTACCTATCAAGTTATAATTAGGATAGGGATCTTTTAGGAGTACCTGATATCGTACAGGCTCGGGACCTCCATTTACGTCCTATCCGAGGGACGGCCTGGCTAAGGATCTTTACTCCTATTAAAAAATCCGAGGGCCACCTCGGGACGCGAACCCGCGACCTTTACTATAATAAGTTTCTATGCTAACCACTACACCACAGGTGACCCCCTCATATGATTTGTTTCACATTACGTAGGGTATCTAAAAACAACATGCAATTTTTTTTTCTTAAATTTGCGTAGATGATTTCAACTCCAATGCTCAGTTTATATTTCTCATTTACATTTAGATAGATGATTCGAAAGATAACTTCGATAAATCGATATTTCATGGAAGTCTAACAATATTTCACGGTCCAACGAAGATGGATTTATCGATGGTTAACTGGATATGGGTCACTTTTCGAGGACGAATCCTTCTCAACTTACTTTTATGGCTTCTCTTGGGACCTTATGTGTCAGATAGATTTTTATTTTGATGAATAGAGGTTTAAGTTTAATAGGTGATTAATTGGTCGTTTGTTTGTTTTACGCCCCTATATGCTACTAAGGATAATCAAACGATGCTACAGCGGAATTCCTAAATTTTGCCTATCCGGGTATAATTAGGTTGGGGTTCTTCAACAAGTACCTGACATCGTACAAGCTCGGAACCTCCATTTCACCTCCCATCCAAGGGACGGCATAGCCAAGGATTTCTTACTCCCTTTATTTAGGGTCACCGCGGGACGCGAACCCGCGACCTTTAGTATTTTAGGCAGCATTGTTAACCATTACACCACAGGTGACCCCATTAAATAGCATTAATAACAAAAAAGTGTTATCACCTCAACTTTTCATTTTTTTTTTTTACAACTGATGTGATTGCAGTTACAACCTACTCAAACACACCGAAGTACCTACGTCTTAACGCTCAAGCCTACCTATTAAATCAATTGATAGTAATATAAAAATTTAATGTTTAATATAAAGTTGCTAAATGGCACTTTTTACTCAAATAAAGTAATTATTAAATGAAAGTAGTGAAAATCACCTTTCTTTACTTAAAAAAATTATATTTTTGTAAAATATTTTTTTAACTCAAATATTCCAACATTCGATTATTGTGGGAGATAACAATTGAGTTTAAGAATTTTATCTAACTGCCTGGCATGCATGCTTGGCTTTTCGATTGCCACGGGATATTTCGGGGCAATACAAATTCTTTATATAAAAAATCCTGTGATGCATATCAAGATGAAAACACTGAACGCATGGAATTATTTTGAACATTCAAAAAAGGAACCGTAGAAATTAGCCTTGTCATTTCGAATAAACTGTACGAATTTATTCGCTCTGAGAAATATGACTGGAATCCTTTCAGGATCACCGTGTAATCGGACCTAAATTTTTTGTTTATTTATGAAACGCAGAAGGTTAGTAGGTCAGTTAAGTATCGAAAAAAAAAAATTAAAAACAAGACACATGTATACGAAATAGAGCTTTATCAGTCCAATATTTACTATCTAAAATCTCTAGAAGAAAACCTAGTTTCTTTCAAAAATAAAATCATTCATAACTATTTTGTTTTTTACGTTACCAATTTGGTAGCCAATACAGGCTGGACTTATAGGCTTAATAAGTTTCTGATTTCTCTAATCATGTGCGGATTGAGGGGGGTGGGTTGCGACCCCCTCAAATATGTTGGCTCTTCAATTTCTTTTTTCAATTTTAAACTAATAGCGCTATTACTACTAGTTACTACGCCCTAAAAATACGCTTTAGGTTTTTTAGATGATAATTATTTCATAGAAAATAGGTGCTGTTAAACAAATACAAGTTTAGAAAAATAGAATAAAGGCTTAACGAACCCGCCGACGCACAGTGGGAAAATTTTGTAATTTAGCGGCCAAAAATCTACAACTCCTGATCGAATGGCGATAAGTGAGAATAAAAAAAAATAAAAATGCCATCACCCTAAGTATTTCAAATTAATTTTTACATTAATCATATCTTCACTTTAATTTAAATAAAATATTTTATTAGGAACAGGGTTATACATAGAGAATGAAATGAGTCAGTATTATTATCTATTGAGCTTTCTCCTTATATAAATGTCTTATTCATGTATTTGCTCCATTTGAATGATTTTTAAATAATTATTGCCTAAAGAAGAAAAATTTAATTTAAAATATCCAATTTTTTAGGACTTTTAACGGGGAAAAATTCAAATTCAAATTCAAATGATTTAACTGAAAGTATATTTTATATATTTATATTTAATAACGATATATCGCCGATCGATCGCATCTGATCAATTAAATTCTATTATGGTATTTTAGCACCCTTCACACTCTACCACTGAGAAAAAAATTAGAACCAACTATTGCCAATAAAATAATTTATATCAATTTAAATAGTATCTTTTCATAAATTACATAGTCAACGTGGATGAAATCAAAATGCGTTTTTATCCAATAATTTTACAGTCATCCTTCTTATTTATAAAATATGTTTGGTGCTGTATAAAAAGCTCAATAAGAAAAATAAACAAATTTATTTTAAGCAAAATCTATGCTCATCTCTCTGATATATATTTTTTTTTTTTTCTATTGAGCTTTACTTTTTATATTATTGCACCAAACACATTTCATAAATAAGAAGAATGGCTGTAAAATTATTGAATAAAAATGCTTTTTGATTTTATCCACGTTGACTATGTAATTTATGAAAAGAAACTATTAAAATTATTTTATTGGCAATAGTTGGTTCTGATTTTTTTTTTCACAGTGATAGAGGATTTAGAGTATAAATATATTATTCATTAAATACACTTCCCTGCCTTTCGGCAACGCGGGTTTCGGCAACATTAACATATGACGTTCATGCGTTCGTTAATGTTCTGCAATTCTTCTTCCACATTAGTTTTATTCTTTATTCTTATCTTCCTCTTCCATCTGCACTTCAATCCGGTGGCCTCCCAGGAGTAGGTATCCTTCAAACTAGGTAAAAGATTTCTGGACCCATTGATGTTTTCCAATCGTAAACAAACTCCTTGTAGTACATGTAGTTATTCTGAGAGACTAGCTGAGGAAAATCAGCCTCCGACAGGACAAAGAGTCCAGTTTTCCTGGCTCTTTGTGTCTCAAAGACAGCGCAGTCTATAACGATATGCTCAGCACTTTCTAAGACTGCATATGTATATGAATGAATTCCTTCAGCGCATCCTGTTTATATAATTTATCTGGCAATTCCTCTCCCGTCACTTCTCTCCTGCTCGGATTTAGTTGATAGTAGTTAGCCCAACATAAATCGCCAGAGCGGATTACTCAGGGGGATATGATTAATGACACAAGAAGAAGGAGACGGGCTGCAGTTCGCAGAAATTGCAGTTAATTATCTTGAGCATGCAGCGAGAGGATTGCAGCTAACGGGACCCTTTGGGGACGCCTTCATTAGCGCCCTGGAGCGGCCATCCATTCTTCTGATGGGCGCCACTTTTCATTGTGCGCCCCATGACAGCTAGCGCCCATCTTACGAGGGAGGGAATTCAGCGTAGTCCCTCCGCCCTAACTTGTTCTTGGAACTAGGCCGTTGCACCGGGCCTATTATATGCACATCCAGTGCGCTCCATAATGTCTTAGCTGCACAAAATACTCTTGAGCTCTTTCTTGGTGCATCAAACATCGTATACATCGTGACAGTTTTCTCGAGACAGTGCTATCAGTTAAAAATCTAGATGAATCGTGGTAAAGGCGGTTGGACAATAGACTTTGAAAATGTAACTTATATATTAAGGAAATAATCCAGAGAGTTACGAGCACAAAATATATCTGTACCTTAGTTGTAAAAGACAATGTCTATTTAGAGGATTTCTTGGTTTTGTACATTAAATCTACATATTATTTCTCAAGGCCTTATTTTTGTCGGTACGCCATAACTTCGTTAATACTTCATCAAATTCTATGAATAATGCTATATTTTAAAGCTTTCCTACCATTTACCGGAAAAATATATAAATCACTCATTTTGCTTTCATTTTGCTAGTTATAAGCGCAAAAGCGCAGTTTTTGCTAGAATATGGTCGTAGAGGTTTTTAAATGGTGCCAATCCTTTTAATTTTTCGAGGAGAACATTCTCGGTCATTTACATTTTTTCGATTAACCCCTTCGTTGGCGAGTTGTAAGCGAAAAACTGCAATTCTCAGCGGAAATGGTCGCAGGGCTTTTTCGAAGGTGTATTTTTTTTTCAGTTTTTTCGAGACGAATATTATGGACATATACACTTTTCAGAGGGTCGCCGTCGTTTGCGAGTTACAAAAAAGAACATGCGACTCAATAAAATCAGCGCACTCGCTTTCCGTGAAACCGATATATGTATTTAAGTATGTGGCGTTTTCCAGGGTGGGCTATTTCAGTGACATCCATGTCTGTGTAAAACAACAACAAACAATCACAGATAACGTTATTTTAACTTGAAAAATAGTGTTTAAAGAGGTCCTGTAAACATGTAAATATTATATAACTATGTAAATACCTTAAATTAATGTTTTAAAAAGTGAATAATCTACAATTTAACCACATCTATTCTTTACTTCAACCCTCACATATGCCCATGACGCATTAATCGCACGGGTCAGCAAGTAGTTTCTTATGTCTATCTCAAATATTATAATAGATTTGTGATTATATATAGTTAATATAAATGTTCCTTTTTTAATATTAAATTTTTCAATATGACACACGAACTTTAAACGCACTTTGGAAGTTTGACTACAGCGATTTTAGTCCATAGACCATAATTCAATAATCTTGTTGGAAAATAAAATTAAATCATGGTACAGTAGATCACAGCTCACAACTTTCACATGCAGACGACATACCAGCAGTTTATACCGGCGACAACCAAATTCCGCAGACAGAAATTGTACGCTACCTTGGACTTCTGTTCGAAAGAAGGATTACTTGGGGCCCACATATCGAAATGAAACAAAACAAAAAAAGACACTGGAACATACGTTGAAAAATACTTTACTCTCTACTTGGTTCTCTTCTTTCTCTTAGTGAGGAAGAGTGCTTAATTTATAGGATTTTTTAAATCAAGGAGTCTCTTCCGTATATTTAAAATTTTATTTACTTTCCCAACGTTTCGGGTTATTTGCCCATCCTCTGGGGTTATCTTATCTAAGAGTTACTTTCCTTCTCATTCCAAAATGCCAATTGTCATCTAATATTTTTTTTTTGAATTAGTATATATAATACTTTTATCCTATTTTACATTTTATGGCATATATGAAAAGAGCATTTATTTCATTGTCACATTTTAAACTGATGTTGCTATGGTACTTGGACTATGAGGTGGACTTGGTACTTGTACAAGTACCAAGTACAAGTAAGATAACCCCAGAGGATGGGCAAATAGCACAAAACATTGGGAAAGTAAATAAAATTTTAAATATGCGGAAGAGACTCCTTCATTTAAAAAATCATATACTTTACTCTCATTTTTCAAATCTTCTAAATTGAAATTTAGATAGAAATCGAATAAATACACTTAATTAATTTCACCATATACGCCTTACAGATTTTCTGCTAAAAAGACGCTCTTAGGAAAACAAAAAAGTTTTAGAACATTCTAAGACTAATACACGAGATTTAGTATTTTAGGATCCTATGCTAGCCCCTACACCACAGGTGCCCCCGACCAAAAAAATGAGAAAAACTTTGATTGAATCTGTTTAATATTTCATTAGATCCATGTACTACACATATTTTACAAGAACTAGCAATTATACCTATTTCCCAGAAATTTCTTACTCAAAAGAAGGTCTCTTGAAAGAACTTAAAATATTTAAAACCAGGTTAATCCAAAGGATAAGAGAAGAAAAACCCAATATGTAATTACATTAAAAGAGCGAGAGTAGCTGAATGTCACAAAACATATGCCAACCTTAAGTATGATTGTGGTTATTTCAAGTAGAAAGACTTGAATTTTATTCGATTAATTTTTATGGCAAGAGGGGAATTACTAAATATAAAAGAGGAAATTGCTCTCTATGTAACATGAACGTACCGGAGGATATCTTTCACTTTATATCTGTATGCCCAGTATTAAAAGAATTCAGAAAAGCATTTTTGGGAAAACAAAGATTAGATTATGATGAAACCATAAAAACTTTAAATGGACCAAATTACAAAAACGTATATTTGTTTCTAGAGACAGCCATCAATTATGGATATGAAATGGTCAAAAATTTGAATTTTGAATAAATTGTTATATATGTAAATAAACATATGTATGAGTATCTACATTAACTGAAAGATTTATTTTGATTGTATATACACTATAGATAATCACATTCTTAAGAAAATGCTTATTTGGACTATTTACATAGATATTAGAAGACCATGTTTTTTTTTTTTTTTAAATTAAAATCTAGGTTATTGTTTATGTTAAAATTAGTTAGTATTATTAAGCGAAATATTCGACAAACGAATACGTTCATTGCCGAAAAAAAATCGTATATTAATTTAAAATTATTATATTTAATTTATATATATATAAACTCCCCGCCAAAAGTATTGCAACACTTATACATTTTTTGTTATTTTACCAGAAGTAAGTACCATCGTCCTGTTTTCCATAAATAAGGATAGGCTATGTTGTTATCTGTAATTTAATAGCAAAAGGATTAGATTTTATCTTATAATCCTGAGGAAACAGAAAGAATTAGGAATGGTATTAAGATAAGTTTCACTCCAAATTATCCAAATTCCATTCAGTGACCATTTGACTAGGTGAGATACACATCTCAAGTGATAATGAATGCTAGACGACAAGTTAGTGAAGTTATGGCTGCTCGTATCGTAGCCCTTTCCGAGGAAGGGTTATCTACACGTCAAATTGCTTTAAGGGTCGGCGTTCATTTCAGCTCCGTCTCAAGGTGTATGAAACGGTTTAGGGAGACAGGTAGCTATTCCAGAAGGCCAACAAGTGGACGTCCAAGGATCACAAACCCTGCCGATGACCGTTTCATTAGGCTACATGCACTCCGCCAGCGGAATTTAACTGCTCCAGACATTCAAAACCTCGTACGTGATGTCCGGAACCTCAGAATATCCACCAATACAGTCAGGAGGAGGTTGGTAGGTGCAGGCCTTCGGGCCAGAAAACCGGCAAAAGGCCCTCAGCTGACCGCACGACACCGTATGCAAAGGCTTAGGTTTGCAAGGGATCATCAACACTGGACTGTAGAAGAATGGAAAGCTGTATTGTTCACAGATGAGACAAGAGTGGCCTTGCACAATCCAGATGGTCGAGATAGAGTATGGAGAAGGCGAGGAGAGCGGTACAGTCGGTGCTGTACAGTTGGAGTCACTCCTTTCGGAGGGGGGTCCATCATGTTCTGGGGTGGGAGATCTTTTGAGGCTCGTACAGAACTTGTTCCTGTAAGAAGAGGCGCCATGACAGCTCAGCGGTATGTAGAGGAGATTTTAGAAGAACATGTAATGCCTTACATGCCCTTTATTTGCCCTCAGGCACTGTTAGTGCATGATAATGCCAGACCCCACATCGCCAGGTGTGTCAACGACTATCTGAATTACACTGGAATTCGAAGAATTGCATGGCCTGCGAGAAGCCCAGACCTCAACTGTATTGAACATTTGTGGGACACACTGAAAAGAAGAGTTCGACGTCTTCAACAAGCACCGTCAAGCTTAGAAGAGCTGGAGACTGCCGTTTTACAAGAATGGGATCAGATCTCCCAGGAGACCATTCAGCAGCTCTTCAATAGCATGCCAAGACGTATGGAGGCTGTGATTAGAGCTAGAGGGGGTTTGACAAGGTATTGAACCCAAAATTATTAAAAGAAAGTTACCTTTTATTTTTGTCATTAAAAGAAAAATTTTACTTTTTTTTTTTTTTTAAAGTGTTATTGAATTTTAAAAGGAATAAATTTTAATTTTCGTTGTATACCTTTTTTACTGTAATCACACAACCAATTAACTTTATTACAATATAAATAAAAAAAGAAAAACAAGTTTATACAGGTGTTGCAATACTTTTGGCGGGGAGTTTATATATATATATATATATATATATATATATATAGTATGTATAATGACTCATACAGTCATTTCAATCTAAAATACTAAGAAAGATCGTAGATGCCCCCTTTTATGTCACCAATGAGACCTTACACACTGACCTTGACATTCCTTACGTCAGAGAAACAGCCATAGAGCGCTACCGTAGCTTTCATGACAGACTTACTCTAAATTCCAACCCACTAACACAAGCTCTACACACTACCACAAACCCTTATAATCCGCCACGAAGATTGTTGATACGTTGGCCAAGAGATTTTCTGCATTAAACAGTTATCTTGCAGTTTTCTCTTACATTTGTCAACTTATTCGATTTTGCTTTGTTCTTGTATTTCTGTTTGTTAATTCCTTTTTGTTTGTGTGTGTTTGTTTTGGGTTTAGGGTTTGTTTTTTTTTGTACTTAGTGTTTTTCATTCTTTTATGGTATATTATAAGTCATGTCAGCATATTTGCTTATTACGCAAGTAGATAGCAAATTTAATAAAAATGTCTCAAGTTAACATATGTAAATAAATAAAAAATATATATATTTCTAATTCAAATAAACGTTTCTACAGAGTTGGGCAAATTGTAATCTGAATAATGATTAATGAATATGAATAATTGTAATCATAAAACACATGAATAATGAATAACCGTTATTCATAATCAGTTCGGAGTATTTTTAATGATTATTAAGTGTTCATGGTATTCATTTGAAATGAATAATGAATAACTGGTATTCAGTTATTCATGAATAACGAATACTGATAAATTCAGTTAGTCATTATTCATGAATAAAATATATTCATGAGCTGGGATTAATATAATATTCATCAATCATGAATACCTAATATTCATCAATCATGAATAACAAAAATTCACCAATCATCAATCATGAATACAATATATTCATAATCATTATTCGTTTAAATTTAAAAGACGAGGATACATTTCTGAATTAAAAGTTGTCCTAATGAGCAAGGACAAGTCCTAAGAGTGGGTGTAGTCAACTGAACAGCATTTGAAGTCATAAGTAAAGAATTAGACCCTAATTTCAATGGGAATTAGTATAGGTTTATTGACAAGAATGGAAAGAGCAAACAAATTCTCAATCATCATTCATAATTTGTAAGACCCAGAATTATGATTTTTTTGTAATCATGATAAATGAATTTATATGATTCATGATTAATGAATGATCTGTAATCATGAGTAGTGAATTCCCATTAGTCATGATTAATGAGTAATGAGTAATCATGAATAATGAATTCTTCTTAATCATGATTACTGACTAACATTTAATAATGAATAATGGTCATTCATGATTGTTGAATACATTATATTCATGAATACTTCACAACCAGTGATTAATACAATTCATGATTAATGATTCCACGCTAAAGAATGATTTGTGAATGATGATTACAATCATTATTCACAGTTTTGATTATTAGTCATAATCATAATTACATTTTTATTTAAATATGCCCAACTCTGCGTTTCTATCTATATATCTATCTATCTATCTAACTATTTCCCAGCCCCTGAACCACTACAGACAGACAGTTGTAGACTCCAGTAGACGATAAATATATTAGACAGGACAGAATAGGTCGCTGTTGCAACATCAGTCTTCCATGCTACCCAATTTGTCCTAGTGTCTAGTTCTAAGTTCCAGGATGTCAAGCCAAGATGATAACTACCAGAGCCTAGCTATGTGGTAGTGCCAGAGGTGTGGTTTAGCAGCTGCTAACAGGACACATCTATCTTTAAGGCGAGCAATGTGAATGAATCGATAGGCACCTGTAGTAATATTATCGAACTATTTAATCGTCAGGATTTTCAGTCAAAACATTCTTTATTTGGATATCCAACGTTTCGAAGCAAACATGTGGATCTTCGTCTTGGCTAAAATAAAGACATAATATATAAACGGCATGCAAGGCATCTATGCTAGAAGGTGATGAATAATTGTTTATCGTGTAATTATTAATTATAAATAAAAGTAACAAAATAATGGAAACCAAATCCAGCTGATGGTATATTTATATGACATGGTTATTTATGAAATTCAATAATTATATAATAGGGTAAACCGTACAGTTATTGGCACCCTTAAGACTAAATTTCAGTGGTGACATTAAAAAAATTACTCCTTATGAAGGGATCTTATTGAAACTTCCTATAACTCCTCTTCATCTATCCTTATAAAGACTCAAGAGGTTTTTTTGGTTTAAAAGTTCAATAGTTTTACAATATTTTATAATATAGCCTTACAAAGACTTATATTTAAGGTAAAAGTTTGAAAGAAAATATGGTAGGCACTTACAGTTCTGCTGGCAGGGGATCGCTATATTCCATCTGCACCAGCCTGAAAAAAAAATTTAATAAGTATTAGTAATAGGTATTAATAACAAAATTAATAATAACAAGGTATTATGCGAATCTTTAGAATAAAATTATTATAGTTTCAGGTCCATTGTAATGTATCAGTATATGAGACATTGTAAGTATCAGGTACATCATCCTGGGCTTCCTCAGCGGGGGGGGGGGGGGGAGGGGAGGGGAGGCAGCCTAGAAATTTTGGGAAACAAAAACTGTAAATTAAATAAATTCATATTCATTTAATATATTTATTTAGCATTACTTATATAAACACATATTTTAACTTTTAAATACAATCAATAAGTTATATTTGAAAACTTAATTATGCCTTATATAGCCATAATACATGGAAAACTTCCCCCAGGTATAATAATTGTATCAGCTTGACCCCCCCCCCAGACAAAAATTTCACAAGCCTGTCCCCTTATAAGAAAACCTGGAGAAATGCTTGCTTAGTATGAAAATAAATGTTACTATTATCAAACAAGTGTGTAGGAATTCAGTCTGTTTCTATCTTGCTGACTTCTTAGCCCTGAAGATGCCTGAATAGGTGAAAATTTGGCATGTAATCTGCATGATTAGGTGAGTTTTGAAATAATACTAGACCTAACATTCTATATCTGTTACTTTTATTCAACAGCCAGTAACTGTGTTCTTAATTGAAACTCATAAAATTTTTATTATAATAAAATTTATTTAAATATCGTTTGAGTCGAAAAAAGTCTCATTTTAAATATTTTGAAGATAGAAAAATGAAATTCCCCGAGTGAAACCAGGATATACAGCTAGTATGATATAAGGCTGAGTTATAGAAAAAAATGAACCTATGTTTGTTTTAACGTCACTTTATTCCACTAAGGCTAATCGGACGATGCTTCAATGGGAGTCCTAAATTTTGCCTATCCAGCTGTAATTAGGATAGGGATCTTTAAGAGTACCTGTCATCGTACAGGCTCGGACCTGCATTTTACGTCCTATCCGAGGGACGGAATAGACAAGGATTTTATTTTATTTTTACTTTCACTTACCTATATATGAAATATATAGTAAATGGAAGTATTGCGATCGTGAAAATTTTCGACTTCCGGTTTTCAACGGAAATACACGTTTTGGGGTCCCGTGAGTCGAAATAACCAAGTCCCGCGAAATGGTCTGTGTGTGTGTGTATGTGAACAGACTAGCTCAAAAACTATAAACCGTGCGAACCTGAAATTTGGTATTTAGAGTATGAATATGCCTGCGATGTGACAGCAAAAATTTCATCAAATTTACTCAAAGGGAGGGGGTACTTTATTTAATAACTTTTTAAGTTTTTTTTTCGATTTCCTCAAAAACGGCTCTAACGATTTTGATTAAACTGAGTATTTGATCTATTTATATGCCCGAGATATGACTGTAAAAATTTCATCAAAATTGATCAACCGTAGGGGGGACTTTACTTAATAAATTTTGTATCATTTTCACGTGTTTTTTTTATTTACTCAAAAAAGGCTTTAACGATTTTGATCAAACTTTGTATTTGATGTATTTATATGCCCGAGATATGACTGTAAAAATTTAATCAAAATTGATCAACAGGAGGGGGGACTTTATTTCATAACTTTTTTCCAATTTTTACATTTTTGATCGATTATCTCAAAAACGGTTTTAACGATTTTTATCAAATTCGTTATGTTTAATGAAAATTAGTTGTTATTTAATATCAGGTAAGCTTTATCATTATTAAAATGTTCTGAGAGGGCTTAAATGGGGAAGGGGCCTTTTTTGTTTTCCTATAAAGTACCTTTGTTTTAGTTTATATTGAGAAATGAACTGTCTGTCATCACGCCTAAAAATAAGAAATGGCTAAATATGATATATGAAGAAAATCAAGTAAACATATATAGGAGAAAAGAAGAAAAATAATCCGTCAACTCATAAAGCACCTTGAGCTCACGCATGCGCCGTACGCCTTTAATGACAAACCAATGCGTTATTATTAAAGATGTTCTGTTCATTTGAGAAGTGGCAATTAACAAAACGCATTAAGTTCTAATCTAAGTAAGTTGGTAAGTGAAAGTTGTGTGTTGCGCGCACGCACCAGATTTTTTTATTGTAGGTTTTTATGCTACAGGTGACTAGACTACACAACAGGTGACCCCAAAAATGAACCTATGCTACATAAAACCTATGCTACAGAAAAACAAAAATGAGTAGTGTGCTTGACTTTCTCATTGATTAAGTCCAACTAACATTGAGGCAAAAATTAGACGTAAGCTAAAAATATATATATATATATATATATTAATGAGTAAAAACTTTCTAAGGATTATAATTATATTTTATAATAAATGTTTACATGCATGCACATTTCTATTCGTACCCGAACGTTTGGTAGCCGTAACAGCGCCTATCGAATCGAAATTGACTGCTATAAAATTATAAATATTTTCACAGCCTCCTTCATATAATGGATGTTTCTTTTTTAAACAATCACAAGGATATCAGATAACGATCAGAGTTGAGCTGAAGGGTGGATTGAGTTAACACCGTTTCAAAGAATGCCGCCGTACTCTTAATCTTCTTACACTTCAGGAATTGTCAAGTTAATGCCCAGCTAATGCTGTCAGGTGGATTAGGGTGGTAGAGAATGTTGGTTTAAAATTGTGAAGAACATATAAAAAAGTTTTCACAAAAGTATTTATTTGCAATTTAAAATGTATTTATTTCAAACAATAATAATATTCCTTATTCGTATTGAAATTTTAAAATTTTTAAAAATTATTTGTTTACGACATCACCCTTAATATAATATACTACCAGAAACAAAGAAATATTAATGTGGATGTCAGCATAAAAATGATATCAAAAATATAGAGAAACGTACCAAAAGAAAAACAGGTCCAGTGGATCATGTAAATAAAACAAAGCATAGGTTTGATTTGGATGGGGTTGAAATAATACAAAAGGAACCAAGCAAGTATAGGAGAAAAATTCTTGAGGCCATGTCAATTTCAGAGAACCTTGATAAACGAGTAAATTTTAAAAATGACTCTAAAAATTTGAACAAATACTTTGCAGAAATTTTAAATAAAATTAATAATTGATTGTCCTAGTATTAAAATAAGTTATACGTTTGCATATTTATTTAAAAAAAATTATTATGAATTTTTAGAATTTTAGAAAATTAATAAATAGTAATCTACATACATGTAAAAATTTTAATCACGGTTTTGATTAATATTTTTCAATTGTTTATTTAAGTAACAGTGAAGTTAGATGTTGGAGGGGATAAGGGGATTGGTATAATAATCCATTTGACTGTGAAGCTTGAAAGAAAAGGTTGTAGTTTTTAACTAGTAATTTTTTTTTTTTTAAATTCTATGACAAGGGTACTCAGCCTTCTTTATTGAACATTGTGGTAACAGGTGGGTATACACATATTTCATTACTTAATTGTTTTTAATTTAATTTCTTAAGTTGAAATAAAAGAAATTCTAAATCTTAGATTTTCTAAATTTTATTTTTTCTCTTACATAAGTCTTAAAAGTTTAAATTCTGAATATTTTATTTTTTTTAAGTGCTATTATATTTTAAAAGGATATTTTATTCCATTTCTCTGCTAATTATGACCGCTGCGTGTTTTGTTTTATAATACTATGACATTGTTTTATTTGATATTTAATTTGTTAAGTTGAAATATATTGAAATTCTAAATTTTAGATTTTCTAAATTTTATTTTTTCTCTTACAGAAGTCTTAAAAGTTTAAATTCTGAATATTTTATTTTTTTTAAGTGCTATTATATTTTAAAAGGATATTTTATTCCATTTCTCTGCTAATTATGACCGCTGCGTGTTTTGTTTTATAATGCTATGACATTGTTTTATTTGATATTTAATTTGTTAAGTTGAAATATATTGAAATTCTAAATTTTAGATTTTCATCTTGAAAAATGGCTTAGTGCCGAAACCTAGAAAAGAATAATATAAAAATTTGAGGTTAATAAAAGGATCTATATAAAAAAAACTTGACTAATATTATACTTAATTATATTTTACGAATACGATTAGTATTCGCCATTAATTTTTCTCTACTAGTTATAAGAGATTTAATTAAACTTAAGAGGTATAAATATATCAATGCGTATGAAGAAAAATTATTAGTAGCATTTATAAGTTTTTCACGGAGATCAGACTTGGGGCATAGCGAGAAAATTCAGATATGTAACGTACGCCGGAACCTGAAAAAGTTTGAGAACCCCTGCGATAACTTATAAAAAGGTGTTCTGCAATATAATCGAATAATTTATACATAAAAATATTTTTTCTCTTACCGAAGTCTTAAAAGTTTAAATTTTGAATATTTTTTTTTTTTTTATATTTTAAAAGGATATTCTATTTCGTTTCTCTGCTAATAATGACCGCTGCGTGTTTTGTTTTATAATGCTATGACTTTGTTTTATTTGTTGCCTTTTCAGGAAAAGCTGAACTCTATTTATTATTGTACATCCTAAATGTGAGGCTTTTTTCATGGTTAATGATATTGATGAAGCTTATAATTACAATTGTCAGCTAATTGTTAGTAGTTTTTACTTTCATTTACGTTTACACTAAAACGTGACGTAAAGTCGAGCGAACAATGATGAATAACTCAAAAGCGACGCTAGCGCTATCCTCGAACACATACGTGAAATGATAAAGTACTTGTTCGTGTTCGTGTCAATTTAGATTAGCCGAACACTGTTCCGAACAGGCTATTCGAGGGTGAGGTTCGCACAGTGTAAAAGCACCTTATGGAGAATAAAATAGAAAAATAAGAGATAAACGTGGATAAAGTTATTTCTTGTCAATGTACTAAATTGGTTAACACGTCGGTTTCTACTCCAAGTAGGTTGGTAAGTGAAAGTTGTGCGTTATGCGCATCGCCCCATATTTGTTTATTTAAACATCACTTTATGCCACTAAGGCTAATCGGACGATGCTACAGTGCGAGTCCTAAATTTTGCCTATCCAATTATAATTAGGATAGGGGTCTTTAACGAGTACCTGACATCGTATAGGCTCGGGATCTCCATTTTACGTCCTATCCGACGGACGGCATAGCTAAGGATGTTTTACTCCCATTAAAAAATCGTAGGGCAACCTCGGGACGCGAACCCGCGACCTTAGGTATTGTAGGCTTCTATGCTAACCACTGCACCACAGGTGACCCCAAAAATGATCCTATGCTACAACAATGTAAAAATAAAAAGAAACAACAGTCACGAATTAGGGAAAAAAAATGAGTAATGTTCTTGTACCTTTTAATCATTAAGTCCAACTAACATTGAGGCAAAAATTAGACGTAAGCTAAAAAATAAAAAATATAAATATATATATATTAAAGAGTTAAATCTTTCTAAGGATTATAATTATTTTTCATAATAAATGGCTACATGCATGCAGATTTCTTTGTTCTCCTTATAATTTTTTGTTTAGGTAACGTCACTTTAAGTTACTGAAGCTAATCGGCTGAAGCTATATTGTGAGTCCTTAATTTTTTCAGGTCCAGATTAATTAGAGAAGGGATCATTAACGTATCTGACATCGTACAGTTCCAGTTCTTTCATTTTCCCCAGCGAAGGACCGTATAACTGTAAGTCAAATCACAGTAGATTCTAGTATGTAGATGTAGATGTAAGTCAAATCACACAGTACTAGCAGTAGATTCAACCGTCAGTTTAGTTAAAAAACTGTTCAGGATTAGACAATAAGAAAAAACCGACTCGCTATTGGCTGATTGACCATTATCACCCAGCCAACCTGGACATCGCTTAGAACTGGCAAGATATCTTCATCCTTTCGCTATCCTCGAACACCCTCCGGTAGATCCTGAGGAAAGGGAGAAACGCCGACGAGGAGTACCCGCGGCCGTGGAACAGATGTGCGTAGCGAATAACTCTCTGGACCGTGGAGGTCCTTCCCTACCGGATAACGTAGTAATTGCACATCGCCAAACATTTCTTTAACTTCGACTTCTTATATTTCTTATTTCTATTTTTAAAATCAAGGATTTTGGCTGAAAAAATATATAAACGCTACGTGATCTATCGTAGGTCCATCACAAAATGTCTTTGCAATCCGCCTGCCTATCTCGTAGAACGCCAATCTAGATGTCAAGCCACAACTAAGAATGACACGGTTTTAAGGATTTGTAAAACCTTACCCCTATCACTTATAGTGAGGTTCGTAAATCTTATAACAAACAGAAATAATAATTAATGCCAAGTTTATGAACAATTACTAGGAATTAATTCAAATCATATTATAACACTGATATGGTAGTGGGATTCAAAAATTTTTATTAAACAATAATATTAATTTAAAACTTTTGACAAACAACAAAAAATCAAATAACTAACAAGGTCATAAAAAGTATCAACTTGTAACGCCACTGCACAACACAAACGTAACCATGTGGTTCGATCTTCGGGTAAAAGACTAACTCGTCAGTCTATCGCCCCTTACATTTAGTATGAATCAGAACAGTCCAGAATGTTCTCGGCAAGCATAGAAGGTAATAAGTACAGTCACAAACATGTGCCAGAACAGTCACTAACATATGCTAGAACAGTTTGTTCCAACCATTCCAACAAAAAGTCCAGAAATCTTTTAACTCATGTTTGTGAAAAAAAAAAAAACATACAATTACAGTTACAATATTTACATAGCTAAGAATTGTTTGCATTACATTTTTCTTATATTGAAAAGAAAGTTACTAAGCAATAAGGATTAAAAAGTCGAAGTAAAGCAAAAATTGTTAATTATTAAACAAAGGCAAACCGTCCTAAATACGCTCCACCACCCACTAACTAATTTGCCAAATTCTCTCGCAGTTTCTAGTTAATCATTGTATGATTATAATTGAATCTGAGAATCTGTCGTTTGAGGAAGCCGAACATGCCCCCAAAAAAGAAAAAAGGAATTGGTATATTTATGATTCTAATTTTTACTTTCACTTACCTATATTTTTTTTTTCACTTACCTATATATGAAATATATAGGAAGGGAAATTATTGCGATGGTGAAAAAGTTCGACTTCCGGTTTTTAACGGAAATACACGTTTCGGAGCCCCCTGATTCCAAATAACCAAGTCCCACGAAATGGTGTGTGTGTGAAAAGACTAGCTCAAAAGCTATAAACCGTACGAACCTGAAATTGGGTATATGGTGTACGTATGTGCCCGCGATGTGATAAGCAAAAATTTCATCAAAATTTGTCTAACGGAGGGGGTACTTTATATAAAGAATTTCATCTACGTTTTATGTTTCTTCCGATTTTCTTATAAACGGCTCTAACGATTTTGATTAAACTCGGTATTTGATGTATGTATATGCTCGCGATATGACAGCCGAAATTTCATCAAAATTGGTCAAGTGGAGGGGGCACTTTATTTAATAAATTTTTTCTCATTTTCAGGTGTTTTTTTATTTACTCAACAACGGCTGTAACGATGCCGATCAAATTGGGTATTTGATGTATGTATATGCCAAAGATGTGACAGCCAAAAGAGAGCAAAAAGAGGGTTGGTGAGTGTTCTTACCATTTTGTATTGTTATTTATTGATCTTTATTTATTTATTTATGTAACGGTTTTAAATTGAATAACTTGACATGCATGTATGTCATTTTTATACCTATTTTGAATCTATGTTTGTATGTATAATGGTTGTTATATTTTTATTGTTTATACTTGCATGAGAAAATTGCTATAATTAATTGTGCACTATACATACAGGTGATGAATATGGACACGCTTGTCCGAAACGTCCACCAGATTGAAAAAATGTAACTATATACAATATGAAACTGCTATGGGATGCTGTCAGTTCAATAATGTAAACAAATGAAGCAGTCTGTCAAGAGAATATGAATGGTAAGGACTTTTTTTTATCTCATCAAAATATGAGTGATCGCCTAAGTAGTCGGACGAAAATCTACGATTCGGCCGATGTTGATGGATACTGACCAATCATGGAGATAGAGAGAATACCCCCAGAAGACACCTCCTGCAAGTAAGGTAAGGAGAAAGCTTAGCGTTCCCATCGGGCGGCCGTTCGATTTGGCACGATCTCGGGGCGTGCAGATAGGACGGCTCCCACGATCACAGCCGGGTAACAGGAATTCGAAAAATTATAAAGCGTGAGCAAACAATCTGCCGAGATCTGGAGGCTATCGAGTGCGTGCAGTCCGATCTTATTGTTCCCTGCTGTCTGGGCAGTCTTTGTAATTAGACGCTTTGGGCTAGTAGAGTAGTTCACCTTATGGTGCAATTTCGAAATAGATGGTATTGTAATATTGTACAATGATAAGGCACAAGGTGGTGATGGCAAAAAAATATATATACCAAGTAAAGCAGAAACACTAGGCAGGAAATGTGAAACAGGCTATTGTTAAACTATCCTCAAACCTCAACACCGTTCTTTGACATTTATTTTACGTCACTTCATGCCACTAAGGGTAATCGAGATCCTATTAAAATCGTGACATATTTAACCGACTTCGAACGAAAGAGGAGTTTACTCAATTCGATTCGTATGCACCTTTTTTTGTGCTTTTTTTTTTTTTTTTTCTACGTATGTTTACCGATTACTCGAAGATGGATGGACCAATTGGAACGAAACCTTTTGCATCTTGTAGAGTATTTTCCCAAGGTGGTCCCATTAAAAATTTTTTTGTGTTCTTAATTTATTTAAGAAGTTATCGGGAAAAAACATGAAAATAATTATTTAATTATCGCTCAAAATGTTTACTAATTGGAACCTTATGTAAATGACAAGTACTGACGACAATATTTAGCAAAGGAAAAATATTGTCATTTTGGAAAAAAACTTTATGTGTTCCCTTCCCAATGGAACATTGATATTTTAAAAAAAATCCATTTACAATCATAAACCGTAGTGTGTTAAAAGTTGTATAATACACGCACCGCTCTTCCACTTTCCTGAGTGATTTCATAAAATTTAAAAGGTACCTTTTTATATAATTAAAATAAAAAGGCCAGGAAAAGAAGAACGTGAAAGAGCGCAAAAAGATTTCGATTTTTTCCCTTAAAACAACGTACGGTTTTCTACATTTGTTATCTTCTCCAACTAAAAAGGATGAAATAAAAAACGTTTTATACAAAAAAAAATTAAACCGACTTCGAAACCTAGGAACCAGTAAAAATAAATGGACTGAAAAGTATGAAATAATTACCTTCTGATTTTAATGAATACTCAGCAAAATTGAAAATAGCATACAAAGTGGAAAAATGCAATAAGACGAATAATTTTATTTTGATATGTACAAATACACACTAATGGTTAATAAAAATTATTAAATTAAAATATAAAATACTGTGTTCAATACAAAACAATCTTTTCGGAGGCATTGATTTGAATGCCTACTAATGGAATTGTATCAGTAACATGTCATTTACATTTTGCGCCGCCTACGAAAAGATTTTGTTCTATTGAACATAGTATTTAATATTTTAATTTAATAATTTTTATTAAAATTCTTAGTGTGTATTTGTAAAAATCAAAATAAAATTATTCGTCTTATTGCATTTTTCCACTTTTTATACTATTTTCAATTTTGCTGTGTATTCATTAAAATCAGAAGGTAATTATTTCATACTTTTCAGTGCATTTATTTTTACTTGTTCCTAGGTTTCGAAGTCGGTTTAATTTTTTTTTTTAATAAAATGTGTTTTATTACTTACATCAAAGTCATTGAAAAAAGTATAAAATCTCAAATATTTTGTTTTGGTTATATTGACGTTGACATCAAATTGGCTAAGACTATCCTGAAATCTGTAAGTGTCCAGAATTCATCTAAAGATATTGTAACACTTATTATGTAGATTAACAATTTTTATTTAACGAAAATAACGATATTCAAAGCAACTCAAATTATGAGAACACAAACATTGAAACAAACACTTAAGAAGGTTACAAAAATTATCACTTTGTAACACAGAGATAATCATAAGACTTGCGCTTTAGACCAAGACTAACAGTCCAGTCAGTCGCTTCTTATAGGTGCAAGGAGAATGGTGTAGAACCTCCTGGAACGGCGTAGAGGTTACTCGAACATCGTAGTCAACGTAAAAACATACAAACACGTGCTAAGACATTTTTTTCCAACTGTTAGTTCGTTCCGAAAAACGGTCAGGGACTTTTAAACCGACGACATATTACAATCACAGATAAATAAAATTCCAATAATTTAAAATATTTGTTGATAACAACCAACAGGCAGGTACAGCTAGAGGTTCGCTCCCCTCCACATATACACAGGAAGGACATTTGCATACACTAACATGGCATGCTGTTAACTAAACTAAAAAAATCTGGAGCGTAATTATATCGATAGACGAGCAATTAAATCGATTGTCGGTGTAATGATGGCGGTTCTCTTTGTCCAGGTGCTAATTGCAACTAACCGACCATCAGGTAACTAACTATCAGGGAGTGCAGCAATTAACAGACCAGCTTGCAGCAAGCCAACTATGTATAATGGTCTTCATAAATAGTTATAATGTTTCCAAGGATGTGAACCCATGATTTATTTATAATCACTGTTAATAAAGAGACATATCAGGTCCATCCAACACGATACAAGATTCTGACTTGTTAAAGGCACAGTTAAACTTTTGAAATCGCATGAAAAAAATTTATAACAAGTCCTATTCTATCTTTTCCGAACACTAACGCATACCTAACTCAAATACCAAATTTGCTTAACGTTCCTTTATGCTAATAAGGCTAATCGGACGATGATACAGTGGGAATCCTAAATTTTGCCTATCCATCTTTAACGAGTACCTGTCATCGTACAGGCTCGGTCGGGACCTCCATTTTACGTCCTATCAGAGAGACGGCATAGCAAAGGATTTTTTACTCCCATTAAAAAATCCTAGGGCCACCACGGGACGCGAACCCTCGACCTTTAGTATTGTAGGTTACCATGCTAACCATCATACCACAGGTGACCACAATACTAAATTTCAGTTTCTTACGACAAATCGTTTTTGAGCTAGTCTGTTCAAACACAAACAGACCAAGACGCGGGTCTTGCTTATTTGGACTCAGGGGACCGAAAAACGTGTATTTCCGTTGAAAACCGGAATCGAAATTTTTCACGATCACAATTCATTTCATTCTCTTTCTATATATTTTTACTTACTATGTAGGTAATTAAAAGTAAAAGTATACGTACATAAACGCTTGCCAAAACCCTACGGAAATAGAATTCATCAAACGCACGAATATAATGTCATCACTCGACTTAAAAAAAAGAAGAAAAAAACCAAAAAAAAAAAAACCACAACGTTGGTAGCATCAAATTATTAAATTTACATGTGGGGGTGAAGAGACCATCTTTTACCGGATACCTGGAATGATCCCGAACATGGGAAGTACCATGCTGGAACAAGTGATTGGTGTAGTTTTTTTAGTGTAGATACGAAAGGATTCTATAAAGGTATCACACCCAAAAAATAAAAATAAAACAAATGAAGTAATTGGTAACAAAGGTAGGCTGTAGATACAAGACTACAGCAGTAGAGGGTAGAGCTTGCAGTTGGGAAGATCCACGAGTACCATAAATTAAATTAAAATAAATCAATACTTTTTTATCTGTATACAATTTATATTGTTGCAAGGCAATGAGCACTTTAAAACTATAAAAATATTTTTTAAAAATGAGACCTATCATATTCTCTCCCCTTGGTACTTTCAATGCGTTCTTTATTATCAAAAGTTGTTTGAACATCACAAAAACACCAAACCCTGAGGTATTTTTCGATTATTTCATTAGTGGAGAAATTAGCAACCTAAAGAATTCGATGGATATGTTGTAATTTTATTTTTATTCGATAAGGATACAAAATATAAATATAGATGTTGGCCAATATAATATCTAGTAGACTTTTCAAGTTTTGCTAGAGTAACTAAGTTGTCAACATAAATAAGAAATTTACGATGATTGAGTAGGAACAACAATCATAAATAGCCAATGTGCTAGTTAAAAAAAAAGAGAATTACAAAATAAATAAATAAATAATTTTTTTTACATCGATTGAACGATAATAGTATCATAAAACTATATATGTGAACGATAGTATTAAAGGGAAAATCGTTAGTATTAAAAAAAAAAATGCATGCATGGAAATAACATTTTTGGTGTTTTTTAATATTTCTATGTTAATGCATGTCAAAAATATTTGATGAGTAAATTTTAAAATCATTGCGTTTTGGGAATCATATTTCTCTCATTGGCGATGCGCACCTAGAGGTGAAAAGTGAATGAATTTATTTTTTTGCTTTCCTTTAATCAAGATTTGACAACCAAAATATTTTAAAAGTGGTATAAATTTTATGGTACTCTAGGAACACCAATAATTTATTGATAATTTTCAAATTTAACATTTCTGTATATTTGAAGTTTTCAGGTTAACTAAAGAACGTAATATTTTGATGTTTTTAAAAAATAATTTAGAACCTTCTAAACTTAAATTTAGAGCCTTCTTTTTTTCATTGTGTGCTATGGGTCGATACGTTGTTACAAAAATATATTTGCATATATACATTATGCAGTCGTTATTGCATTGTATTGCATCTATATTAATAATTTAGATGCAATTCTAAATTAACAATGAATAGACATATCGTCTATGATCGTCTATCGTCGTTGATGCTGCAAAAGGTCGTATGTCAGAAATTTTTGATTTTATTGAGCTTTTAATCAAAACGATTAGCTCTAGGGTCCTAAAATACGAAGTATCTCACCAGTCAATAGGAATGAAGAATCACGCACAGTAAAAAATATTCGAATTCCAGGCTTTACTTGGTCATCCTGAGTGACACCAGCCTATAAGGTAAATTTAAACTCTAATATAAAAGAAGTTTTATAATTAAATATAATAACAATTTTAATGTTTCTTTCGATAATCAAACAGGAAAACTAAAAAAAAATGAATTGCGAAAAAATGGATTTTTTTTTTGTTCTCCTGAATATCAGCTGTTAATGAAATACGACCATTTTGCAATATCAACGACGATATGAGGATGTATTAAATTAATAAGTAATGACTTATATCATACGGTTTTATATAGTTTATAGTAATAGTAAATAGTAAATAGTAAGTTTATAGTTTTGAGCAGGACTCGTAAATCTTTAAAATTTTGTTAGCATTCCTGAATTAAACATTAGCTAAACATTGAAAGATTTTAAGTGAATATCATTTACGATTATTCACTTGTATTAAATAAATCTTTATCTGCAAATATTGAAACAATCATTCAATTTTAAGATACTTTGAATAAGATGAAAATAGAGGTAGCGAAAAAGAATTTAGCCTTTCTTACATCAGTATGTGTTTTAATTTTTTCATGATAAAATCCTTTTTTTGTGTTAAACTACCTAAAAATTGGGAATTTTTTCTGAATTCATAAAAATGTTTAAAATGTCCTTATTGAACATTATAAAAATTATTCATGTTTATAAATAAATGATATCTCATATTTCTATTTGTTTTACATAAATAAGACGCATGCAGCAAAAATAACAAAATAAACAATAATTACAGGACGCTGTTTGTTTTCTTGCAGCCTCTTGATGGACGCTACCAACGAACACACTTTAGATACTTCTTCAACTTCTTGCAAGGAGGAGTACTCACTCACTAGTGAAGAAGTGTATCGCATTCGCCAAGTGCAGTAATGGGGTTCAGTAATTGTATAAGCAGGGTTAGAGGTGCACGTGTAGCCTGCGGCACGTTCCAAGGTCCAGCCAACACTACATCGTTTAATATCCTCTTCGATATAGCATGTACAGTAGGAGCTGTGTGATCCTGTCAAGAATTCTTGTCTTCCTTGGTTTAGGAGCGAAGGAAGAGCGTTATCAATATATATTAGATAGATACCTAAGTGTGTATACAATGTGCCTATCGATAAAACTCAAAAACGACTGCACATACGTTCAAGAAAGTTATGTGGTTTTTTTTTATCTCTAAACGCTCTATCCTTGAAGCAGATTTCCGTTTTTATCTTTAGAATGTGATGTTTAGAAGACAAGGGCTGGATTTTGAAATAATCAATATAGTATATCATAAAGCAAAGTGCACAAAGTGCTTGCCGATAAAACTCAAAAACGACCTAAGGTAGGATCAAGAAAGTTATGTGGTTATGTAGTCTTATAGCCCCGATCCCTGAAGAAGGTTTCTGTTTTTATCTTAAGGTTTTATCTTATAGGAGTTTATGGCGTAGACGATAAAAACTAAAATATCAAGGAAATAAAGTACCTCTACGTTTAATCAATTTAGACTAAATCTTTGCTGTTACATCGCAGGCAAATACGTACACCAAATACCCAATTTCAGATTCGTACGGTTTATAGTTTTTGAATTCTTAAGTCTGTTCACACATACACAGACCATTTTGCGGGACTTGGTTATTTGGACTCAGGGGGCCCCAAAACGTGTATTTCCATTCCTATTCAAAATCACAGTATTTTCCACATTCATTTACTTATTTTTGTTTGAATAATTCTCTAAATTAGACTAATTTTTTTTATTGTTAAACAAAGTTCCTACTTGTGATGATTTGACAATGCATGCTTCATACTCCATCGCGTCTGATGTTTTAATTTCTATTAACAAGTTGAAAATCCTTGCCATGTACAGAACATCATTAATTATAATATAGTGCCCCCTACGTTGGACAAATTTTTTTGAAATTTTGGCTGTCACATCGCGAGCATATACTCACATTAAATATCCACTTTAATCAAAATCGAAAAAAAAAAAAACGTAAAAATGAGATAAATTTTATTAAATTAAGGGCTCCCTACATTGGACCAATTTTGGCTGTCACATCGCGAGCATTTACATACATCAAATACAAAATTTCAGGTTCTTAAAGTTTATTTTTTTTACCTAGTCTATTCACAAACACATGGAAGGGCACACAGACCATTTCGCGGGACTTGGCTATTTCGACTCAGGGGACCCCAAAACGTGGGTGATCGCAATACTTTCCCTTACAATAATTTCATATATAGGTAAGTGAAAGTAAAAATACATAAATTTTGGAATATATAACTGTAGGTAAATAATGCAAAATATTGAACGTAACTACTTACAATGTTGCTAATGGATATTGCATTATACACCGCAAAGATGTATATATGCTAACAATCTATAATGAGCAACGGCTGAACTCTGGGTTGTAGTAATGGAAAAGATATGCATTTAAAGAGTTCCCTAGATTTTTTCTTGACCAATCACCACATTTTTTACAAACTAAAACCCATTAACCCTTTACCGCACTACATCACAATTCCTTTACAGTCCTCAACTTGTCGCTGTACATTAGAGTATAATAGTTTGTTATTATAACCTCAAACATTTATGTGGTATACAGATTTCTTTTTAAAAATTTTAGTGTCGAATATTTCGAACTTTGTCACTATTGTTGCCTACAAGCTTAATATTTTGGGATAGGAGGAAAAAAACGTATTTCCACCTTCCCCCACCCCCTTAATTATTCAATTATTCAACCCACCCCATAATGTACATACTAATTCTTTCATGGTTGAGGTTCTGAAATTACCTTTTACTTGTTTAATTAATTATTTCAAATATAATCAAAATACTTTTGCATAATGTTATTGTAGTATGTTAATAGTTACATTTATATTGTTGTCCATTGTAAGGAAATTCGAACCTTGAAATGGTGCATGCCTTACATACAGGAAAAAATTACTTATTATGAATTATGATTTCATGTTGCAAAATGCAATTATAATACAATAGCTCACACACGGGAAACTTGTAATGTAACGGAGGCAGAACATTGTTTCTTAATTATAATTAATAGTAGAACTCTTTCTCAGTAAAACCTCACTGACTCATAAAATACGCGAATAAATAATAATTTTAATGAACTATTCGGCTAGAGAGAAACATATATCCAAGTGGTGGGCTAAGACGAAACTATCGAAAAGTTTGTTTGTTTAACGCCACTTTATGCTACTAAGGCTAATCGGACGAGGTTACTACAGTGGGAGTCCTAAATATTGCCTATTCAGGTATAGTTAGGATAGGGATCTTTAACCCTTTGCTACACGCGCCTCTCAGACTTTCATTCCTGCCCGCTAGCGTCACTGCATGCCGTATTGGTATTTTTCTTTGTTTTTCGACATTTACGTCTTCTTAAAGCTACTATTTAAAGATTTTTACCTAACATATTATCAAAAGAATAAGAAGAAGTATTTATAAGATAGATAAAGTGATAAAAACGTTTTTATTTTTAAAAAATCTGGTGCGTGCGCGCAACACACAACTTTCACTTACCAACTTACTTAGATTAGAAATTAATGCGTTTTGTTAATTACCACTTCTCAAATGAACAGAACGGCTTTAATCATGAACAATGGTCTATCCTTAAAGGCGTACTCCGCATGCGTGGGCTCAACGAGTTTTATGAATTGACTGAATATTTTTCTTTTTTTCTCCTCTTTATGTTTTCTTTATTTTTATCATATCTCATATTTAGCCATTTCTTATTTTTAGGCGTAACGAGAGACAGTTAATTTCTCCATTTAAACAAAAACAAAGGTACTTTATAGGAAACAAACAAACAAAAAAGGCTCCAACCCCCTCAAAAAAAGCCCCCTCAGAACATTTTAATAATGATAAAGCTTACCTGATATTAAAGAACACCTAATTTTCATTTATGAACATTTTAACATGACGAATTTGATAAAAATCGTTAAAGCCGATTTTGATATCATCGAAAAAAAGGTAAAAATTGGAAAAAAATTAAGAAATAAAGTGCCCGCTCCGTTTGATCAATTTTGATGAAATATTGGCTATCACATCTTTGGCATTTACATTCATCAAATACCCAGTTTGATCAAAATCGTTAAAACCGTTTTTGAGTAAATAAAAAAAAAACATGTGAAAATGGTACAAAATTTATTAAGTAAAGTCCCCCCTCCGGTTGATCAATTTTGATGAAATTTTTACAGTTATATCTCGGGCATATTAGTACATCAAATACTTAATTTAATCAAAATCATTAGAGCCGTTTTTGAGAAAATCGAAAAAAACCTAAAAAGTTATTAGGTAAAGTACCCCCTCCCTTTAAGTAATTTTAATGAAATTTTTGCCGTCACATCGCGGGCATGTACCTACACTAAATACCCAATTTCAGGATCGCACGGTTTATAGTTTTTGAGCAAGTCTGTTCACACACACACACACACACACACACACACACACACAGACCATTTCGCGGGACTTGGTTAATTGGACTCAGGGGACCCCAAAACGTGTATTTCCGTTGAAAACCGGAAGTCGAAATTTTTCACGATCGCAATACTTCCACTTACTATATATTTCATATAGGTAAGTCAAATTAAAAAATGCATAATTTCGAACGAAAAGTAATCACCAAAATAGGAACAAAAACAGGAATCATAATAGTACAGAAGAAGACGAATCGCGTACATTGTGGACATCGGGCAGTTGTATTATTATTTCTATTTTTTCCACATGGTTGAATGGTGAACCTTTCCTAGGTCCATAATAAGTCAGTAGTGAGATTTTTTTCAGATTTTATAATTTCAATAAGGCGTTTGACTATATCTGTCGGTTTGTTTGTTAATCTGAATGGTCCGAGTGGTTGAACTTCACAATATATCTTAAAATTGTAGACGGTAAAAGTTTGCAAATCCACACAGTTCGTACACGCTAGCGGCACGGGACGCCTCAAAAATGGACTGCTTCACTTTACCCAATTACTAAACACTGCCTGCAAATCACAGAAACTCGGCTCCAACGTTCTCCGATTCTACGCACATCCGATGAGGAATACTGTGGCGCTCATCTTGCTGAAAGAAAAATTACCGCGAAAATTCAAAACTACCAAAATTGCGGAATGGAGTGCCGCATGGCGTTTAACAAAAGTTTAAAGAGTACCTCACATCGTACAGGCTCAGGACCTCCATTTTACGTCCTATCCGAGGGACGGCATAGCCAAGGATTTTTTACTCCCATAAAAATCCTAGGGCCACTGCGGGTCGCGAACCCGCGACCGTTATTATTGCAAGTCGCCATGCTAACCACTATACCACAGGTGACCCCAAGTATCGAATGCTGAAACGTCATGTCGGAATCGAACCTTTAGGTCACACTAACTTTTGATTTTAATAATTTATTATTATCACTGGTTCGATTATGGTTCCTCCCGCACTTGCGCATCACAGGCGTAGAGTAGAGTGTAGTATTTTGCCTGCAGCAGGGGTATGATGAAGGTTCACTGGAGTGGAAGATGTCTGCCTTGTATACCGCACCAGTTGGCAGGAGCCTCGTCAATATAAAACCCAACTCGTCTTTTCGTATCTCTAAGCCGCACCTTCATGTAGCTCTAGTGTCAGCGTTCTATTAAACCAAGGATGACCATGGTCAGTCTCGCATGGATCTTGGTCGACATTTTTTTCGAAATTTTTAGTTGAAAAATATTGGGGATTTGGAGCAAAACTTTTTAACCCTTTGTTAAATCACCTCTTAGTCTTTCATTCCTGCCCGGTAGCAGCACTGCGTGCCGAATTGGTATTTTTCTTTGTTTTTTCGACATTTCCGTCTTCTTAAAGATACTATTTAAATATTTTTACCTAACATTTTATCAAAAGAATATGAAAAGTTATTTATGACATGGATAAAGTAATATAAACATTTTCAATTTAAAAAATAAATAATTTCGCACGAAAAGTAATCACCAAAGTAGGAACAAAAACAGGAAAAATAATAGTAGGAGAGAGCGGGGTTGGTTGGCACCAGTTTTCACTTTTTTGATTGTTGAGTTGTTCCTGGTAATATAATCCCAATGGGGCTGATACCACTGTAAACTCCAAGTATTATATTACTTCAAGTATTTTTTTCACAACATAATATTTAATACTAAGATCATAGAAAATTGAAGAATTCGTCAATCCAGAGTATGCCAATTAACCCCCGATGTGGGGCAGGTTGGCCTAGAAGGTGGGGTTGTTTAGCCATCTCATTCAAGTACTGCCTGACACATATTATTGTTATTAAAAGCTGCACTGTAATGGTTAATAATTTTAAATCGGTTTTTAACAGATTTAAAGGGAAAATAGAATGACAATAAAAGAAGGTAGAAGTTTAGACTGTCGTCCTTTTTGCATACGAAAAATTGCTCTCATCTTCCTCGCTGGAACTGAAGACAATTGGTAGTTTCACTTTGAT
This sequence comes from Aelia acuminata, assembly GCA_911387785.2. NCBI lineage: Eukaryota > Metazoa > Arthropoda > Insecta > Hemiptera > Pentatomidae > Aelia > Aelia acuminata. The sequence continues at coordinate 135,858,225 of OU426981.1, forward strand.
TATGTTTACCTTGCTTTTTTGAATTGCTACTGCGCCAAAAAAAAAAGTTGCAGAGAGCCAACTAACCCTACAGGAGAGATCATATGAAAGATGGCTTCCAGGACAGGGGAGAACAATCAAACAAGAAACAGGTTAGTCGAAAGGTTAGGTTTTTCAAAGGAGTTTGAGGCTATGTGAACAGAATCGGAGTCAAATGTTTTTCTATGCCTTTAAACCAACTTTACTGAAAATATAAAAATTTACTTACATGTACATTGTAAAATCAACCAATAAGCACACTCTTATCTACACGGTCAGCATCGGATTGAAAACTCAGGACAAGAATCCCGAGGTCGAGCGGGCCACATGGTACAGTTGTGGGGCCTTCACAACAGGTGTGACGGAAACTATAAGCCAATGACCAACCTACCCCATATGCCAACCAACCCCGCTCTCCCGTACAGAAGAAGACGAATCGCGCTCATTGTGAACATCGGACAGTTGTATTATTGTTTCTATGTTTTCAACATTCATGGCATGGACCTTACCTAGGTCCATAATAAGTCAGTAGTCAGATTTCGGTGCAAGTTTTTTATTGGTTCCATGAGGCGTTTTACTATATCTCTGTTTGTTTGATGATCTGATTGGCTCAAGTGGTTGAACTCCACGATATACCTCAAAATTGTAGACGGAAAAAGTTTGCAGAATCCAAACAGTTTGTACACGCTATCGGCACGGGATGCCGCAAAAATGGACTTTTTCACTTTAACCAATTGCTAGACACTGCCTGTAAATCACAGAAACTGAGCTCCGCCTACAGGAATACTGTAGCGCTCATCTAGTTAATTTAAGAAATTACCGCGAAAATTCAAAATTACCAAAATTGCGGCAGAGAGTGCCGCTTAGCATGTAACAAAGGGTTAAACAGGGAAAAAAGGGGAAGTTCTTTCTTGAACTTTCTGCCAGGAAAGATATGGGTGATTCTAAAATTATTGTGGTATTTGTGCAACAACGTGATATATCGACAACCGCCTTAAGGATTTAAAAAAAAAATATCTATTTATTACCTCATTGGTAATGAACACTGCTATCTAATTTTGCAAAAGCCTAAACACAGGATATCATTCACTAAAATCAACAACAATGCTCTTTTAGTCACTCCCAAGCCTGTCACAAAGTAGAGGTCATGTACCTACTTTGAAAAATAATTAAACACTTTTCCGTCATAATAATTCTAAAAAATCAGCAAACTTTCAGGATGCAAAATAAAATAGAACCAGGACTCCAAAGGATATAGGCGGAGAACATATGGGGTAACTTTTTTATGATCCTGATTATACCTCAAATCAACTAATTTATCCTAAATTTACTTCAGTAGCTTGACGTGGAGTAATTTTTAATGATATTTTTATAGTGAGTCACTCCCTATACCTTATCAACATGATGATAGTAAACAATACATATATATATATATATATATATATATATATATATATATATATACCTATTTTTTATTAGAGTCTTTTAGAACTTTCGAATCTCTTCACAGCCATTAGTTCAGTAATTTTTGTCCTAGTTTTACCAAAATAGATGATAATTGGCCGATTTGTCCACCCTGACCTGTCACTCCCTTAGGCTCATGATACTGATTTAGTTTTTAGCAAGGGAGTGTCAATGTTGACAAAAACAAGAGACTTGTGATTAAATTTGTAGCTTGGTCATGTTGATTACTAATCATTGTGAGTTCAGAAAGTTAGTTTTCGATTAAGTATACATATCTTAAAGCTCGACCCCCCCTTTAAAATTTAGAGAATTCTTTTTTAATAGATTTGAAAATATATAATAATATCATATGTTACATTTTGTCACTCCCTAGAGCATTACTTTCTTTGAAAATCATTATCTCTAACACTATGAATATTAGTGTGTGCATATTTCACATCATTGGCAAGGAGCAAGTGACCAAGCCATCTGCAACCAGAAACATATGAAAAGATGACTTTGAAATTCCAAAAAATTTAAGAGCCAAATAACGCCAACATTTTAGAATCACGCATATACTAATTTTTAAGCCTCGAGTGTATGATTATTGACATCTTAAAAATTAAGTATGATAATACATTAGAAAATGAAACAAGAAAATAGAACAACATAATGAATTTCATGTAGTCATTGGTAGATGTAGTAAGCTATGCAGCTTCGAAGCCTATAAGTACGTCTGCAATACTTCCATATAAAATATTTGTCTATCTAAAATAATTGAAAAATAATATTTTTATTTCTAAAAAAAAACTGTTAACTATGTTTTCTAGTTAATGGTGTCATAAATGGTCATTTAATTTCCCTAAAGAAAACGTACAACTCTTTTAAATTTGTCGAGTATCTACTACATTTCTAATATGCTGAATTGCATATTTGCACTCAAGGTCTCCGGAGCGGAGCCATTCAAAATTTGTCTTCAAAATCGAGTTCTCCGCTACGGAGACAATGCAAATAATTTTCAGTTTTTAAAATATAAGGACATAAACAATTCGTAAAAACTATTTATAGGATATTCGCTTTGGTGATAAATGATGGTCGCGGCTCGCGGGGTATCTTTTAATATCGGCTATATTTTGTGGTTTGAATTAATCTTTTATTCTCTCAATTGCACAATAATAATTAGTTCGGGGCACCAAATAATCCCTTTACTTTGATTTAGTTTCCCATGTGCCTCTACTTTAACCGGAAAGTTATTAAGTAGATTTTCACATTTTAAAAACTTTTCTGATTGGATATTTGAGAAAATTTCAACTAAAAGGGTCCCGTCTCGTAATTTTATAACTGTTTTTACTTCTCCAATTAGATTTTTTATGCTTTTATAAATAAGGAACAGCGAAACCTTTCTGAAATCGAAGGGGTTTCCATCGTTATCCGCTCCGGTTCTCTTAATTATCTAAAATTTTACTCATTTTTAGGTCTGTTTTGGTCTATTATATATAATAAAATTATAAAAAAATATTGAAAATTTAAAAAAAAATGTTTTTTGTAACTATGAGTTCTTGAAGCTTCACAAATACATATAACGTAAATTTCATTACAATTCCTTACTTGGTTCTAAAATTTTACTGTACAATATTACGTTTTCAGGGTGTACGTTTTCGCGAATAAGTTGCGTGAAGTTGCCGGTAGGTAACGTCCAAAATGGTGCCGAGTGCAAAGTGTTAAACAATGACCAGGCAGTTTATATTTACCAGATTATTTCCTTTTAACCCTTCCACGGCCATTATTATTATTTAACCATTATTGTGGAGTAACCATCTATTTTTTAAATTATTATAAATAATTTATTTTCATATAATTTATAAAAATTCAAATTATAATTCATAAAAATAAATTATTTAAAATAATTTAAAAAATAGGTGGTTACTCCACAATAATGGTTAAATTAATATAACTTAGTATAGTATACTTAGTATATTTATGTATATTTTATATTTTTATTGTATATGTAAATACATATATGTTATATTTATGTATATATAACAGTATAGTATAGCTTCCCCTATGCTACTTCTGATCATGGTCTGTTTCTAGGGGTTATGTAACCGTTATATAAGTTTACTACCATCGCGTCCTTTTCAGTTAAAAAGAGCCCTGATCAGCTTTATTAGATGCCACCAGCTTTCGATTCATTTTTGCTACGCACGCTTCTTCTGAGATAAATAAAACCATTTTCAGTTGAGATCGGGGCTTCACTAAATGGTGCAATATTTTGGCCAAATATTTTAGCTCTTCCATTTTTTTGTATTTTTGAAGCGAATGATGCAGTTAGGATGTTACCATGCCCTAAACATAACACTTTTACATATTTAATGTCACAGCCTTTCTTAATACTATGCTGTCAGCCACGTGATAATAAGAGGGGGCTGACCCCCCCCCTTAAATTTCGTTTTGGATCCGTCCCTGAATAATGGTAGTATATAATGATAAGTAATAAAAATTTTGAATTATCTGAAATATTTCCCACCAATAAGGACAACATAGTGTTTATTTATTAGTTCATTCGATCAATCCAGATTATGTTTTATTACCTTCTTTCTTTATTCTTTATTGCAAGATATTTGCTAATCGATGTCAATATAAACGTTTGTTAAAGGCGCGAGCCTAAGATAAGACTTTATTTATATTAGTCAGTAAATCAAGACCGAGTCGGCTGAGGAATGAGTTAAAAGAGATAACCGATGGATTCGTTGCTAAAAGTCTTCATTTTAACCGTTTCACAGTTAATATTGCTCTCTTCCGTCAAATTTTATCATGAGCGAATCCAGCCGGTTGTAATGGGTGGGGAGTGCTTGATGCCATCCTGGGGGTCTCCTTCACGGGGGTTACAGCCGGGGGGGGGGGGGAGGACGCGTCCCCCCAATATTTTGACAGGAGAGGACCCAACGTAAAAAATTAAGTTTTTGATAGTTTATAACTTGATCTGGATGACTTGATCTATATTATTCCAATTTTTTTAAAAAGTAAAAATTCACTGTACTTTCTGGACCTAGGATTCAGAAGACTTCAGAAAGTGCAGTATACAGCACTAGCTTTCGCTGACGACTTGGTCGTGTTTGGAAACAATTGCAGGAAACTCAAATTCAACCTCTGTATTCTCCAAGAAGAATTAAAGAAAATAAATATGGTAATCAATACAGAGAAAAGCAAGTTTATGAGGTTAGGAAGGAGAAACGACCGTGCGGATAGAGTGCTTAGGCTTAATGGAGAGGCAATAGACAAGGTGAGTGACTATAGATACCTTGGGTCCCACCTGAATGAGCACGGATGGCTGGACGGCGAGATTACGGAGAGAGTAAAGGCTGCGGGAAGATGCTTCAATTCCTTAAAGATTTTAAAGATTGGCTTCCTGGGGAAGAGGGAAATCTCAAAACATACCAAAAAGGTAATTTATAAAAATACTTTCCTTCCGATACTTACGTATGGTAGTGAATCCTGGACCCTCACCACAAAACACAAAAGTCAGATCCAAGCAATGGAGATGAGGTACCTCAGGAAAATCGAGGGAAAGACAAGGCGAGACCGTGTGAGGAACACTACGATCAGAGCGAGCCTGGATGTCAGGCCAGCAGAGGATATTCTAGAAGAACATCGCCTGAGGTGGTTCGGACACGTGTCTCGAATGACGGAGAATCGCATTCCTCGAGCCACATACGAGGCTATCGCCGATGGAAAGAGACCGCAAGGAAGACCTAGGAAGACATGGAATGAAGGACCGAAGGAGGCCTTTGACAGGAGAGGTCTGGACTGGAGGAGAAGGAGACAGTTGGTTCTGGACCGGGATACATGGATCAGGCTGTATCGAAAGGCACCTCTACTGCGCTGCGGTAGAAGAGGGATGATCAAGAAGAAGAAAATTCACATCTTCCATTTTGATATAAATATATTTTTAATCCCTTACAACATTCACAACGTTTCGAGGCCTAAATGCCTCATCTTCAGGTGTATTGCAAAAAATTTTTTTAGATAATATTTACAATTTGATAAAATTAATTTACAATAATTATAAAATTGGAACCAGGTATAATTTAAAAACCATATATTGCATTATGTATTCATTATATACATTTTCTTCTTCTTACCTCCTTACTAATCCCATTTAACAATACTTTAGTTAATGTTATTGACCATTTCTATTATTTTGTAAATAAAACTGCTGAAAATGAAATTTGTGTTTTTGGGTTATACCATGTTTTGTTATACTAATTTAAATTATATGTGATTCCAATTTGATAATCATTGTAAATTAATTTGATCAAATTGTAAATTTTATGTAAAAAAAACCTTGAAGCCTTGAAACGTTGTGAATGTTGTAAAAAAATTTAAATATTGTAAAAAAAAAAATATATATATTTATATCTAAATGGAGGATGTGGATTTTCACTGTTTTACAAAATTGTAGTAGAAATTTGAATAAAATGCTATTTTACGAACTTATCCGAGTTTAACCAACAAAATATTAGTTAATTCCAACACACTTTATTGTTAAAAGCCTAGTCAGGCGTATTGTATATTAGATGAACTATATATTTTTCATTTTAGCTTGAACTGTTTTGTTTTATTACTCTCCATTTCTTTTATTTTAAGCAGCTTGATCCTACTTTCCATCAATCCGATGAAGCTTGTTGAAGTTGATGGAAAGCAATGAAATTAGTGGGATCAGGATCAGAATAAAAACTTGGATAAAATTGAATAAAAGAATGTCGGCCACGTTAATAACGATATGGCTAAGGATAACGAGCCCACTGGTAGGCGACAAATGAATCTGGATGAATTACCAGGAGATTAGTTCAAGCCTAGAAAGCGGTTTTTTTTTTTTTTTTTTTTTTTTCACCTTTAATTATGGTCAACAATTACTACTCACCGGTATATAATTTATTACTTAAACATTTAAGAATATTACTGATATTTCTTAATTATTATTTCTTAAGTATTTGGAAGAAATCGTGACCTAAAACGGCACAACTTTTTACTACTGATAGAGCAGTCAGGCCAGTCCGGGGCATTCTTAGAATTCCTAATTACAAAATAATTCAAATCACAATGATTTTTTTTTTTTTTCGCAATGTCAATTAGCTCATAAAATATTTAAAAGCTATATTTTCCTTTTCGCCAGACATAATTAAAAATAAAGAAACTGCTACATGGGTAACGGCGTTATAAATAAGCTGAGTTTTTTTTCGTTTCACTTATATGAAATATACTGTAAAGGAAAGTATTGCGATCGTGAAAAATTTCGACTTCTGGCTTTCAACGGTAATAAACGTTTTGGGATCCCCTGAGTCAAAATAACCAAGTCTCCTGAAATGGTGAGTGTGTGTTCGTATGTGAACAGACTAGCTCAAAAACGATAAACGGCATAAACATGTAATGAGGTATTTTATGTATGTATAAGCCCGCGATGTGACAGCAAAAATTAAATCAAAACTCTATCAAACTGAGAGGCGAGATAAAAATTATGAATTTTTTATAAATTTTAATGAGATTTTAAAGTAAAAACTCATATTTAAGTTATTTCTTAAAAATGGCTTTAAGGATTTCGATTAAACTTGTCATGTTTATTGATAATCAACGGTTCTTTAATATCAGATGGGTCATAGCATCAGATAAATGTTCAAAAAGTTTGTAATGATGGAGCATTATATCCACATAATCAATTAAAATTATAATAACTTAGTATACAATAAGGCTTCACGATAAGGGGATTCAAGCCGGTGAAATTCTTATCACCGGTGCCGGTTCTTGGCACAATTTAATTTTTTAAAGAAAATTTATTGCTGTCTCAAAATTGAAATGTTTGTTTCTATAATACTCAATAAATATAGTAAATGAAAAAGAATTGATTAAGTTTGCAGTTTTTGTTTCTCATATTTTCTAGGATGCAGCTTCCCTCCCCTCTGGGCGCCCATGTATACCTTCAATCATAAAGTAATGTTAAAAAGCTACAAATTTATAACCTGCAATTAAGTTAAGCGCGTCAGTTTAAATGAATACCATATTATGCCATATTCAATATTTCTGCAAAAAAAAAAAAAAGAAGTTTAATTGAAAAATTATTTTTTAATAAAAGAAAAATTTTAAATTACATGCTACGGACTTCTAAGATCTGGCTATCCGTTTTATCACTGAAACTATTTTACAATATTATCCGCGGGAAAAAAATAAAATAACAAAAAGCAACACGAAAACACTAACTCGCAAAACTTAACACAAGATATCAGAACACAAAAAAAAAAAAAAAAAAAAAAAACTGATAACCGCACACCCGACGCCAAACGTAATGAATATGAAGGAGGTTGGAAGACAATTCAATTAGGATGCTGGGGTCTGATTGGCTGAGCCACTTCTCGAGCCTGCTTTCTTAGTTTTTATACTGTCTTTCCTAAATAAATTGGCCACTTCCTGTACAGTCATGTTCATGTACAATCTAGATCAAATATTTTTCAAATCTATAATAGAAATAAAATACCTTAATATCAAAGCTTAAAATATTATTTCTAAAATACAAATATCTAACCATTTTGTCCCCAAGGGTAGAAAAATATGTTTATTTTTAATTCTGAGCTTATATACGTCAAAAATGTAGGATTTGTGATTTCAAAAATTATGAACCTTCGATACATCTATTTTTAGGAAAATCAACTCTGGGATTTTTTTTTTTTTTAAATGTACTTTTAAATTTATATAAAAGAATGAATGAACTGTAGACCTTAAATATAATTGCCATGACGGGCTTGTAAAATTGTGAAACTTAAGGTCTAGTCACACTTATATATGTAGATTATTACAATTATATTCCTTCCATCGATAAAAAACTAAGAAAAAATTTTAAACGTTGTTAAAATTTATTTTCTATGGTATTCTAAAAGCACTAATAATTTAGTATCATTTATCAAATTTCACATTTCCGGAGTTTTTCAATATTTCAATAGTTGAATAAATATCTTTCATTTGTTTTCGAGGAATAGCCCATGTAGATAGAGTTGGCTACAATAGTTAGGTAAATAGGTATTACAACACTTATAATAATTTTTAGGCGATAATAAATACCTAACACACCAGATTTTCAAAGCATCTTCTCCTCATAGTCCATCATCCAAAATACACTAATTATATAAACACAGATATTGTATACTAAATAATTCAATCTAAACAGGGGTTAGCACTTAGGATATTTTAATGGGAATTAAAATTCCTTGTCTATGCAGTCCCTCGGATAGGACGTAAAATGGAGGTGCCGAGCGTGTACGATGTCAGGTACTCGTTAAAGATCCCATTCCTAATTATACCTGGATAGGCAAAATTTAGGACTCCCACTGTAGCATCGTCCGATCAGCCTTAGAGGCATAAAGTGACTTAAAACAAACAAACATCAATCTCTTTTTTTTTTTTTTTTTTTTTTTTTTTTTTTTTTTTTTTTGGTCCGCCCCTTCCTCGCCGTTTAGGCTATACGAGGTTTCCCGGGCCAGGGGAGAGGGTGGGGGATTAATGCCGAGTATTATTAAATTTCCCCTGGCTCCGGGTTTTGAACTTGCTATCTTCTGGTTCTCAAATCATCTGTCCGGTTGTCATTGGCAACGCGCATTTTCTAACGCGTTTAGCCACTCGGCCATCCCGCCACCCCAACAACAAACATCAATCTAAAGATCAATCATCCAATATGATCAACTATCAAAAATTAAAACCAGCTTTTATAAATAATAAAAAGAAGATGGTGTTGAGTTGCCCAATATCGGTAGGAAGGTTGTACAAGGACTGAGTTAGGCCCACTTCTCTCCTGGTGTTATCCGGTTGCGAGATTATTTACTGAAGCCCTTCATTACCTGTTTCCCAGAATTACCTGCCAATTAGGCACCTGAAGCACATTAACCCCAGTCAGTCACCTGTAGGTTATGAGAGTATCGGCTGGCTCTCTTCATTAGGCCCAAGTAGGCTACTATGTATCAACTCTTCGAAAATTTCATAATGAGACATAAGTCCAATAGAAGAGAACACGCACATGTTCCAGTCACGTTTCACATCGATTAATCACATCGTTAAACCCCTGTATCAATTCCCAATATTTATTTATAAATAGCCACTTTATGCTGATCGGTGTTAATCTACTAACTAATAATCACACTCCCATTTCTATATTCCTTACTTAAAAAAAATAAAGTGCAAGATACTGTTAAACAATTAAAAGAATATTGACACAAATTGTACATTTCAGTGTTGGACATTTGATGAAACTTTTGAGGAATAATGCATGTGGATATGTGATTTTGCAGAGATAAAAAGAATGTTTATAGGGGTCACCTGTAGTGTAGTGGTAAGCATGGCAACATAAAAAACTAAAAGTCGCGGGTTCGCCTCCCGCGGTAGCCCTAGGATTTTTAAAGGAAGTAAAAAATCCTATATGCCGTCCCTCAGATAGGATGTAAAATGGAGGTCCCGAGCCTATGAGGTACTCGTTTAAAGATCCCTATCCTAATTAGTCCTGGATAGGCAAAATTTAGGACTTTCACTGTGGTATCGTCCGATTAGCCTTGGTAGCATTAATGGACTTCAAACAAATAAACAACAAACAAAACAGAAAGTTTAGATTGAAACATGGTTAAAACATAGAATAGAATAAGGTGCCTTTACACTCTATGAACTTTACCTTCAGTTCGTTACAATATTACAAAAAGATTTTACAAATAGTCTGAGATAGATGTGTTAGCAACCCATTGTACTCGGCCAGCATCTCTTTTATTAATAAAGCGATTCTCTCACTTTCTACATATCAGTTTTACCACACCGCATCTTTACAAGTTCTGAAGAAAATACGATGTGACTAAACAGTTTACTATTTTCAATAATGTATATTACTTCCACTGAACTCTTACTCTGTGTTTATTAAAAATAAACCTTAATATGTCTGGTGCTATGAGGGGATTGAGCCAGATTGTTCCATTACATTTACCATGCCTGGCAAACTAATTTCTCTAGGTATATACCCGCAGAGCTCTGGCCCTCATAAGGAAGCTCTTGGAGGTAGACAGATACAAAGGATATAGCAGGCTAGAGCAGTCTAGAGCAGTCTTGATTAGTCTAGGATAGCCATTACAGAAGCAGAGGGTGTGGCGGTGGGTCCAATTTCTGTTGACTGCTCTCTGTGTAGTCTGTGTACTGCGGCAAATTGTTCGGAACTGATTGCGCTATCCAGGGAGTGTAATCTGTCCCAGAGTATTCCTTCATTCCAGAAATTTAAAAATATTGTAACGAGAAACAAAGCATATTATGTTTTACTTTACATTTAAAAGAGATCTAAACTTTTTGTTGGAATAGTTATATAAATGTTTTAGTACATGTTCTGGATTGGACGAGAATTGTCTACGCTTCTCTAGAATGTTCGATTTCAGGCAATATAAGAAGCAATGAACTAGAGACTTAGTCTGGCTCTGAAGATTGAATCATATGGTTACTTTTGTCTTGCTTTATTGTTATAAGTAGTAACTTTTTGTGACGTTATTAATAATTTGAGTTCTATCTAGATTTTGAAGCATAATTTCATTTAATAAAAAATATTTAAACCTACTTTTGTTAATATATATATATATATATATATATATATATAATGGATGGAATCAATTTAGAAATAGTTAATTATTGTAATTATCTGGGAATAGGTTTGACCCCTCTTTGTACATTAAAAAAACATTTCTTAGATAAGTTAAATATATCAAAATTTGCTATATACAACTTATACAATATACAACTTACAAAAACCTGATAATTAAAAATGAAATACCATTGTCAAAAAAACTGGATGTTTATAATGCTGCTCTAAGATAAATAATATGCTACGCTTGCCAAGTTTGGGGATACCACAGTTTTGAGGAAGTAGAGAAACTAAATATATTTTTTATTAAAAAATTATTTTCCCTTCCAGTTAATTCACCTCACTAAATTTTATATCTGGAAATTATTTTTGTTCCTATATTTTTTTACACTATTCAATTACATCTAAAATATGTCCAAAGGGTGCTTTCTTTACCAGAATCGAGGCTTCCAAAAATTTTAGCAACAGATATAATAAAAAAGAAAATCTTTTGGCACGAAGAAAATTTAAAGTTGTGTATTAAAATAAATGTCCCATTAGAATATTCAGAAGACCAAACAGTTTCTTTAATTCTAAATGTATTAAAAAATAATTTTAGGGAGGCCATGATGGAAAAAGCAAGACTAATTTCCATGGACTGTATAAGCAGCTAAATATTGACTTGGGTGAAAGGTATTACTTATCAGATGCAAATAAAATGAATTTTATCAAAATCATATTTAAATTACGAGGACAATTAGTTCATCTCAATAATAACGTAAAGAGACGGGAAGAGCAAAGATTTTGTACCCTTTGTAACCGTAACGAAATTGAGGATTTATACCATTATGTCGCCGTTTGCCCTATTTTACAAGAATAAAGAATAATATATTTTAAGAAAAAAATATTAAATCTAAACTAATTGATAGGATTATTGAATGGGGTACAAGACTGGTACAGCTTATACCAATATCATATTACAACATATAAATACAGAGCATTCCTGATTCAACAATATAATACATAACGACATTAGTAAAGTAAATAGAAAATAATTATTGTTTATTATTTGGTATTTGTTTTATAAGCTCTTTTTTTTCTCTTTTCCATTTATTCTCTTCTTTTTCTTTATTATTATTCTGTTTTATTATATTTTTTTTAGAATCTTTGAAGAAATTGTAAAAATGTATTTTAATATAAGTTAAAAATTATGAACAGTGTATGAATTGTAAATATATATAAAAATGTTTAAAAATGAATAGACGGTTTTTTTTTATCCATGTCAACAAAAGCTTATTTTTTATTTTTGTCAAAGAAAGAAATTATAAATTTATATTTATTAAAGCTATTTATCTATCTATCTATATATATATATATATATATATATATATATATATATATATATATATATATATATATATGAAGTAATTAACATCATTTCGCACTCATCAGCGAGAAGCTGAAAATCAGCGAATGAGGAAATTATGACTGTAAGGCTTGAGGAGGGAAAGCACCCAGCAGCACCCCCTTCCTGGCTTGATCAAATTACCTTGGCTGTCTAAGAGAGCAGATCTCTCATTCAGCGCCTTTTTAGTCTTCTTCTTGTTAAACTGAACTTATGTTTATTTAAAATATTAATAAATATTTGGTAAAGAATTGACATATACTGGCCATATGTTGGTCCATCTACCAACACCTGTTCAATCTTGCAATATTTCAGGAAGTGATGTGCTCAGTTTAAATTTTCTTCTGACTTCCTCATAAGATTTGCATTAGTATAATATATGTATGTGAAACAGTCGTTGGAGCACCACAGTTAACACAGTTAATACAGGTAGGCTGTATTAGGTTGTGAAGAATTTCTTATTCAATGTCAACCAAATTTTTTCACTATTTTGGTTCACTATTTTGGTTAAGTCAACCTGTAATTATTATTATAATAGTAATAAAATTAGATCGATATCAACACCACCATCTTTGATATTTAACATTTGCCTAGCGTCGCGTGACTGTTGAATCTTTAAATATTCTTAATAGGCGATTCAATACTAAAAATTTTTTTTTCAATAATAATCGAAAGATAATTTATGCAAAATTTCAGAAGTGAATGACCCTTCTATTAGAACGGGCATAATGATTTTACTCCTTAGCTGACCGACTGATCTATATTATTATTTCGTAATTGTCATAGGAATTGTAACTTTATGAAATTATCTGTTCGGGAGTTTCTCAATCGCCACCTTTCACTATAACCCTTAGCATTATCCAACTTAGGATTATGCTTCCATATAATTATTGTTTATATTTGTTTATGAGTATTCTGTCATAAATTTATTGGTACAGTTTATTTCATGTTTACATATATCGTATTTATAAATTACTAGCTGTATATACCGGTTTCACCCGGAGAATTTCATTTTTTAAATCAATAAAAGCTATAAAGTCAGACTTTTATCGACTCAAACGTGGTGTTCGCACCTGGTCTGAAAGAACCACTAAGCGAAATTTGGAAAATTTAGGACAAACGGTATGGATTTCTATAAAGAACAAACAGAATTTCATCTTTATTTACATAGATTATAGGTATATATCCCGGTTCACCCGAGGAAATTAATTTTTCTAATGAAACGTTCGATTTCGTAAAAAACCATTGTAAAGCGAGATTATTACGAATTTTATAATAATAAAGAATATCAGCTGAAGATCGGCTGAAATTATTGTGTTCGCACCTGGTATGAAAGAACAGATGAGCGAAATTGGGAGAATTTAGGACAAACGGTAAGGATTTCTATAAAGAACAAACAAATAAACAAACAAAACAGAATTTCATCTTTATTTAAATTGATTATTATTTTGATAAGGCTATTAATTCTAGATTAAAAGCCGTTAATGCTTGCTACTTTTCAGTAGCACCATTATACCCTATTATTTGGCGGGACTTGGTTATTTAGACTCGAGGGACCCCAAAAGGTGTATTTCCGTTGAAAACCGGAAGTCGAAATTTTTCAAATCGCAATACTTTCCCTTAATATATATATTTCATACATATCTAAGTGAATGTAAAAAAGTGCACCCACTCAAAAAATTTCCGGATCCACTACCGATGACTCTATTCAAAATGGTCGAAAGAACTGTCGATAACTCATGTCCGATATTTTGTGGTATCGAATTTATATTTCAATATTTCCATCAATGATTTTTCGATCTTTCGATCCATAACTGGGTGTCCATTTTTTCAGTAGTTATGCGGAAGGGAAACCATACCTATATCCTAAGAATCAATTGTTTTTTTTTTTGTTTTTTTAAATATTTCCCTTCAGTTAATATATTTCTTCTGTCATAACATTATTGTATTTTGACGTGAAAGTAATTTGTTCTCTTGCTGTTTGTATTAAATCGATATTCTATGTTAATAATGATCAAAAATAATAAAAATATCAATTCATGCGAGATTAATAAAAAAAATATTGTAACGTTTAATAAAACCAATAAAAAGCATATGGTTTAACATTGTTGGAACGAATTAACAGTTGAAAAAAACTGTCATAGCACGTGTATGTGACTACGATGTTCGAGTACCAACTACGCCGTCCCAGGAGGTTCTAGACTGTTCTCCTTACGACTATATATAAGGAGCGAGGGACCGGAGAGTTAGTCTTGTTCTGAAGCTCAAGTCATATGGTTGCTCGTATTACAAATGTGTGTTATTGTATAATGGTGTGTTACAAAATTTGTAGCACATGACATTTACCGTTTGTTTAAATATTTATATATCATCATTTGTTTGGCTTTGAAAATTGTTATTTACGTTTCAATAAAAAATGTTTAACAAACATAAGTGTTTCAATATGTCTGTATATTAAGATATATATTTGTATTTCTCAGATATGATATCATGCGCCATCGCCTATGGTGAACAGGCCTATAGCGTGATTTCTTATTGGCCGATTGCCTATACATTATCATAAAAACATGGAATAATTGATTTTGTAGAATAAATCAGAAGAAAGGATAAAAGTAAAGTAAATAAATTAAAAAAAAGAATAAAATGAAAAAAAAATAATATAGACGCCAACTGAGTCTCGCCCGAATTTAGATTTTTTGGGACAGTATAAAAAAACTTATATAAAAAAAGAAGGTGAGTTAGATATTCAGCTGCGTTCAGCCTCGATATGTCGCCGGTCGTGGGAATGTTTTTTTTTATATATTTATTTTTTTAAATCTATAGGACGTGGTTTTCATTCCATAACATTAAGAAGTCCTTATATTTGAATGTGTTTTTTTTTTTTTCTGAGGCGGATCGGTTTGAAAAAAAGTCATGACCTAATTATTATTTTCTTTATGATACGAAATTTTTAAAATATATTTTGAAAGCAAGAATATTATTAATGGCAGAGATTTCCAGGTCAAAACTATTTAAGGATTTTGACTGAAATTGATTCCAAATTTGGACCATCGCAAATATTTTAGCATGAACGCCGAGACAGACTTTCATTTAATAAATGTTTCTTTCTAAATTTTACAAGAAACGAGAAAAACAGTACATTTCAGAAATCGTTATTTTATTTTAATGTTATTTCAATCTGTCGAGAATAAAAATAACGATCGTGTATTTTCTTATTCCAAATCAAATCAAAAGGTCTGGACCTAAGGGTTTTGAATTTAGATATTTTTTGGGTTATTTGTTGCATTATTAGTTTATGGGTTATTAGTTTTTATGCTTTATGAGGAAATATAGCATATTTGAGCTGGAAAGCTCGAACATTGATTGTCATATATCTGGGAATATTTTAACTTTTGAAAAAACACCCCTTGCTATTTTTTGTTTTTTTGAAATAGGGTAAACCAGACAGTTGTTGACACTAAGTTAAGTTAATGACACCCCAACTTTAACTTGAAGAAATAAGTAAACAAGTCCTAATTTTCAAGATTTCAAGATATACATGAATCTAATGTTTGAAGGGTCCTCTAAGTTATCTTTGGAGTAAGGGTTTAGCAAGATTTCACAATTAAATCCACAGGGTGTCAATAACTAGATTTTGCACTTTTTACAATGAATATTGACATATGGTAAAACTATTGAACTTTTGACCCAAAAAAACCTTTTGAGTTTTTATAAGGATAGATAAAGAGGAGCTACAGGAAGTTTCAATGGGATCCCTTCATAATTTTTTTTTTTTTTTAATTTGACCGCAGAAATAGTCTTAACTGTCAACAACTGTCCCGTTTACCCTATATATATATATATTTATATATTTATTCTAGCATGTGGTGGGTGACTACAGAAGTGTTAAACTTCGAAGAGGTAAAACAAAATCATATATATTATTTCTCAAAGCCTTTTTTTTTTTGTCGGTACACTTCTTTAATACTTCATCAAATTTCATGAACGAGGCAAATCATTTTAAAGTTTTTCTTAACCGCTACACCGGAACAATATACAGATCACTCATTTCGCCTTCGACAAGTTATAAGCGGAAAACCGTGGCTCTTGAAAATCAAAATCTTCGTAGAAGTTTACAAATGGTCTCAATCTTTTCAGATTTTCAAGGAGAACATTTTTAAGAAAATTTTAAAATGGTCGCAGGGCTTTCTCGAAGGTGTCATTTTTTTTTATTCTGTCAATACGAACATTTTTGGTTATATACACTTTTCCGATTTTCACCGTCATTTACGAGTTACGATACTAAATATAAGGTGCCTACTTTAATTAGGTGGAGTTTAAGAACACTTCGCATGGGTCAGCCAGTCTTATATTATTTCTCAAGGACTTTTTTTCGTCGGTACACCATAACTTCCTTTATGCTTCATCAAATTCCATGAATGTGGCATCATAGTAAAGCTTTCCTTAACCGCTATACATAAAGAATAATAAATAATAATAACCGTAAACATACAAAGCACTCATTTCGCCTTCGACTGCAAGTTATAAGCGCAAAACCGCGGTTTTGGCTAGAAATATGGTCGTAGAGGTTTCTAAATGGTGTTTTCAGTTAGTTTAGTTTGCGAGTTGTATGCGAAAAATCGATATTCTTAGCGAAAACGTTCGCCGGGCTTTTTCGAAGGTGTCATTTTTTCAGTTTATCGATACGAGCATTTTTGGCTATATAAACTTTTCCGATTGTCGCTGTCGTTTGCGAGTTACAAGCAAAAACATGCAATTTCAGTCAATAGAATCACCGCACTCGCTTTCCGCCTTTTCTAGGGTGCGCTCTATCAGTGATATCTATGTCTGTGTAAAACAATCCCACGAACAAACATTCACAGATGTCCATATCGTAAATTCAAACATATTGTTCAAAGAGGTCCTGTAAACCCGTAAATACTTTGTAAATACCTTAAAATAATGTTTATAGAAATAAATAATCTGCAATTTAAACATATCTATTCTTTACTTCAACCCTAACCTATGCCCATGCGCACTATACGATATCAAATGTATGATGTGTATTTTAGTTAGGTGAGATTTAAGTAGGTTATAGTGCGAATGCTTCGCACGGGTCAGCTAGTTTATATTATTTTTCAAGGCCTTTTTTTTGTCGGTACGCCATAACTTCCTTAATACTTCAACAAATTTCATGAATGAGGCATCATTTTAAAGTTTTTCTTAACCGCTACACCGGAAAAATATACAAATCACTCATTTCGCCTTCGGTTGCAAGTTATAAGCGTAAATCGCGTTTTTGAGAGAAAATGGTCGTAGAGGTTTCTAAATGGTGTCAACCTTTTTTAGATTTTCAAGGAGAACATATTCCTATAAAAGCCTTGCCTGACGCTCTTTCAGTGACATTTATGTCCGTGTAAAACAAAACTTCCAACAAACAATCACAGATGAACATATCGTAACTTCAAACATTGTGTTCAAAGAAGTCCTATAAACATGTAAATACCTTAAACTCATGTTTCAAAAAATAAATAATCTACAATTTAAACATATCTATTCTTTACTTCAACGCTCAGCTATGCCCATGACGCACTAAATACGCACTGTACGCTACTACATATACAGTTCGTACTTTAATTGAGTGCGATGTAAGTAGTTTAAAGTGCGAATGCTTTGCATGGGTCAGCTAGCAAAAAAATTATTGTGATATAAAATTTAGCTCACCTTAAAATACAACGTGCCATATATTAAAAGAAGGTTTTATTTTTTTTTTATTTTATTTTTAGATATATAGTTCAAGGTAATCAAAAACCAAGATTTTTAGATTCATTACGTGTTTAAAGTGTTTGATTTGATATACAATCACCTTTGAGTCAAATATTTCCAAAATCCGACTGTGTATATTGTGATAAACTTCTGTATATTCTTAGGTAAATAATAAATAGGTAAAACTGTTGATTACTCAAAGTTAAAACTTGCAGTCAATACAGTAAGAATATTTAAATAATAGCTCAAAAATGAAATAAATAACAAGAAAATAATATTATAATATAACTGAAAGAGATGATAGTATGCAGGAGGCCATGTTCGCAACAAGAGAAAACCTGTCCTGCATTGTCTGCACTACTATTGTGCACTACCCCAAGATGGCGGGTCCTGAGTATGGCCGATCTTACCAGCTAGCTACGTTCGAAATGTTTATAAAAGAATAATATTAATCTCATAATAATAATAATAATATTAACAATAATAACTTACTTAAATTTCTGGATGACTACCAAATTATTAGAACAACAGAACTCAACCGATAACCAAAACACAACTAACTTAAGAGGTACCTGTGTTGTAGTGTAATTCCTACTGCATCTTAACCTTCTTCCGGGCGCGCGGGCGGTAGATTACCGTCACATTTAAAAAATCGCATGCAGGTTTTATCAGGCAAGTCACAGATGAGCGGGAGGGGCATGTATTCTCTAATTGAATCTTATCACTCATCGCAGAGACAAGAACCAACATCTTCTGAGAAGTGTCCTTTCTCTTTAAATGTTTTAACTCCGAAAGTGCCAGGTGTCGGAGGGTGTAAAAAAAAAAAAGAGCCCTATTTTTCAACCCTAACCATCGGAGGGAAATTTAAGTATTAAAAATAAATAATTTAAATGTAAATATCATTATTTGATATGATAAATGGTTTTTTTATAATTTTATTTACCCCATTCTTACCATGATCGTAGAAGACATTATTGGAGGTTTAATTTTGACATATGTCTGTTCTCTCTTCAAAAGTTTGACCAAGTTTCTATTAGGCTTATTTCCTTTAGAAGTTTGTGATTTTTTCTTCCTAGTTTTTGTGATTCTAAATTTTCTCTTCCTAAAAATATGTCTAGTTGATAATTTCTTTCTAAGTTGATTTTTATGATGAAGTTTAAATGTGTTATGATAGCAAGTTAAATTTTTATTTATACAGTAATTTTAAACTTTTAAATTTTTTGTTGCTTACTTTTGTTCTTCAATGTCATAAATATACAGTTTTATTGCAAATTAATATTTGTAGTTTGCATGTTTCATTAATATTTATAAGACATGTAAAAAACGGAGTTTGAACTTTTATTCAAGCCTTTTCTTCGTTCAATTACATTACTTTATAGGTCAATGTATTTAAAAAAAAAGTGAAAATGCAGAAATTTGAATATTTTTGGCAAAGATTTGAGGCAAAAAGGCGTGGTGGTGGTACTGGTGATGCGGTAAATTACCGTCACGCGCCTGCTTACGTTATGTTAAGAGGCGCGCCCGGAAGAAGGTTAAGATGCGTTTACACTGTGCGAACTGTGTGAACAAAGTGTTAAAGATCTAATTATTTGGCAAAGGCGGCATTCTAGTGTGAGCCACCGGTGGTACATGCCGACGTGAATGTGTTAAACATTTAATCTAGCTATACTATGTGACCAGGCCATCACAACGACCTGAAAATGAACCTGATATTTTACAATTTTTTAAAGAATCTAAAAATCCAAAGATTATCAAAATAGGCGTAAAATCTGAAAATTTTAGCGAAAAACTGAAATATATATTCAAATTCATAAATGTGAGGGTTTTCAGATATCTTTCTTTTTTTTTTCTTTCTTTTTTTCTACGGGAATGTACTGAAGAAATTTCTTTATATTTTCAAGACATTAATTTCATTCCTATTGTAAAATTGCATTTGACCATATTCAAGATGTGCTGTTTCAACAATAGAATGATCGACAGAAAGTAGGGGTCACTTGTGGTGTACTGGTTGGCATAGCAACCTAAAATACAAAAGTTCGCGTCCCTCAGGCCCTTGGATTTTTAATGGGGGTAAAAACTCTGTCTATGCCGTCCCTCGGATAGGACGTAAAACAAAGGTCCCGAGCCGATGTCAGGTTCTCGTTTAAGATCCCTATCCTTATTATACCAGTACAGGCAAAATTTAGGACTCCCACTGTAGCATCGTCAGAATAGCCATAGAAGCAAAAAAATTACGTTAAACATTTGATTTGGCGTTAACCATTTGATTGAGCTATACCAGGCCATCACAACGACCTGAAAATGAACCTGATATTTTACTAATTCTTAAAGAATCTAAAAAAAGCAAAGATTATCAAAATAACCGTAAAATCTGAAAATTTGAGCTAAGATTGAAGTAGATGTACAAATTCAATAATGTAAGGGTTTTCAGATATCTTTTTTTTTTTTCTTCAAGAATGTCCTGAAGAACTTTCTTTATATTATAATTAGATTAATTTCATTCATATTGTAAATTTGCAATTGTCTATATTAAAATGTGCTGTTTCAACAATAGAACGGTCTACAGACAGTAAGAAAATACAAAAGGACGCGTCCTTCAGTGGCCCTAGGATCTTTTAATGGGAGTAAAAACTCTTGGTCTATGTCGTCCCTCTGATAGGACGTAAAATGGAGGTCCCGAGCCTGTGCGATGTCAGGTACTCATTAAATATCCCTATCCTATTATACTTGGATAGGCAAAATTTAGGATTCCCACTGTATCATCGTCCGATTAGCATTAGTAGTATAAATAAACGTTAAACAAAGAAACAACAAACATCAAAAAATCCAAAGTAAACCAAATGGCGTAAAAATCTTGATACCTAAAACATAACTAGGCATTTTCCCAAAACTAAAAGATTTTATTTTTGGAAAATTTTCCTTTCTTCAATATAAAACACGACCCTTCACGGAAATGCAAAACGTTTTTGTTGAAAATAATTTATGGAACCATCTCCTAAAGATCCTCTAAATAATCTATCCTGTTTACATAAATATACTTTCGTTCCCCGAAATTCATTTTAATCATTTAATATATATATATATATATATGAATACCTTATACAGCCAAAACAGAAAAATCATAAAATAAATAAATAAAAAATAAAAATAGTAAAAAAAATATTGAAAAATTAAAAAAATAATAATAACTAAAAAAAAGAAAATAATAATAATAGTTAAAAAAAAAAAACCGAGAATATTTCATACATTTTATCTTTAATTTACCAGTACATGTAAAATAATTATAAATATTTCCCTTAATAGCAATATGAAAAAATTATAAAAAAAAAGGAAGAGTGGCAAGTATAAAAACACAAACATTAAAATAGTTTAAATTTAAAAATCAAAAGGACGTAATAATCTAATCTAACAAAATCATCATCTAGAAATTGGTATGATGATACTTTTTTACTTCTTTATAATACTATATTCAACGAGAAAATCAGAGGATAAAATTGTTTAATTGTCTTTCCTGGCAACGTTGTTATAACAAAATCTAAGTCCCTTGTTTCAGACTCAGATTGATGTAATTTCGACCGCGTGGTAGATAAGAAACAGAGCATTTCGCAATTATTGAAAATAAAAAAGATAGAATGAGATGAAAACAGTTTAATTTAACAAGACTTACAAGTTTAGTTACAAGGAAAACTACTGGAGTGTAAGAGCTGCTACACGTGGGTCTTATTAAGAGGTGACCTTAGTCTGCGCAAGTTTACAGCAGTTAGCCGATATTAATACAATGTAAGTTGGTCTAGCAACATTGCGGCAACGAATGCAGCAGCGTTAATACAATAAATAATATTTTTTTATGTAAAAAAAAATTGGTCTGAAATAACAAAAAATCTTGGATAGTTGTCATACATAAATATTGTAACGTTAAACAAAAACAAAAGAAAAATCGTATGGTTTAATATGGTTAAATACTTTTTCATGGAACGAACTAACAGTTGGAACAAACTACAGAACAGAACAGAACAGAAGCAATACTACCCACAGCTACCATAACAATCCCACTTTGGCAGTGTCCTTTCCACCGATGGTGCCAGCTTTTTCGGGTTCAAGGACAGTGACAAACTGGTCAACGTCCAAGGATTAAGTCGGCACAGAGTCACCGATGACCTTTTTTCTTTTCCTGAAGCAGACCGGTCATGAAACGAAACTCCGGGCGGCTCGTCCACGATAGAATACTCGGGTTAGAGTTAGTGTGACTGCTACGCCCGGTTAGTGTGAGTCCTTTCCAGTACGGAAACATGGGACTATGGATATCTGGGGGCTTGCTTGCCCTGTCCAATACACACGACACTTTCTGGTAGCTAGTTGGGAAGGTAAAATAAACCGTTGCGGGATCCGATCCCGTGCCTATTTTTACCCTCTGGAAGGTTTCTTTATTATAATTCAACTTTGGAATTTATTATAATTCTTTATTACAAGATATACATGAGTCAAATTTTTGAAGGGTCCTCTACGTCATCTATGAAGTAAGACTTCACCAAACTAGCCATAGGAAAGATTTCACAATTAAATCCACAGGGTGTTAATAACTAGATTTGGCACTTTTAACAAAAAATATTGCCATATTGTAAAACTATTAAACTTTTGACCCAAAACAACCTCTTGAGTCTTTATGAGGATAGATAATGAAGAGCTATTACAGGTCCTTCTATTTGATCCTTTTATAAAAAGTATTTTTTTAATTTGACCAGGTAAATATTTAAAATTTTCCAAATTTTGGCGAAACTGTTATTTAAGGTCTAGGATAAATTTAAGAATCGTAATTCCGATTTAGGAAGGCTCATTCTTTCAATACTTTATTTATTGGATTAAAGATATTTCCGAGATAGGAAATATGGATATATTTTGCCCATTTCATTTGTATAATTACTAATTATACTAGCCTAGGGCCGGGTGCGTTAAATCATGGAACGCTCAAGAAACCTACCAAAGGGTAAAAATATAGTCTTAAGGATGCCAATAACTGTACGGTTTGCCCTACTATACTAGAAAGCTTTTAGGGATTAGGTGCGCAAATTTATTACACTAATCTATTTATTTTTTAATGTCGCAGGGGTTCTTTTCCCCAAATCCCCACGTGGGACCACCCCCGGTTTTGGTACAGAACTTAGCCAATTAGGGATTGAGAAAACATTGTGGAAGGAAAGTGTGAAAGTGGGCAGTGTGAGAATGAAATTGGTTGATTAATAACGAGAGAGAAGCCAGCGCGTGCGGTTGCGTATCTTGCAGCGTGACATTTGGCAACAAGGGCGCGCGTGTAAGGAGGAATGTACTCTAGATGGCGTGAAAGTTGTGCTCCAGGAAAACGGGATGCAAAACTGCCTATGTTCCTTATTTATTCATCATATTCAGGGTCCGGATCGTGTTATATAAGTCCGAAATCATTTTTTATATCTTCGTGATTTGCGATATGTCCTCTCGTAGTTACGCCACGCTCGAAAAATAACATGATGCCAACTGACATTTTGAGGCATAAGGAAAAATAGAATGCAAAAGCTTCTTCTTTCTTGTTGTTGTTTATGAAGGAGAAATTTGGGATGCGACTTCGACAGCGAAGTACAGTCGACTCCGTTTAATTTGGTCATCGGATAATTGTGACCATAACTTAATTTAGCCATTTTTAATAAAACGGAATCAAATATAGGTAAAAAATCACCGCTTTATTGGGACAAAACTAATCGGGCTTTAACGTTTCCAATAAACAGAATTGTAAAAAAAATATGAGCCCCGGTGTCAATCGAATAATCAAAGTATCTAAGACCACGCCTGTTCTCAACCAGAAGCAATAATCCGCATCGAAAAGTTTAGTCGCTTTTTTTTTTTCAGAGTCCTTTAGACGCTCTACATGCGCTAATTATGTGGCTCCTTAGTTTACAAGTAAAGTCACAAGGCACGTTGATTTTTTCCTATTAAAAAAATTGAAATAAAAATATTTTCTGATTCATTTCTTATTTCGAAATTTTGTCTTTATAAGTATAATTCACATTATAAACAAAGAGTTATTTTAATTTGTTTCATTCAGTATATTTCGTATATTAAAACATCTATTTATGAAAAATACATTTTAACAGTTAAATTAATCGTATTATTTTGACCCCATCATTAAATTAATAGACGAGAATACATATCCCTAAATGTACTTATTAACTTGGTTTGCCCACAAATAGGTCCAATTTACGGCATTAGATACCACACTTTTACCGTAGCCCAGTGATTAGGCGTATTTAGGCATATTTTATTTGCATTTACACGTGGACTCTTGGTCTCCGCTTTAGTGGGTCCTCCGCCTAATTTGGACAAAACAAATTTTCCCTATATGTCCCAATAACAGAGTCGACTGTATATTCCAAAGATTGATGCTGATAAAATATCCAGTAAAATAAAAACCATCTATTTTCTTAAACTTCGATATTTAGGGGTCACCTGTGGTGTCGTGGTTAGCACGGCAACCTAAAAAACTAAAGTTCGCGGGTTCGCGTTCCGAGGTGGCCCTAGGATTTTTTTAATGGGAGTAAAAGATCCTTGGCTATGCCGTCCTTCGGATAGGACGTAAAATGGAGGTCCTGAGCCTGCAAGATGTCAGGTAATCGTTAAAGATCCCTATCCTAATTATACCTGGATAGGCAAAATTTAGGACTCCCACTTTACGCCACTAATAAAGGGGCGTTAAACAAACAAACTTCGATGTTTATTCGTTATTTATGTTTTCACAATCCACTTTTTGCTCCTGAACGTATTTAAACATCGATGTCAAACCCGCAGTATTGGATTTTATAATTTTGAATGAATTTTTATATTTAGATATTTTAAAAATTAATAATTGATTAGTACCTATTAGGTTGTTTAGCCGATAGACTCTATTCAAATTAGAACAAGAAATGTAATTATTATCAGTGGCACAACAAACCAAATCACGTGAGTCAAGGCCACCTTCAGATCTCTCCATCGCTCTCTATCCTGCGCAGCCACAATCCAATTTCGCACACCTAGAAGATGTCTTGAATCATTTGCGACTCCACCTGTCCACCGAAGTTTCGGTCTTCCGACATTTAATTTAAAAAATATCTGCAATCCACCTTTTTTTCTGCGACCTTGGAGGATATTCGTTATAAGTGGGTTCAGATGGGTCAGGAGGTTGCTATGAAAAGACTGGATTGAGCTTAATGGCCGACGTATGGAACATTAAGGTTTTTGTGTATTATTTTGATTGTTAAAAAATAATTGCTGGGGAGTTTGAACGTTTTTCCGGTAAGTGTTGCAGTAGGCGGTAACGTCCAGCAATTTTTTTTTTTTTCGTTTCAATCTTGTCTGAGATGAGCATTGACCAGATGGAGTCCGATATATAAATATTTTTGAATAAGATTTTTTCAGAGCTACAAAATAATATTATATATTGAAATATGAGCAATATTGTTCCAATGTATTTAAAAATTAAATTTTTCTATAGTAATATTATATTGTAAAGTTCCGAAATAAATAATAAATATATTAAATAAACTAAAATAAAGTAATTAGCATGTACTTTAACACTTTAAATAAATAATTTGTTTGTTTAACGTCCTTTCAGGCTACCAAGGCTAATCAGACGATGCTACACAGTGGGTGTCCTGAACTTTGCCTATCCAGGTATACTTAGGATAGGGATCTTTAACGAGTACCTGACATCGTACAGGCTCGGGACCTCCATTTTACTTACTATCCGAGGGACGGCATAGCCATAGATTTTTTAATGCCATTAAAAAATCCTAGGGCCACCTCGTTACAAGTTGATACTTTTTGTAACCTTGTTGAATAATTGTAAATTATTATTTTGTTCCAGTAAAATTTTATGAACACACATAAATTTATGAAACACATAAGTGTTACATTATGTATGATATTTTATTAATTTTTTTTATTACTTATTTCGGGACGTCACCGTATATTATTAATACAGAAAAAAAAAACAATTGTAGGTTTTGAAATGGTTTCTTTTACATATTTGGCTTAATAAAATAATAAAATCAATACAAATGAAATAAAAATATAAAAATAAAATAAATATAAAAGTAATATCAAATACAAAGAATACAGGATACTTTATACGGTAATAAATAACAATGGAAAAAAATTTAAGATGAAAAATAAATTGATATTCGTGATTGCTGACACGTTCCACGAAATTCTGATACGTCATATAAGAAGAAAACAAATAAATAAAAAAGGGAATTAAACTGTCAAATCAACTTAAT
Organism: Aelia acuminata; assembly: GCA_911387785.2. Classification (NCBI taxonomy): domain Eukaryota; kingdom Metazoa; phylum Arthropoda; class Insecta; order Hemiptera; family Pentatomidae; genus Aelia; species Aelia acuminata. Next base: position 135,884,743 of record OU426981.1, read on the forward strand.
ATGTTAATTATTTATTTTTAGGATTTCCCAAATATAAGTTTTATATGTATTATATAATATCTAACGACATTTCGACCCATTTCCAATGCCTATATCAGGAGAAACATCAATCCAGAAATCCATAAATAAAGTAAAATACAAATAGGGAATATGTAAATATAGGCCTAACAAGGAAACAAACAAAAAAAAAACAACTGAAATATATGACAACCTAAATATTTTATACCATATTTCATTTTTTATCATCGATCTTAATCTTCACCAGAATTTCAAGGCAGGGGAAATAAAATATATCTGCATATATTTACTGCTAATAAAATTGCTACGAACAAGGGACAGCAAGAATAAGAGAGCCTGCTAAGGTTGACGTACCGATAAACTAGAGGCTGCGGAAGACATGTTGGACCGAGATTGGTAGTAACAACGACCATGAGAAAGTGGAGCAGGACTCTGGAAGGATTCGAATCCTGCAGGAGGTCCTGGGAGGAGCGCGTGGCCGTCCAAGGACACAGCCATTCATCAAGATCCGCCCTATCGCAAATATTTACAACCAGCAAAACCTTCTTATGTAATCCTCTTATCCACCGATAACTTATCACGATATCAAAGCCTAAATAATAAATCATCTATGATTATATCGCAAACTGCTTTCAACAACGTCACATCTCAAAAAAAATATAAAAAATCGGGTCTGATGCTCGCAACACTCAACTTTTACTTACTGACTTACTTAGATTAGAAATTGGCGTGGTTTGATAAGTATGTAAACGCCATTCAAATTTTTTCACATTTATTTACTAATTTGTGTTTGTACCAACTTGCTCTTTAAAGTTTAAAATTAAGCTTTTCTTGTGGTCTTAATAAGGTATTGCTAGCATAGTACTCCATCGCGTCTGATTTTATAATTCTCTATTCAGTTGTTGAAAACATTATTTACTTACCATGGAATCAAATAATTTCAATTAAATATCTACCATATGTTCACGCATCAGAACACGTTGGCAACTCATTCCCATTACTAATAAACAATGGTCTGTCAATAAAGGCGTGCTGCGCATGCGTGAGCTAAACGTGCTTTATGTCTTTTAGGAATATTTTTCTTTTTTTATCCTTTACATGTTTACTGGAATTTTTTCATATTTTATATTTAGCTATTTCTTGCCTAGCCATTCATGTCTTCCAAAGAGCCCTGATGATGACCTAAAATTTGGGTCGAAACATCGGCTAAAATAAAATATGTAAATCTCACATATTTTTGACATCTCACTTATTTTGACCGCGCCCCCAACCATTTCCTGTCCATTATATCTATGGTCAACTATCTTCCAACATCACTACCAAATTAATATTTTGCCATAATACATCTCTATATATATAAGAGGCTTTGTCCTGACTGACAGAATCAACGCAGAGCAAAAACTACTAATGATAGAAACTTGAAGTTCGGAATTTAGACTTTAAACGCGACGTAGGTAACCACTAAGAAAGGAATTTCAAAAATGTAACCCCTAAAGGGGTTAAATGGCGAAATTGTCGTTTAACTCTAACGGAAATCTATTGTTGAGATTTTAAACAATATGTTTTTTATTTGAATATCGATTTAACGTTACAATAGTATTAAAATAGACATACACATAAAATATGGCTGCTGATTATTTAAATACTAGTGGTAATCAAATTATGCACACTGTGATTCCCATGATTGGGGATGGTGCGTGTTTATTTCGATCTCTTCTCCATATATATATACTTCTCCATATGTATAAGAGGCTTTGTCCTGACTGACAGAATCAACGCATTGCAAAAACTACTTATGATTAGAAACTTCGGAATTTAGATTTTAAAAGCGATGTAGGTAACCACTAAGAAAGGAATATTAAAAATGTAAATCCTAAGAATATCTAAAATGTAAATGGCGAAATTGTCGTTTAACTCTAACGGACGTCTATTTTCGAACTTGGAGAAAATATATCTAATTAGGACTCATTTGAAAGAATTTGATACGACGAGTTTAACTCGAAAGGCCCTATTGGGCGTCGAAAACCATGTTTTACAGCCGCAAAATGAAGCGTTCACGACGAGTAAGTCATTTTTTGTTTCGGCGGTTTTAGTGAACTCTCTCCATTGCGCGTCTCCGTCTCTTCTACCGAGCCGGCAGCTTCCCCCTCCAACATTCCACCTACCGGAAGCTCAAATTCTACTAAATCTCCTTAACATCAGTTAACATATTATATTAGATCAATACCAAGATAATGGTCATAGAATTGATTTTAAAGGCTCGCGGGCGAAGCCGCGACGGGGAATGCTAGTATTAATATACACGATGATATGAAATATCATATCAGTAGGTTCTACGTGAAACAAGTTATAAAAACCGAGCAACCTCAAACCTTGCTGCGTTTTTAAACAGTGCTACTTATCAAAACATAAAAATTTAATTTTACGATGAGATAGATAACGTTTATTTATAAGTTTTTATAATAATAATGCACATTTTTTTATTATTAGTATTCACAATGTCTATTCATTGCAGTGCTAATAGGTGCACAATGATTTTGGTTAGCCTGTTTTTTGCTAAAATAAAATAGATTCGATGTTTTTCCCACACCTGAAAAGGCGACACATAATTGCCCGTGGGAATAACACAGATTTTCCTAGTCCAAGCCAGAAAAAAATATAAAATAATTTAAAAAATATATTTAGTTACTGAATGCTTACCCACCCTAAATATCGAAAGAGAATGAAGTGTTGTGTGAATAAATCAATTTACAACGCCATCTGTTGGAAACTTATAGAAATTACAAATAATCACAATCAATTGTAGTATAATAAATATTTAATTTGCATTAAAAGAAATATTGAGGCCAATGATCAAGATAAAAACTATCATTTCTTTTCATTTTACCCCCGACAAGCATTGGGACACGTATATATATATATATATACATAAAACGTGCTAGTATACTAGAGTATCCTGTCCCCAATATATCGACCAAAGAGGTCTAACAGGGCCTGGACTGACGAAGCAGCCACGTGCAGAATTTCAAAGAGAGCGGGTCATTGCCTGGCCTCCGATCTTCGTCAGTGTTCGCTTCGTTCGTGTTTGCGCTAGCTTTTTCTTTTATCTCTGTTTGATGGTTTACTAAATAAATGTTTAGGTATTGCTTATATCTTAGAAGCTTAATGATTATTATAACAGAGGATACTACCGCAGTATCTCGAAAAGTTAGTTGTAAGTTGAGCTAAAAGAGAATAATATTTAATTATAATTAATAAGTATGTGGTGAATCTCATCTCTTACTTTATAACATATTTATTAAAAAATAATACAAATATTATTACTCTCACTTACATATATATGAAGTACCTATATAATAAGGGAAAGAATTGCGATCATGAAAAATTTCTACTTCCGGTTTTCAATGGAAGTACTCGCTTTGGGTTCTCTGAGTCGAAATATCCAAGTCCCGCGAAATGGTCTGTTTGTGTGTGTGAACAGACTAGCTAAAAAGAATGTATAAAAAGATTTTTACTCTCACTTACTTATATATGAAGTATATAATAAGGGAAAGTATTGCGATCATGAATAATTTTTATTTTGGGTTTTCAATGGAAATACACGTTTTGGGTTCCCTGAGTCGAAATAACTAATTCCCGCGAAATGTTCTGTGTGCGTGAGTGAACAGAATAGCTCAAAAACTATAAACCGTGCGAACCTGAAATTAGGTATTTAGTGATTTATAAACCCGCGACGTGACAGCAAAAATTTCATCAAACGGAAGGGGTAATAACTTTATACGTTTTCTTCGATTTTCTCAAAAATAGATCTAACGATTTTGATCAAAATGGGTATTTGATATATGCCAAAGATGTGACAGCCGACATTTCATCAAAATTGGTCAAACAGAGGGGCACTTTATTTCATCACTTTTTTTTTTTCCAATTTTTACCTATCTTTTTCAATTTTCTTCAGAACGGATCAAACGATTTTTATTAAACTCGGTATTTGATGAATATGTATGCCCGCGGAGTGACATTCAAAATTTCATTAATATTGATCAATTAGACGGGGCACTTTGCTTAATAAATTTTGTCTCATTTTCACGTGTGTTTGTTATTCAAATCTTTTATGTTTTTTAGCTCTAAAGATTTTTATCAAACTTGTAATTTTTAACGAGAATCGAAAATCCTTTGGAAAGACACGTTTTCGAGTCGAAAGAATCAAAATAATCAAGTCGCGAGAAATGATGTGTTGGCTAGCTCACAAAATACAGTCCATACTAACCTGAAATTGGGTATTTGATGTATGTACATTGTACATGCATCAATGTGCATATACATCAAGTGACAGCAAAATTTCATCGAAATTGGTCAAACGGAAGGTGGACTTTATTTCATAACTTTTTTGCATTTTTACCTTTTTTTTAAAGCTCTAAAGATTTTTATCAAACTTTTCATTTTTATCGAGAATCGAGAATCCTTTAAAATCAGATAAGTTTTATCAACATTAAGATGTTCTGGCGGGAGCGGCTTAAATGAGGCAGGGTACTTTTTTCTTTTCCTCAAAGTACCTTTGTTTTTTTGTTATTTTTATGGAAAAATCAACTGTTTCTCGATATGCCTATAAATAAGAAATGGCTAAATATGAAAAAAAAAATCGAGTAAACATATAAAAGAGAAAAATAGAAAAATATTCCGACAACTCATAAAACATGTTGGGCCCACGCATACGCAGTACGCCTTTAATGACAGACCATTCTTTATAAGAAAAGAAGTTCTGTTCATGTGAAAGAGTTGTCAACGTGTTTTAAAATATATATATTCATTGGAAACCATTTGTTTCCATGGTAACCAAATGAAGTTTTCAACAACTACATTGAGATTTATAAAATCCTATGCGAGGGAGTATTATGCTTGCATTGCCGAATTATCACAAGCAAAAACTTTTATTTGACGATAAAAAAAATAGTGAACTTTAAAGAGCAAGTACAAACAAAAATAAGTCCATGAATGTTGAAAAATGTGTGAATTTGAGAAATTGCGTTTACACATTTATCAAAACTCGTCAATTTTAATCTAGTAATTGGTAAGTAAAAGTTGTGTGCTGCACTCATTGCACCAGATTTTTAATAACATAGAAAGGAGTGCTTGATTACCATATGTTAATGAAGAGACATAATCATGTAAGAATATTTGGATATTTCTTATATTAAGAATTGTTTGCACTTATAGTGCATTTATCCATATTGTAATATTTATTATGGTATAAAACCCTGGAGATGAAAGAAATTCCGAAACGTTGGTTACAGGGTTATGAGTGTGGACTTGTTTTCTTTACTTAACATGTGTTATAAAGGAAGATATGAGATATACAACTCACTTATTGATTATAATATTTAATTCTCCTTATTCCTTTTTACAATATAAATGTAAATAAAATATTTTATTTAAGGATATCCATATAAATCAAATTTAGTCTTCAGGAAAGCACTTTAAATATTTCTATTAGGAAAATTCCTAAGTTTTAATATTTTACAACTTTATTACAGAAATATTAAAACAAAAGTTTATTAAAATACTGTACATTTTTTTTTTCAAAGAGAATATTATTTAAAGTAGTTTCCTGCAAAATGTTGAAATTGGATTTAGTCATTGAGTCAACTGAAAGTCTCCTATATTAACCAAAGTAAAAAATAAAATAATGCGTAAACTAAAAATAATAATGTAACTATTTTAATGACTTGGTCGCAAAAACGCCCGACATAAATAAAATTATTGAGAATCAATTAGTGAATATTTTTACATAAAATTCTTTTGAAATTTATACTTAGTAGACCCTGAATATTTTTACATAAAATTCTTTTGAAATTTATATATATTATTTAATATTTTACCCTATTAGGAAAAGTTATTCTGCCTAATTAAAAACATAATTTTATCTAACTTAAATGTTTATTGTTAGAGGGTTTTTTTTTGTATTGAGTTTGTATTACTATGCGACTTTTAGGCATGGACACTATGTGCGCCGTTTAAAGACAATTGTACCATTTGGAGGCATAATTTTCTCTAAAGAACGGGCGGAGTCGAAAGCTGGTTTCTAATAAATCTAATAAAGGCCATTTTCAAATTAAAAGTACGCTATGGGAGTTCGCATATACGGACCCAAAGTAATCCCTGACCAGAAGTAACATATCCATAGCTACCCATTATTTTTATTTATTTTATAATTAATAAAGTTAATTCAAACCTATTAGATCCAAATATTCGATAGTTGGAAGATACTAACATGACTCAAAAATACCTCAAAAAGGAGAGGTGATTAATCCACACGTGGAGAGGCTAAAGACACTGGGGATTCCCCGACAGAAATGCACCGCAAGACTTTAAAAAGGTTAGAAGGTTATCGCTAATCCTCGACTATTTTCTATCTTAGATTCATTGTTTAATTTCAAAAATAATTTTTCAATACTTTTATTTTATTTTTTTTTTTGTTAATTATAAGTAAAACTAATATTGCCATTGAACTAATAATGGGATATCGAAATATCGATAACATTATAATAGCGGGATTGAAACATCGATGGTAGATATTTTCATCGATATAATAACTAAACCTTATTAAAAAATAGCATTTTTGAAGTAATGTGATTTCATACGAAATCTTCCAGTTTAAAAAAAATGCTAAATCTTTTGGTCTTATATTTAGATTTTTTTAACATAAATTAATGTATTTTTTCGTCATTATATCATACAGTGGAATACCGAGAAAAAAGATTGCTCCTGGGAATCCATACTTTCTGGAGACTTTCATTATAGAAATATTCTCTTTTTTAAGGGTTTATAGAAATAACAATCGAATTTGATATTGATCGATCTACTTTTTCGGCAGTATATCGTAAATAGGAATCGATGATAGGAGTTCATAATGGCCGATTACAAATTGGAACCAAATTTTTAAATTTTTGGCCCTCGAGCACTAGTATTTATGAGTATTCTAGTAATCGACACACAGTGGTAAACTTTTGTAATTCAGTGACCAAAAATCTATAACTCCTGACCAAATGAAGATAATGGAATAATTCTTTTTTCCTTTATCATAGAAAATAAAAACTATATATATCCCATCACTCTAGGTATTTCAAATTAATTCTTATATGAATCCTATTTTCACTTCAATTTAAATAAAATAGATTATTAGGTAGAGGGTCCTTACATAAAGAATGAAGTGAGTCAGTATTATTATCTAATTGAGCTTTCTGCTTATTTAGATGTATTTTTCAGGCATTCGATCCTTTTGTAAGAATAACCTATTTTTTAGGACTTTAGTCGGAAAAAAATTCTGTCAAATAATTCCACCGGATGTATATTTTATGATTTAGTCTAATTCGAGGCCGAAAATACATTACATGTCAAAAAATAGGATATTTTAAATTTAATTTTTTTTTTAATTTTTTCTTCTGCAGCCAATAATTATTTAAAAATCTTTCAAAAGAAACAAATGTCAAATCGATGGAAAAAGAATTTTTCGATTTTCGTTATTTGGTCAGGAGTGAAAGCTTATTGGCCACTGAATTAAAAAATTTCCACACTATGTGAAAGCGATGTTATATTCGTCTCGGCAAGTGACTGTTAATATTTTTTAATTTTAAACCAATGTATAGAAAATTTGTTATTAGGTACTTTAAATTTTATTATGGATACTTGTTGGTTGACCGCATATTCAACGAATCTAAAATTTCAGTTAACTATTTTATTGCAGCCTCCGAGTAGTAATCTTTTTCTGATAGAGTCACAAAGAACTTTAAGGTGATAAATTATGGTACCTAACCGAAACGGAACTTATAAATAACCGATTATTAAAATAACTTAGATAAGTAACGGCTCCTTTTTGATCTCGGGGTGACAGCCGCATGCCGGAACATTCTTCAAAATTTTGAGCCATTCCTGACAACATTTTGGCATTACAATGAATCTGGTTCGAATTCCAGCCAAAATTTCTCCCATTATTTAATTTTTTTTTGTTAATCTTAATTATCACAATGCTGATACCTTGAAATTAAACTAACATCTTTTTTTATCAGAAGAAAAAAGATTTAACATGGACGAATTCAAAGCTGGGTCTCAGCATTACCGTTGTTACAGCTACTACGAACAACGCCACCAGAGCCCGAATCCCAGCTTAATAAGTCCCGTCTTAGCTGAATATTGCGGCGAAGTCGTAGCATTTATCTCAAAGAAATCTTCTGATGCGCAGAAAATAACTATGAAAAAATGATGAAAATAACTATTCTCGACTTCAAAAAGAGACAATTAACGTCTGGTAAATTTCTTTGGTGCGACGCGTCGCACGTACGTCGCGACGTATCGACTGCTATCGACATGCTACAATCCATGACTATGACCAAGGTCTAGTATTAAATCAACAATCAAACAGGTAGAAGCTCGATTCATTTGGCCGAGTATTAAGAATAATGTTAGAAAATGGACCCGTGCTTGTGTCACCTGTCAAAGAAACAAAAAGAAAAAAAAAAACACCAAGTCTGAAATATACAGCAGATATAACTTATTTTGAACTACTGATTCCATACGTAATTGATGGTAAAAATATAACTTTTTTTTTTTAAATGGAAAAGTAACCAAATTATTTTTTTCAAATGTATTGACCCATAAAAGGTTTTGACATTATAAAAAAAAACATAGATAGATAGAAAGGTAAAAATTGAGAAAAAGTGGGGATGCGTGAGAGAGTCTAGGTTAAGAGGGGAGGGGAAAATTAGGACCAATCAAGAAGAAGCCAGTGATAATATGATTCATATTTCATCATATTCGACCCAATGAAATATTTCGAATGTAGGAATAGATTATGTACAATTAATATCACAAAGAAAAAAAAAAGATTATGTACAATGAAAAAAAAAGATTATGTACAATGAATATTACAAAAAAAAAAAAAAATATTACCTGCGTTGACCTGAGTTCCTAATTACTAGTTTCCACCAGATGCTCCAAGTCAAGATATTTTTAGGCCTAGACCTGATGGCAGAATTAAGCTAATATCTTTATAACTACAGTTCCTCTGGCGAATCCTCCAGTTCTTGCATTCTCCCATTTACTTCTTCTTTTATCATCCTCTTCCTCAACCAGCATAATGTAGACATTACGGCCAGAAGGACAGTCAAATTATCATCAGCGGTACAACCGGTGAAGATGAATTCGAAACTTGTAGCTTCAAAACCAATCCACATAATTCTTAAATGTATTTTTTTTATGCTCCCGCGTGATTTCGACAAAATTTATCAATTGTCAAACCTAAAGCAGGATTGCCAGAGGTGGCGCGAACGAAAATGTTGCTGGAACATGATGACCACAAATTAATTTACGGAAATATTTTCCAAATACGAAAGAAACTACAAAAACTTGCAGATTTAAAATCTCCTGAGAAACCTGATCTAGCTATGTTGAAAATAAAAAAAGAATTCTGCCTGTAATCATTCTTAAATAAACGAATATTCCTCAAGATCTAACGGCTTTAAAAATTTCCATAAACATAAATTTTGTCAGTCACCTTAAAATATAAGTTTGTCGATTTTGAGGAATGAAGTATGAAAAGTGATGGGCACAACACACAACTTTCACTTACCAACTTACTTAGATTATTAATTGAAGAGTTTTGTTAAATGCCATTCACAGTCAAACATTTTTCCACATTCATTTACATGTTTTTATTTGCTCTTTAAAGTACACTATTTTTTTTTTATTATTAAATCAAAATTTTTACTTGCGATAATTTCCATTAAATAAACAGAACGGTTTTGATTATGAAAAATGGTATGTCATTAAAGGCGTACTGCCCATGCACATGGGATCAATGTGTTTTATGAGTTGACGGATTTTTTTTTTTTTTTCCCTCCTGTATATGTTTACTTGATTTTTTCATATTTATCCATTTCTTATTTTTAGGCGAAACGAGAAACAGATAATTTCTCCATATAAACAGAAACAAAGGTACTTTAAAGGGGAAAAAAAAAACCCTTTCCCATTTAAGCCCCCTCAGGACATTTCAATAATGTTAAAGCTTACCTAATATTAAAGAATACTTGATTCTCGTTAAACATGAAGAGTTTAATCAAAATCGTTAAAGCTGTTTTTGATAAAATCGAAAAAAATGGGAAAACAAGTTATGAAATAAGGCGCCCCCTCCGTTTGATCAATTTTGATGAAATTTTTACTTTAACATCGTGCGGACATCAAATACCCAGTTTTATCAAAACCATCAGAGCCATTTTTGAGAAAATTGATAGAAAAGTAGAGACCGCACATTTCTGTTAATTATAATTGAACCCCCAATCCTAGCTGGCCACCACCCTGGAGTGCTATCTCCACTTTGCACTAGAACAGATCCTGTTGGTAGGAGGTCGGTCGATTTAGTTAAGTCAATCTTTTAATTTATTTTTCTGAAGTAGACGCATATTTTTCGCAGGCAAGACGAAGCCCTACCTCAAATGTAACTTTTTGTCAGTCTTGGAAACGAAGTGCTACCTAATGTTCGTCTTGAAAGCTAATTCTATCTGTAGTTGGAATATTTATGGACTATTTGGACCTCCAGAAATGTGTCAATTACGTCCTTGGCAGAACAGAAAAATGTCAAAATCATATTGTATTAGTGGAAAGTGCATTTGTGAAGAGCATACGGTAAGTCATGTCCAGATTTCAAAACCAGGCTGTGACTTATATTATCATTAATTAATGAGAAAATTTATTAACCATAAGTCCAATGTAAATTTTCCTATTATTGTAACTCATGGTTCCTGTTTAGTTGGTAGTGTAGTGTATTCCTATTGATATGTTTTCGTAGTTATTTATTCTTTTTAATGTTTGATTATTTCTTTGGAATCTTGCGTTTTGTAATATTTTCTTTGTGGTTTTTGTATGAAATAATTATTCATTCCAATATATCATGCATTAAAAATCAAAGTGTTTTGAGTCTATTGAATCTTAACTTTTTGTAAGTAAATTACACCATTCTTAGTTTTTTATAGACAAAAGGCACAAAAAGTGTAAATGTAAATAAGGTCTGTTATCAAGTATTATAAATACGGCATTTACATGATGATTAAGCATCCCTGAAACGATAATAAGGTTACTTAATCTCATTGACGAAGCGCTACCCAAATCAACCCTTTGAGTAGCGCTACATTTCCCGGGTAGAATTATAGCTATGACGTTCCGGCAAATCACACCATTAAGGTAACTATACCTAAAATTACAATATATTTAAGACAATTAAATAATAACAATAAATATATTCTTACCCACATGTGACCACAAAATTCTTTGTAATCGAACAGGCTATCTGCCTTTGTCAAATAGAAAAATTAAATCTTCATCATTTCGACTTGCATTCTTTAGTGAACTGAGACTGGGATAGACCATTATTGAATTTTTTAATTTTTTTCATTTGACCAGGTTAAAAGAATTTTATGGTCACAGGAATCGTTACCTTGATAATGGAGTGACCTGCCGAAACGTCGAAGATATAATACAATATATGCGAGGGGTCACCTGTGGTGTAGTGGTTAGCATAGAAACCTAAAATACTAAAGGTCGCGAGTTAGCGTCCCGAGGTGTCCCTAAGATTTTTTAATTGACAAACTTCTGCCGGCCTCGTGGCGGTCATTAAGAAGATAAAATCTTGAACGATTATTTTAGAAAGTTTTAGGCCTATCGCATCACAACGCGACTTCCTGACTTAGGCATTTTTGATGCCGAACACATTACTGGAACGGCCTGGTATTTTATGTGCGAGGCGGGGCGTTGACTACGTGTCATATATATATTTGGGAAAAAATTGAATTTTTTTATCTTTTTTTTTTATTTTTCCTCCTCTTCCTCGTCGTTTAGGCTATATGGGGTTTACCGGTCCCAGGGTAGGGGACTATTGCCGAGTACAAATACAAAATTTGTCCCATTAAGTTTCAACATTAAATCGTCACACTTTTGTTACTTCCTAATTCTTGGGGTCATCTGTGGTTAGCATACCTATAAATGGAGTAAAAACTCCTTGGCTTAGTCATCCCTCAGATATAACGTCAATTAGAGGTCCCGAGCCTGTACGATGTCAGATAATCGTTGAAAATCCTATCCTAATTATACCTGGATAGGCAAAATTTAGGACTCCCACTGTAGCATCGTCCGATTAGCCTTAGGTGTCATGACCCCCCCAACTACTTTGTCTTTTCAATTTTTTTTCTTTTTTTAAACAAATAATGCAATTTGGCAGTTACTGTGCCCTAAACCTATCACTTTTGGTTGTTTAGATCGCAATAAAAGGTAATAATCTCATTTTAAAAAAATGGTGCTGTCATTCACGTGACTATGAGACAAGGATCAAAAAGGGGCTTAACTAAAAAATGCTTTTAAATTTTTTTTCAGGCGCAAATATGAAAAGTTTGAGAACCACATCTTGCGATGAACACCATTTGCTTCTTGACAGCGAATGTTGCGTTCGAATTTATGCGAGCGTTGCGAAACCATCTCCATTTAAGTTTCATACTACTAGCCCGTGAAATGTAGGTTATTGAAAATAACGAGGTATTATTTCATTATATATAAACCGGGTTCGTGTTTTTTTTTTTTTACGACCAAATGTTACTAAACCGTTATTTTTCTAGGAACAGATTTATCTAATGTAAAAGTAGAAAATAACATTTTATTTTCGAACAAAATAAAAGGAATAATTAAGGATGTAGCTAACGGATCCCTGTTTGGGGTCACCTGTGGCTTAGTGGCTAGCATAGCAACCTCCAATACTAAAGGTCGCGGTTTCACGTCCCGGGGTGGCCCTAGGATTTTTGAAAGGGAGTAAAAAATCCTTGGCAATGCCGTCCCTCGGATAGGAAGTAAAATGGAGGTCCCGAGCCTGTACGATGTCAGGTACTCGTTAAAGATCCCTATCCTAATCATACCTGGATAGGCAAAATTTAGGACTCCCAATGTAGCATCATCCCATTAGCCTTAGTGGTATAAAGTGACATTAAACAAAGAAACAAACATAGAGCTCAAAACATGTCCCTTGCCTTTTACCAAAGGTTTTGCTACAGCCTGCCTCAGAACAGCTCAATCAAATACAGGGCTTGAATTCAATCCACATTTGAACATTATTTTACAGAATTTCATGTTCCTGAAAGAAACAGACATATTTTTCCCTAATATCGAATATTCCATAGTCCATAGATAGACAAATTCATCGCCACACAAAGATTCGAGACCACAACGAAAAATGGGAGATTATTGTAAATATCACTTTTAGATATTAGATATAGAAACAGAATTTTTTGTTTTGTTGTTCGGACGATGCTACAGTGGGATTCCTAAATTTAGCCTATCCAGGTATAATTAGGATAGGGATCTTTAACGAGTACCTGACATCGTACCGGCTCGGAACCTCTATTTTACGTCCTATCCGAGGGACGGCTTGGCTAAGGATTTTTTACTTCCATTAAAAAATCCCAGGGCCACCGCGGGTCGCGAACCCACTACCTTTAGTATTGTAGGTTGCCATGCTGACCACTACACCATAGGTGACCCCCAGAATTTTTTATAAGTTTTATTAGGTAAAACTGCTGTTAGAAATATAATGTATTAATAACATGCAATCCTGCAAAACAAACCGAAAGAAATCGCAAAATCATATCAATTTTTCATTTTCAGTTGTGGTTTTTTTTGTTCTTTCTGTTTTTATGGTATGTTCTCCTTTTTGCATGAAATTTCTCAAGGAAAAAAAAACATTCTTTTACTAATTATAAATACATGTCAGTTTTTTTTTAATAGTATTATTGTTCAGTGTACTTAATTGAAAATGTTGACTAATCGCCTACTTTGCTTCAATGCATCCAAAATTAAAAATCATAGAAACCTGAAGTAGCTGAAGTAGTGAAAGTACCTTAAAATATCCATGCCCTTTACTTCCTTCAGAGCGAAAAAATAAAAATAAATAAGAAAATTATTTAAAAAAAAAAACTGACCGTATTCAATAGAACGTTTTTTTACTATCTTTAGAAATTTGTAGATTTTGAAGGTCCTGGATTTTATGCTACATACTGTGTGTAAACAAATATAGAAGTTAAAACGCATTCCATAAAAAAATAAAAAAGTTAGAAGGAACCTTGTCAATTCAAGTCACCGAATTATTGTTGAAGAAAAAAGTTTTTTTTTTTTTTTTTTTGCTATAGGTTAAAAGAATTTTTTTTACCTATAAAAACTGGATTTTAATTTATGTTTCTTACAGATGGTTGGAATGTTTGAAAATTCATCGAATTTAAAGATTTGAATAATTATCTGAACCTTATTGGTATATTGAGTATCGCGCAAGCACGTTTTGATAAATTTGATTTTAATTGGATCCTAAAAACTGGAATATTTATCCAATGGTGGCTAAACAAAAAACTTTATAGGTAATAACCGTAGGCACGTAAATTATTTTCCCATTAACGTTTTGCCTTACCTTCAAATAAAAAAAACGTAAGGAGTACAGAACGCATAACTATAGACGTTCATGACTAATCTTAAAATTCAGTGAATTCTTCGGATAACACGGGAAACGCTGAACTAGGTTCTGGTCACGAGAAGAGAATCTATTTTCGTCTTATACTATATGCGTATGTAAGCTTTCTATAACTTGAGTTCACCAATATCAATGCATAATATTTCACTCTGAGGATTGTTACCGGGACCCATGGACACTAGATAGGACCGTTAGGAAAAGGAGACATCCAGGAGGAATGTCTCAAATGAGTGGGTGGGGTAACGTTAAAAACAAAACATATGATTTAAAGTGTTCTAGACTTTTTTTTGAACAATTACCAACTGTTCTAGTACATCTTCGTGACTGTTCAGAACCTTCAAGAATGTTCCAATCCAGACTAAATACAGTACCAGTCAAAAGTTTAGACTCACTTGTATTTAATTCACAATCTTCAAGTTGAATAAAATAATTTTAACTCAAGAGGTAGAATATGGTGGATATAATCCACCATCATTAACTCAAGAGAACTCATTTCAATCATTATATGATTAAGTTTAGAATAAAATTATAAATAGGGGTCACCTGTGGTGTAGCAGTGTTTAGCATGGCGACCTAATATACTAAAGGTCGCGGGTTCACGTCCCGAAGTGGCCCTAGATTTTTTTAATGGGAGTAAAAAATCCTTTGCTATGCCGTCCCTCGGATAGAACGTAAAATGGAGGTCCCGAGCATGTACGATGTCAGGTATTCGTTAAAGATCCCTATCCTAATTATACGTGGATATGCAAAATTTAGGAACCCCACTGTAGCATCATCGGATTAGCCTTAGAAGCATAAAGGGACGTTAAAGAAACAATCAAACAAATTATAACTAAATTAAAAATAAAATTATAATTTTTATGTTGTTAAATAAATAAAATTTTAAATAAATATAAATAACTCTACGAAGGACTACACCCTAATTAGTGAATAATACATGAAATACAATGTATATACACCCTAAAATATAAAGAACGTCTTTCAGAGGTCAAATAGAAGCATATGAAGATCCAATCTATATAAATATCCATTAAACAACAATTTTTTTTTTTAATTTTTAAAAATTAATCCAACCTGTTTGATTTTTCTTTTGTTGAACAATGTTATTCCAACGTATTTGGCTGGAGGTATGTAAAATTTCAAATTGACGAAAAAATTGAACAAAAGATTAAAAAGATCTATAATTTTAATGGAATGAAAAGATTCGACCACGGCCGGGAATCGAACCCAGGTCCCCTCTGCTACCTTGCAGAGGACCTGGGTTCGATTACCGGCTGTGTTTCAATCTTTTGTCATCCATTAAAATTATTTAAAAAATATAAATTAATTATGTAAAATATTTCGATCATAGCTCAAACTGTAGTAATTCTTATTGTTTTTTTGTTTGTTTAACGTCACTTTATGCCACTGAGGCTAATCGAACGATACTACAGTAGGAGTCCTAAATTTTGCCTATCCAGGTATAATTAGGATAGGGATCTTTAACGAGTATTACCATGCTAACCACCTTACCACAGGTGACCCCAGTAATTCTTATTATAAGAATAAATAACCAATATATATCGATAATACCAATTTCGATGTTTTGATTTAGTTAAGCTTTCCGTAACTGAATAATATTCAGATGAGCGTGGATCATTATAGAGTCAATTATTTCTACATGATTTACTTTACAGCCGATATAATAATAAGATAGAGAAATATGCAATAAGTAATACATGAATTTATTGTGATGGTTGTTTATATATATAAAGATTCCTTCAATCATGTAAGAATGGAATGCAGTCAATAAATTTGATCTGGTATCAATCATTACATCTTACACGTCATATTCCTTCACACTACAAACAAGTATATTGTGCCACTGATGTGGGTTTAAATAATTCTTATTTATGATAAATTATAATTCACAATATCACACACGTAAAAAAAGCTCAAAATATAACCTACGTTATAAAAAGTAACTTATAGTGACACAAAAATCTATTTTAACAAATTATTCAATATTTCATAATAATCTATTCAATATAGTTGTTTATATTTTGAGTTTTAAGATTAGCTGAAACGTCAAGCCATGCTGAATGTTTTACATGCTACTTATCAAAACATAAAAATTTAATTTTATAAATGAGATAGATGACGTTAATTTATAACTTTTTTACAACATTGATATACATTTTTTTAATATTAGAATTCATAATATCTATTAACTGTAGTGCTAAAAGGTGCACAATGACTTTGTTTAACCTGTCTTTTGTTAAAACCATTGGAAAAACGCGTTTTTTTCTAGTCCAAGCCGGATAAAATAAATTTCTACTTAACCATCCTAAATATCGAAAGAAAATGAAATGTTTTGTCAATAAATAAAGCTTTTTATAAAGATCGGTTGAGTAGTTTCTGATTTTACACCCGACAAACAAAAAAAAGGCTATATTGTATAAATTGAAATATTGTATAAATATATTGTATAAATATATTGTATAAAACATGAACCCATGGCAATAAATCTGAACACGAAGCAACAACCTACTATATTTGCAATAAGTCACAATAAAAGAAATATTGGGGTCAATAATAAAAGATAAAATTTATCCTATCTTATAAGTTGAACAAAACTACACACACAATGAGCCAAATTTCATCAAAATCGGTTGTGTAGTTTCTGATTTTACCTCCGACAAACGTCGGGACACGATATTTCTATATATATATATATATATATATATATATATATATATATATATATAAAGAGTAAAACAGAGAAGAAATAAATAATTGAGAAAGAGAAGAAAATGGCGCTCCCTTAGCTTGTATTCACTGCCCCCGCAAAAAGATAAAAAAAAAAAAATATAATCAAGTTACTTTTCCGCCCAAGTTGGCTTCCTTTATGATAACAAGAGGTGCGTAGAACAATGCTGCGGAATATATAGTAACTAAGTTAAATACAAAGTTGTTTAGTTGAGTTAGCTTACTTTTTAGACTATACCGTATCAACTGGTGTTGATGGTATAATGATATGGTAAATTTCATATTTAATTATTGTAAATAATAATTCCAAATTCAAAATAGGACCATTGAGATAATGAGATGATTTTGAAATAAGTAATCGAGATGATTTTTAAAAAAAAAAAAAAATTATTTTATTTAGTAGAGATGGGAGATGGTCAACTGTTCTTCAATTACGATAGGTTAAATGATGGTCAGGATTTTCAGTTTACAATGATTTTATTATGGTAAGCCAACGTTTCGATCCAACTTGTGGATCTTCATCAGGGCTACTGAGTCCAGGTGGATACTAACACTCAACTATTAAGACTGATGAAGATCCACAAGTTGGATCGAAACGTTGGCTTACCATAATAAAATCATTGTAAACTGAAAATCCTGACCATCATTTAACCTATCGTAATTTTTATTTAATTATAGATAATGAAATCCCAAAACCTCCCAGAACAATTCTTTAATTTTTTTTTTTGCCGATTTGTTTTGTTTATTTTGGGTTTTTTTTTTGGTTTTTTTTCAATTAATCTTTACCTACCTTTAACTATCTTTCCTTACTAATATGCTAGACAGCAAATTTTAACATTATGAAAACTGTTCATGTGGTTATTTTAAGATAAAATATAATAAATAAATTACATTAAATGTTCATAATATCTAATAAAAGATTGTGAATATCCGAAAATTATAGATAAAAAAACTAGATCCAGGGATCTAAAGATTAGGAGGCGGTAGAGTGGGTTAATGCGTTAGGTAATACCCATTGCACCTCACAAACAAGTTATAAGATCTTGCAGTCTGATAATACTAAGGCTCAATTAACGGCACTGCGTAAGAATTTGGAAGTTTTTGTCGTTTGTTCGCTAATCGGACGATAATACACAGTGGGAGTCCTAAATTTCGCCTATCCAGGTATTAGAATATGGATCTTTAACGAATACCTGATGTAGTACAGGCTCGGGACCTCCATTTAACGTCCTATCCGAGGGACGAGTTTTTACTCTCTTTATGGTATGCTAACCACTACATCACAGATGACTCCTAGAATTTGGAAGTAACAAAAGTGTGATTATTTAATGTTGAAAGCTCTCAATGGGACATATTTTATATTTGTACTCGGCAATCCCTATCCTAGGACCTGAAAACCCCATATAGCCTAAACAACGAGGAAGGGGATGAAAAAAAAAGTTTGGCAAATCAAGAATTTTCAGTTTTGGGTAATATTAAGTTCTCTGCTGTAAATTTTAAAAATATTTACAATAGTTGAACATAGGGTGGCGGGATGGCCGAGTGGGAAAACGCGTTAGAAAATACGCGTTGTCCATGGCAACGTCTGTTTGGAACCATAACATAACCATAAACAAATAAAAATACATAATTTTACAACATACATTTTAACCACACTATGCATGGACTTAAGTCCATCTGCAGAGTAGTGAGTGCTTCAAAAACTTAATATCTATCGCTTACTTATTAATAAAAAAAAAAAAAAAATGTTTTCCAATAAAACTATAATTTATAATTATTTTACATAAATAAAAATTTTATTTATATCTTTTTATTGAGTATTAAATTCTGCAATAAGGAGATACCTGTAATTCCAATATTACGATCCAATATTTCCTATTTAAAAAATTATAAAAATCTATATTATTCACCTTATTTTTAATACCAGCTACATTATAACACAGAACTGAACAAACATTATTTTTCTCCATCTTTACACATTGGTTGGGGGTCTTTTCATATCTCAGTTTTTTTAACTCGATGCTGCTTTTAATTCATCATATTTCTTCAATAAATCGGCAACCAGGTACACATCTTCTTCTCTCGCTGAGCTAACTCCTTTTTCTTGATCCTAGAAGAATTATTTCTTTTTAAACAACATATATCCATCCCTTATTAAAACTCTATCATTTTTTTTTAACTCCATTATCTTCTTCTTTACTTCAAATAATTTTTTCCTGCTCTGTCGATCCTGGTAAATTAGGTCTCTATTTATCCGAATTCCTGTACCTTTTAACTTACGTGCCCCTCTCAAAACTGTATGCACCTCCGATTGTTTATCGAACTTCACTAATAAAGTCTTTCCATCATCAAGAAGTTGCACTCAATAATTGGTTCTTTTATGATTGTCCCTTCCTTAAGACCTTGCAGTCCTGATATAATTAATTTTTTTATTTTTGATCCTCTTTGCAAATATTCCAGATTTTTTTTCATTTTCTGATTCTCTTCTTTTAATTCAGCTATTTCTTTTTTTGATTCTTGATTTTCTGATGCTAACAAATCTAATTTGTCCTTAATACTCTTTGTATCATTTTTTATTTCTGCAACAACAGCTAATCTTTCATCAAGCTGAACTGTTTTATTATATTTTCATCCATTTCCGTCTGATGTTCTTTAAGTTTTATCTCAGTTTCTGGTGAATTTCTATTTCTTTTTCGTGAGAACATGAAGTGTTTGGAAACATGAAGATAGCAAGTTCAAAACCCGAAGCCAGGGGAAAATTTAATTAATCTCGGCATCAATCCCCCACCCTCTTCCCTGGCCCGGGAAACCACGTATAGCCTACAAGGCGAGGAAAGGGAGGAACCAAAAAAAAAAAAAAAAATAGTTGAACATATCTCAGTTCTAAATAATTTATTTTTGAAAAGAAAAGATTTGGCTCCGCCGGGAATCGAACCCTGGTCTTCCGCGTGACATGCGCTGTATGCTATCCATTACACCACGGAGTCGCTTCAAAACGGTGCCAAATCCTCAGTTCTGTTTAAAAAAGTATTTTTTAAGCATCTACCCCAAAGGGTAATAGACATCTAACAATAGCTTAAATTATACTATAATAATTTATGTTCTCTAAGAATTGGAAAAGAGTAGATATTCTTTATTCATTATCTTGCACAGTTTCTTTTGTAATATTGGGTACTTTTGTCAAAGCTATTGCAATGTAACTTCTGGAAGGAATTGGGATGTTTTGTGACCGTGTAATATAAGCAATCAGGAAAAAGTAAAAAGCAAGCAAGGAAAAATAAAAAAAGATAAACGAAGTGAATTTTTCCACAAATATATCTAGGACACGTGGTCAACGCCCCGCGTCGCACATAAAATACCAGGCCGTCCCAGTAAGGTGTACGGCATAAAAAAATGCCTAAGTCAGGAAGTCGCGTTGTGATGCGATAGGCCTAAAACTTTCTAAAATAATCGTTCAAGATTTTATCTTCTTAATGACTGCCACGAGGCCGGCAGAAGTTTGCCAACGGGGACTGGACGGGAGAAAAGTGCAGAGAAAGTGAAAAGATCGACAGTGAGTTCCGAAGAGGTTCGAGACCGGTCTGGAACACGTGTGAACCCGTCCCGAACTGGTCCAAACCTCTTTTTTGTAGGCCTATTCGTCCACGCGCAGGCCTCACCTCTGCCCCAGTTCCCTGCGATTTGCAAAACATCTTTTTGATTAGCCTCTCCATTCTCACGCCGGCTACCTTCCTTACACAGCGGGCAACTGGCCTGGTTCGTTAGGATTTGACAAACATAGACGAACAAACCTATTGCATCTATCTACACGCAATCGAACGACCTTCCCGTATCATACTGGCCCAGTTAAAATTTCTATTTTAATCGGAGGCACGTGTAGCGAAATCGGTTCCTTACGCAACTCCACCACGCGTTTTATGGGCAAGTTCAACATCTCGTTTGGCATTTCGACGACCTTCCATATTCATAATTTAGCACTCTAGAGCATTTAGCAAATATTTTTGATCATTTATATATTTTTTTATTATTATTAATAAGCCCATAAATGTGAGGAGGGTATTTAAAAGGCCTTGGATGAGATATCTCTACCTTTAACTGAAACAAGCTAGAGAGGCAAGAGGTACTGTTGAGTGCCATGCTACTCCATGCCTGACATGCCATTGTATGACTAGTAGCAAGGTCGTCAAAATAAAATTATACAAATGGAATCAACGAAAAAAAAATTCAATAATACTTAAATATTTGTGGAACAGTGGGGTTTTGCTAAAAAATTCAATAAAAAAGCTTTTAGGAAGAGACTATTGAATTATAGATATAGAATGCAAGGCCTCAAAGTCTCGTATAATTTCAATAATTCACTTAATCATGCAGGTTACATGCCAAATTTTCGCCTATTCAGGCATCTTCAGGGCTACAACAGTTTCACATGCAAGCTAGAAACAGACTGATAATCAGTCTAAAAAATTCAATATAAAAAAAAAATGGTTCCTTGACTGCATTATTATATTAATAGACCGAATGAAATATTTAAACACCCCGTACAGCCCACCTCGATGACAACCAAAGCCGGTAGCCAAGAGACAAATTAACTCAAAAATTCCTCCAAAGCGTTTTGCAGGTTGCAAATTATAAATTATTATATGTTTTTATATAGCTGAAAAATATGAATAAAAAGGTTTGGGGGTCACCTTTGGTGTAGTGGTTAGCATGGCAACCTACAATACTAAAGGTTGTGGCTTCGCGACCCGCGGTGGCCCTAGGATTTTTTTAATGGGAGTAACAAATCCTTGGCTATGCCGTCCCTCGGATAGGACATTAAACGGAGGGCCAGAGCCTGTACGATGTCAGATACTCTTTGCGTTATCCCTATCCGTATTATACATTGACGTGCAAAATTTATTACACCCACTGTAGCATCATCCCATCAGCCTTAGCGGCATAAAGTGACATTAAACAAAGAAACAAACATAGACCTCAAAACGTGTCCCCTTCCTGTACGATGTCAGGTACTCGTTAAAGAGCCCTATCCTAATCATACCTGGATAGGCAAAATTTAGGACTCCCACTGTAGCATCGTCCGACAACAACAACAACATAAAAAGGTTTCGGAGTCGTGTCCCATTTTCAGGTATTTTTTAAATTACAAGTAGAATACTCTTATATGAGACAATCATTACTTATAAAAAAGATTACTATTAAAAAAGATTTTTTTTAAATTTCGTGATAAGCACTTATTAAGTAAAATATAGTAGTTATGTTCATTCCGTAAATTGAGCTAATTTTTTTCCTTAGTTCCTTGACTACTGTTCATTAATAAGAAATTGTTCTCCCTGTAGTTGAAGTAATCCGGATGAGGAAATAAGGATGTTCCTGATATAAAAATCAAAAATAATGCAAACAATTTTACATTAAATAAATATAAGAGATATAAAAGAAATATATATTTTTTTAAAAACTGCCCTTTTTGAGAAAATTGAAATTAAAATTTCAAACTTGGTTTTAAGAAAATTTCTTCAGTACCAACCCCTACATTTTTTTATCATATGAAATGGCATGGAATTTTTTGTTAAAAGACACCAATCTCGTAGTCCTAGTCAAATTCGTAAAACATCTTCAGGTATGTTTAATCATAAGGTGCTAGATTTATCGACTTTTATCACTAGTTTTCAATTTTTTTAGCAATGAAGAAATTTTCATCCCACTTTTATATTTTGTTGTATGAATAGATATAATACTACCTATTTTTTTTTAAATATAAAATTTTTAAAAAAATTTAAATTAAAATTTTACATTTAGTTTTATGAAAATTTCTTTAATGCCAACCTATGCATTGTTGTATATGATATGAAACGGCATGGAATGCGCTGTTAAGGGACACCAATTTCATAGTCCTAGTCAATTTGGAAAACATCTATAGCTACTTTTAATCATGATTTTTTCTGTTTCTGGACCAATTTTTGAGGGCTTTAGAGACCAGTAATTCAAAAAAGGGTAGACATACATATCTCAGTAATATGTCACTATTGTTATAGTAGATACAAGTAGTACACATATACCAAATTTCAAGAAAATCTGAGATGGTGAGATTCAAAATATTTTTGTGTTGATTTGACGTGGAATGGCCCAATATGAAAACAATATAATTTTATTCGAAGAATTTACCTTCTGTTTCCTTTTTTTAATTTTTTTTTTTTTTAATTTTTCCTCCGACTAAGTTTTCTAATTTCCTGAACAGGAGATAAACTGTTGGAGGCATCTCAGGAGAATATGGTGGGTGCGGAAGAACTTGGTACTCCAGTTCTTTCAATTTATGCACGGTAAGTTTTGAAACGTAGGGTCTAGCGTTGTCGTGTAGGAGTATAGGACCCTTCTGATTTACCAATCCAGGTTGTTTTTTCAATAATTTTGCATGCATTTTGGCAATTTCATGGGCAGTAGGTTGTAGAGGTAATGGTCTCACCTCCAGGAAAAAAGGAATAATGTATGATTCCAACCATGGAACACCAAACTGTAATCATCAAATTTTTGGGTGAAAACTTAGCAAACCAACGACCAATGGCTCGTGCATTTACATTCCCTTTCCCAAACGCCTTACAGATGTTTCTAGCAGCCTCAGCTGCCGAATGGCCGAGTTTAAACACATAAAAAAAATTACACGAAAATCGCGTGTTTCAATGTTCACATTTGGAGTTATACTAAAAAGTTTGTAACTGATTGGGAAGCTAATGTTTATAAAAGAAAATTAGAGGATTAGTATCTGCTTAATTATAATATGTAAACATTTGGAAGTAAACAACAGAGACCCACAAAATCCTCTTGTTCGATTCTGTTAAGGGTATGAGATTTTGAAAGGCAAAGGGTCCAAAGTCAAGTGTTTTCGGTACCTGAGGCCGTGACTGTCTTAAGTTCAGTTTGAATGATAGCAAAACAGAATGAATTAAAAATATCAATTTCCTATAATAATTTCATATTAATTTATAATATTTATTATAATTTCATACCTTATAATATTGGGTGTTACACAATTATAATTGGCAAAAAAGGTGGAGACAAATTTTCAGACTACCATTAGTATTCGAATCCATTTTTAATTTTTAGTATTGAATAATTCCGTAAGATTTAAGATTAAACAATCTGTTTTTTTTTGTTTTTTTTTGTGTATTTTTTTAAACTTCCGAGGTTTCATCGAAAGATGAATAAGGAATTGAAGAAAAATGAAGGCCAGGTCCGGTTTTAAAAAAATAACCATTTTTTTTTTATTAAATATTTTTTTCAATTCCACATTTTAAAATAAAAAATTATCCCTCGTAACATCCTCTTTTAAATTTGACCCAAGTGATTTCTGAAAATTGGAGAAAAAAATAATGAAGAAATAAACAAAAATTTATTAGTCGACAAATTTTTAGTGAAGTTTATGAAATAAATAACTTTGATTGAAGTCGTTCTTTTTATATATTTTAAATTTAAATATAATTTTATATATTTTTATTAATTTTATATATTTTTATTAATTTTATATATTTTCAATTTAATTTAATTATATATATTTGTTTTTGAAGAGGAACATTAGCCTTCGCATCTCAGTCTCGGTACGCAAACCGACCCTGCTACCAAAGGGTCAGTAAAAAGAATTCTTAATAATTTATGAAAAGAGCAACTTTTATTAATATAATTTATTTCGTAAAATCTTTGCTAAAATATAGTTGGCTAATAAACTTTAGTTTATTTCTATATTATTATTTTTCTCTATTTTTTTTTTATCATAACATTATTCATTTTAAGAAAATGGTAATACTAATATTAATGGGCTTCGAGAAGGGCTCTATAGAATAAGTATCGATCTAAGAATCGATTTTTTTAAGCATTTATAGACATTTAATAAATCATAAAATAATTCATCTATTAGGTAAATGTGAAGAAAGAAAATCATATGTATAAACTTGAAGAGGAATTACCCATGGTAGCTCTCTAATGATAATTCTAAAATAGAAGATCCCAAGTCCATCTTCTTTTCAGACGCCTCGGTGGATTGTCAGGAATTGAGGAAGAAGCTAAGGTGAAAAAAAAAGAGTTGGGATGAATATCGAATCTTACAAAAACAAAAAATCAAAAGCAACTCTTCACATTCGACGGTTTTACTCTGTAGCGATGATGTCAAGAAACATTCAATCATTTTATAATTTGATAAGTACAATAATTATGATAATTATCGATAAATTCTCGAATGAAATCTATAACAACTTTTTATCAAATTCAACACTTTCTTCGTCGACTTTAAGAAATTTAATATCACTTCTTTGAATATATAAGCCTAAATAAAAAATTACCTCCTGAATCAAAAAAATGCCTTCAACCAAATTTATTAAAGACAGAAATAATATTTATTATGTACTCTCTCTCTTCTTAAACTTGTACTAAAGAAAAAAATTAATTAACTAAATCAACGCAAATATTTTGGAAAGTTGCACGGCGGGAAGTCGTACGTGCGCAGCATATGTCAAGGAAATGCAAAAACCATCGCTTATCGTTTTTTCTTCTTGTTTTTTTTTTTTTTTTTGTTCCTTTAAATAAAAAATAATATGAAAAAATAGTAATTAATTAAAAGTAATTTTAGGGATTTTAAATTCAAGGAGATGGTTCTGGTTCTGGTAGTCAGTAGGAAACTATGAAATAAATTATGTTTATCTATAAATAAAAAACTTGATAAATAATCCAGTATAACCTCCCACTATCCCTATTCTTAGGTGCCTACTACTTTTTATTTCTTCCTAAGACATTCAACATTGTTTGAAAAAATTTTTGAGGAACTTATATTTTCCTCTAAAAAATTCTTTTACAGCACAGGGTGCATTTTTATGGGTCAGTTTTATGTGTTAGGTGTCAATCAATCACAAATCTGTCTCTGTTGATTGTGCTCACCAGTTTTGTTGTCAGTTGGTTAACGTAAGCAGTTATAAGTTAAGTCTAATCTGAGGCTGTCGACATGTGGAGGTACGGAGCAAACCTGTCATGAAGCACACCCATTGACCTAATAAAAACACATCAACTCCTCACAATAAACTGTGGGAAAAAAAAAATACATAAACCATATTTGAAAAGTTGTATATATATATATATTTTTTTTTTGAGCAAGGGATACAAAAAATTATAATAAGCGACCGAATCATTCATTGAGATTAGAATCGGTAATTATTTTTCCGAGACAATTGAGGTTCGTTCGGGTTTAAAACATGGAAATTTTCTTTGACCTGTTTCATTTAATTTAGCGCTTAGAATATGTCATTAGTGACATATGATACGCTCCGAAAAATGTGTGTTTTCGGTGGGAATTTATACCGGTATTAGGTTATTGTTGATTGTTTTATATCTTGCTGGGTGAAGTGACAGAAACTATAAAACAAAATAAGACAAGGTTTTCGACAGCCGGTAAAGAACTCGGCTAAAAATAAATACGGTTAAGACTATATTTATGGCATGTTGCAGAGAGGCGGTGTTATTTATTTTTATTTATTTGAACACGTAGAGAAATTTCGGTATTTAGCGGCTATAAGAAATATAAAAAATGAAATCGATGAGGAAATTATGGATAGATTAAAAGCCTTCTGTCCCGAAACTTAATTATTAGAATTTACAAAAAAGTTATTATGATAAATTTTTATTTATTTGAGGCTAGACATATTTTAGTAAATTATTTTTGTAATCCTTTATTTAAGCCTCACTTGTTTATTTTTTTGTTCTACGTTTCGGTATTTAAGTCATTATCAAGATAACAATATCTAAAATTAGAATTACGATATGTTTTAACAATACATATAAAATTAAAAACAATAAAATAATGAAACCTATTTTTAGACAAGTTAAATTTTAAATCTCACATTATGAACATAATACACAGAGCCCTTCAGAATGTGAATATTTTATAATCATTAGCAGGAGTCTCATGGGGATCTGACCCTCTTAACTTTTTATTGCTATATAAGACTATCGTGCGCTCATCATTAGACTATTGCTCAATAATATACAACGAAACCAAATCACCTCTGATAAACACCCTAAATACTATACAAAACATAGCTATAAGAATATGCAAAGGTGCATTCGAAACCAATCCAGTTAACGCTCTGTTGGTAGAAGCGGATGAAATGCCCTTACCATTAAGAAGAACGTGGCTTTCAAAGAAAAACATTATCAAAGCAAGTGCCGATTACAGGAACCCCACGAGTAAAGCGATTCTCGAAACGAAAATTTACGCTCCGAAAATCTATAATCTGGCCTTAGAGATGCATACACTACTTCAAGCAGTGCACATTTCCCGTGGACTCCTCGATTTAGCCACACCGGAACCTAAAGCAACTATTATAGTATCCAGCATATTATAGCATCAACGTTAGATGCTCAAAACTCCTCAAAAAAGACAACCTACTCTCGAGTTGCAATCAAGCAAATAGCGCTACTAACTATAGCAAACAATTACTCCGGTTATATACATCTCTTTACAGATGCCTCAAAAATAAACATACAGACGTCAATAGCGGTCATAGACTCAAACAAAGATCACGAAATTTCAACTTGAATCCCTACTAAATTCAGCATCGCATATGCCGAAATGTATATCATTTACAGAGCCATAAGCTACTGCGAACAAACGTACATCAAGCAAAACATTGTTGTTTTAACCGATTCAGCTTCCTGATGCGCAAAACTAGAAATCATTCATACAAACAAAATAAATTTCTACATAGAAACCTACATAATCCAAATTCTAACCAAATCCAATAATAAGTATTCTCTTCAATGGGTACGAAGGCATGTGGGCCTCTCTGGAAATGAGAACGCTGACAGAGTTGCACGAAATAGATAGGTAGAGAGGGATAACGCAAAAGTTCCATTATTATTATTATTATCAAGTTATTATTTGATTATTATCAAGTTCAGCCCAAAGTAATCCACACTCCGTGATTTCGAAAAATCTGCATTGATATAGACAGGAATCGCATTAATTTCAATCTTAAAGCTGAAGAAGAAGTCTTATATTTCAAAGAATTAGATAAAGATAAAGTAGCAAAATTATGTGATGTTAGGGATAAAATAAAAGGAAAGCTATAAATGAAAAAATGAATAAAGATTATGGCTAAATTTAACTATACATAAAAGGTGACATCTGGCTGTATATAATTTCGAAAAAAATCTTGAAAAAAAAAGAGACGTATTTACACCCACCAAAAAAATTTTATGGTCCTTCCCTTCCTCGCCGTTTAGGCTATACTGTGCCGGGCCAGGGGAGATGGTGGGTGATTATTACAATTACACCTTAAAATTTAAAAAAATAAATAAATAAATCAAATCCTGAAGGAAATACTCACTTGAAATCCTCTTACGTAATACAAATGAACAAAACTTCTCCCGAGTTAATATCGAACACAATAAAACAAAATTACTTTCTTTCACTTTTCACGTCGTTATTTTCTTTAAATTATCTTGATGAATGTTGTTGATTAACTTTCCGTTCTTCTAGAGCAGAGCAGCACCAGAATGTCAACAAGAAGGAAGTAATAACTGAAATTATAACTTGTTTGCAATTGCTCTCATACGAACAAGAAGAGAACACTTTCCATTAGGACATCAGCCTCGCTACTGGACTGACTTGCCCTCCTGGTGATCATGTTGGCTAATACCAATGTAGGTAACATCGGCCCATTTAAAACAATTTGTTTATGTCTGCTATGTACATTAACCCACAATATTAATAATTAAATAATCTATCAGTGGTCGCAACAATATATTGTAACACCATTGTGTTTTTAAATAATATTTATCAGAAGAAATTATACTTCAAAATTACTTTAAGACTAAAAGTAACTACTAGTAACAAGACTAAACCCTAGTCCATTACTTCTTATATTTAGCCCGAAATCGAACATTCTAGAATGGTGTAGAATGCTCGAAAAATTAAGAACATGTACTAGAACAGTTATAAAACTGTTGAAATAAAAAATCTAGAAATATTTTCGATGTAACAGACAAATCCATATGATTTTATTCCACGCTATAATATAATTCGTCGTTAATACTGCTCAAGGTCGTATGTCACAAAATTTCCATTTTGGGAGTTTATTTAATTTTTATTCATAACTAGTAGCTCTAGGGTCCTAAAAGACGAAATATACCTATCACCAGTCAATAAAAAAGAAAAATCATGCACAGTAAAAGAATACTCGAATTTTAGGATTCGCTTGGTCATGGATCCTGTGACACCACCCGATAAGAAAAATTTAAAATCTAACACACAAACATTTTTACAAATGAATATAATAACAATTTTAATGTTCCTTTCGATAATCAATAACTAAAAATTAATTGCAAATAAAATGATTTTTTCGTTCTCCTGAAAATCAGCTGTTAACTGACTAACTACCTTTTGCAGTATAATTGACGAATTGGTATAATAAGAACGTGACACACTTAATAATTACAGTAGGTTTCCGATTAACGGAGGTTCCAAGTCTGGTGGGGGGAGGGGTATATGTATGTATGTATATGAGTTCATTTAAACAAACTACAATAAAAAATTTCTATTTAAAAAAATAGTTTCATAATTTCTGTTATTATGCATTATTATTATGAAATATTTATTAGGTTTTAAGTTGGTATTGGTATGGTTCCGATTAACCGATTATCTCGATTAACCGAGGTAACCTTGATCCCGTTCGACTCGGTTAATTGGAACCCTACTGTATATTGAATTAACAGATTACATATATGCTGAAATTTAGTCATTTCTCGATATGGCGAGACCTGGGTGAGATCGCTGAAGAGAAAGGATCGACAGAGCTGGGATTGGCCCCAAGGTTAGCTCAATGGTAAGAGCGCTGCAGAGAACCTGGGTTCGATCTACATGATATGTAACTATTACTTAATATGTAGTAGTACTTTAATAAAATAATGTTAAATATAATTTAGCACTACTTACATTCTAATAAAGAGTTGAAGGTAGTCAAACGCTAGTTACTCACCTGAAACAAAAAATATAATAACAAAAATTAATTTAATCATTTTAAGTGTGTAACAGCCTCACTTTAATTTTTATTTTTTTTTTATTTTTTTATTTTATTTATTTATTTTTTTTTTATGTCACATGTTTTAAATGTATGTTTTGTATACTTCTCCATTGATCCTTCTCCAAGTTTTGTGAATATTCTAGATTGCCCAACATTACAAGCCGGACAATAATATCTGAGGTGAAGAAGGTATTTGCTAGACATGGAATCCCCTTTGAAGTGATTGCAGATCAAGGGACACAATTTTCATCAAGCCAGTTTTTAGAGTTTGCCAAGTCCTGGGGTTTCAAGAGGACTTTGGTGAGCCCCAAGTACCAGCAGGCCAATGAACAAGCAGAACGGTTCGTACAAACTATCAAGAAAAGCCTCAAGAAGTGCCTGGAAAGCGAGAACGATCCATACTTGTGCCTGTTGGAGCTCAACAATACTCCTAGCACAGATCTCCCTGCCCCTGCGGAGCTACTTATGAGCAGAAAGCTGAGGGGAGTTATTCCTAGAACTCAAGAACAGCTTAAGCCTCAAACCAAGGACCTTGAGGAAACGAAAGCGGTGCTGAGAATGCGACAACAAGTCAGCAAGAAGTATTACGATCGGGGAAGCAGGAGGGTAGAAGGGTTCTGTCCGGGTGAGCAGGTGGTGTTCCAGAAGTCTCCGGGCTCAAGTTGGACTCCAGGAACAGTCAAGAAAGAACTGGATCGGCCCCGATCCTATCGGCTGATGACTGAGGATGGAGGTGAGGTAGAGAGGAACCAGCGACATATCCTGCCAGCTGGGAGAGAAGAAAAGGGAGAGGAAGAGGACGAGGCGCGAGGAGCTAGGGATGGCGAAGGAAGAGCAGAAGATGGAAGGATCTACAGGACCAGAAGCGGCAGAGCCGTCCACCCTCCGGCCAGGCTCAATCTTTGAGGAGGGAGATGTTATATAATGTTATAGACGATTGAATTGTTGTTCAATCTCTATGGCATATATAACCATGTGATTGTTTTTCACTTGAATTATATTCAGTAATAAATATTCTTTCTAGCAGTTAACTTAATTAACCTTATATCTGTTCTATTCCTGCAGCAAACCCGACCTTTATATTATGACTTCTTGTATTCATTCAAAAGGAAAAACTATTTTCCCTTCTCTTCCTCGCATTTGAAGCTATAAGTAGGCTTCCCTGGACAGGGGGAGGATTAATGCCGATTTGCTAACAGTTCTCCGGAACTCGAACATACTTGTTAGTGGCGACGCTTCAACCCAATTTATATATATATATATATATATATATATATATATATATATATATATATATATACATCAGCCACCCATACTACATAGGGAAATACCTAGCTAGCTGTTGAGCCTGTTCACAGTCAAATCATCTCCTTGCACGACCGCTGACCAAGAATCAGAACTCCCATACACAGTAATGAACCCAAGACCCTTCATGTGTTGCAGTGGTACGGTTTTTTTTTTTTTTTTGTTATATTCTTTCCTTTTTTTTTTAAATTTTTATCTTCATACTTTTATTTGCACCTGTCAACCATTAGCGACAATCAGCGAATATGATCATACAACATAAATAAATAAATAGGCATGAGGAAGGAAAGTGCCCAGCAGTACCTCTTTCCGGACATGACACTAAATCAGGAGAGGAGGTCTCTCATTCAACCTCTTTTTAGCCACCTTATAAAGGGCATTTCAGTCGTGGCCATGTCGTTAATTAGACTGTTGGCAGTAATTTAACAAAATAACTTATTTTTTGTTGTTTGATTGTTAACATCACTTTATGCCCCTAAGGCTAATCGGACGATCCTACGGTGGGAGTCCTAAATTTTGTCTATCCATTTATAATTAGGATAGGGATCTTCAACGAGTTACCTGACATCATACAGGCTCGGGACCTCCATTTTACGTCCTATCCTAGGGACGGCATAGACAAGGATTTTTACTCCCGTTTAAAAATCTAGGGCCACCTCGGGACCGAACCCGCGACCTTTAATATTGTAACTTTCTATGCTATCCACTACACCACAGTTGACACCTCTTATTTTTTGTTAAATAAGTTATATTCTTAAGCTCCTTATTTATATTTCTAATTCGTTGAAATAAAAAAATCTCTTAAAAAAATTAAAAAATCTATTTTTTTTTTATGTTGATTATTGAATAACCAAGGATTATTAGGAATTAATTTTGTTTACTGCGTTCGATTAAGTGTTTCTCACAGGCTCATCAAGGATAGCTTCAACTTTTTATTTTTCTTATTTACCAATCCCATCTATTTGTTATGTAACACTCATTCCAAACTCAAAGATACTGGTTGGTGGTATACGTTTATTTTAAAAACTCAAGGCTTGGTATCCTGTTTATTCCAGATATATTTTGGTAGAGAATAAATAAAAAAATTAAAAAAGAATATGAAGGGCCAGGAGTTGGTAAAAAAGAAAAAATGAATGTACCGTAATATGTTAAGACACCTGAAACATCACTTTATATATATAAATGTTTGTAGGAGGTAAACTCAGAATCTACTCAACCGATTTTAACGAAATTTAGCTCAAAGTGTGTAGTTTTGTCCATCTTAAAAGATAGGATACTTTGTATCTTGATTATTGACCACAATATTACTTTTATTGCGAATTATTGCAAATACAGTTGGCCGTGTTTCGATTTATTAACATGGCGTCATTTGTCGATTTCATAACCTTTTTGTTGGTTGTCGGGGGTAAAATCAGAAACTACTTAACCGATCTTTCTAAATTTTTCTCATTGTCTATAGTTTTGTCCAAATGAAAAGAGAGAATAGTTCTTTATCTCGATTATTGGCTTCAATGTTTCTTTTAATGAAAATTAAATGCTTTTTATACTACAATTGATTGTGATTATTTGTAAGTTCTATAAATAAATTCTACAAATTTATAGAGATCTCCTTCGTTAAAATCCAGAATAACTGACACAAGCCAGACAAGATGTGCTGCTTGGTGCCATCTTTCCCCATGCAATTCAGCCGATTATTGAAACAAGGGCGTACCCAGGATCAAAACTAGGGGAGGGGCAAGCTCAGGTTGTAACACCTTACCGCGGAAAAGGTGAATGAAACCAAAATTATGTATAATTATAGCAGTGCTTTATCAACTTAGTTATTACAATTATTTGCTTGAAAAAAATGTATTCTATTATTGCTTCCAGTCTTAAAAGCCTAAAAAATTATTGCTTCCAGCCTTCCAGGGGGGGCAGCTGCCCCCCCCCCCCCCCCACCGTTGCCCCCCGCTTGGAACCCCATGTATTAAAAGTTAGTTGACAGGCGCAAATTAAAATTATGAAGAAAAAAAAAAAATAATAAGTCTCATAAAACATTTTAAACCCAAATTTGAAAAAAGAGAAAGAAAAAAATTAGTGTTAGCAAGCATGTTTCGTCTATTTTAATCGACCCTAGCGTTCGAAAAGTGAATTTCGTGAATTTATTCTACTGATCGTGTTTTTAACGAATTTCTGGAGGAGAGGATGATCCACCCAATTCCCCCTAGGACCTCCCCTCGAATTTTTTGAAAAATATTACGTAAAATTGCTTATATTTAAATACAAATTGATGTTCTGAGGACTTCATAAAAACCCCTTACTAACAATGGAATAGTAGTAGGATTAATTTCAGTATTCCAATGGTTTTATCATCGCTTGGCATGGAGCTGTTTTCGAAACATTATCAAAGATATCAATCTGTTATGCAAATAGGATCTAATCGATAACAGTTATATTTCAAAGGAACCGGTTATGGAGAGGCAGCTTATCTATTTCCACTAAACAGGCCGATAGTGATCCAATAACAATAAAAAAGTTGCGGCACCTTCGCCGTGGAATCGTTATCCCGTGCTCGGTACCATTCATATCTCACCTTATCCGGAATGGCCAATAAACCTCTCTTATCTGGGCTGGGGGTGTCATTCAGTGGAATGCACATTTAATGCGACTGATTAAAGACGGAAAAACATTCCAGAGAGTGAGTGATAACTATGTGATTTCAAGCTCGTTGATCATTCATTTGAATAATCGATAAAAATACTATCGAATCCTTTATTTATCCTCAATTCAAGATAAAAAATCTGCTGCGATGCGCACAACACAAAACTTTCGCTTACGAACATACTTAGATTAGAAATTGACGATTTTCGGTAGGTATTTTCCCGAAAGTCGAATCTATATTAACAACCTACATACATTAATTTTAATAATAAAATTTACTGAAATTATTATTTGTAAATACAGTTGCAAATTTTAATAAATATACTACTACAAAAAAAATTGCTAGAAATACGTTCCTAAGTCCCTGCTGCGGATGTGATATTGATGTTTAAATTACGTTCAGGAGCTACGAGTGTAAAAATGGATAGTGAGAAGATTAATGTCGAATAAACATCGAAGTTTGTATGTTTAACTGTCGCTGTATGCCACTAAGGCTAATCGGACGCTACAGTGGAAGTCCTAAATTACCTAAATCGCACAGGCTCGGGGAACTCCATTCTACGTCCTATCCTTGGGACGGTACAGCCAAGGATTTTTTACTTCAGGGCGTTTTTCGTTAATGATGGCAGTTTAATCACAAATTAACTTAGAATATTAACTTTTACGCGAGTGACT
This sequence comes from Aelia acuminata, assembly GCA_911387785.2. NCBI lineage: Eukaryota > Metazoa > Arthropoda > Insecta > Hemiptera > Pentatomidae > Aelia > Aelia acuminata. Next base: position 135,919,732 of record OU426981.1, read on the forward strand.
TGCAAAAAATTGACATTAAAGTTGTCTTGACTAATTATTTTAGTATCTTTGTTTAGTTAATCCGAATCTAGAACTATCTGGCCTGGTCCACGTTTTTATATATTTAGATATATGTATACCAAAATGTTTAACTGTTGAAATAAAACTGGCGTGCTCAATTGCTACCAAAAAGGGAATACAATCATTTTTCCACAATTACAACTGTTTAATCCATTGGAAAGTGTACGCTGTGTGTAAGAACTTCATGTAGTGGTTTACCAAGAATGAATAGCGACTACTTAGACGGGACTATATTATTATTAAATCCTTTTATATTTTACACTTAGCCATTTCTTGTAAATAAGACTGTTCTTTACACCAACTAAAATGGGGTCACCTGTGTAGTTATGTGGTAGTGTAGTACAATACTGAGGTCGTAGGTTCGCGTCCCGCGGTGGCCCTAGGATTTCTTAATAGGAGTAAAAAATCCTTGGCTATGCCGTTCCTCGGATAGGACGTAGAATGGAGATCCCGAGCCTGTAAGATATCAGGTGCTCGTTAAAGATCTCTATTCTAATTATACATAGATAGGCATAATTTAGGATTCCCACTGTAGCATCGTCCGACTAACCTTAGTGGCGTAAAACAAATAAATAACACCAACTAATTGCTGCGCTCAAGGTCCTGAGTTCGAATCTCGCTTAGCAGGACGTCTTTAATATTCTGCCACAGATCGACTCTGGTTCCGAGAGGTTCCTTGGGCAAACCCAGCCTCTATAAAGTGGGTGCCATTAATTGAAAAATTAATTTTTCAAGATAGGAACTTTCCCATATTTTATCCCATATATAGGAACTTTCCCATGTTTTATACATAGGTAAGTCAATATTTACCTATCATTCCAGCTTTAAATACTAACCACTATTGTGCCTATTTGGCAAGGTAGCAGGGCACAATAAAATAATTAAGTGGTAGAAAAAAATAAGTATCTTAGTATTTTTGAACTAAAAATGAAATTTTATTAGATAGTGAAATAAGGTATTCTGTTTCGGGTTTTCACTTCTTCATTTCATATTTCTTCCTAAAATTAATAAGTCAAGACTACGCTATGGTTTGTAACTATACAATAAAGGTGTGGAGAAGGATTTCACAAGGAAGCAAAAGAACAGAAGAGAATTTCTAAAAAAAAAAATATATATATAACTAAATATTTAATTTTAAATTTAAAATGTCCCTTGAATATTTAATCTAAGTGAAATATAATTTAAATAAATAAAAATAAGGCCAATATTAACCAAAAACAATAGAAGTTTATTTAGGCAACGTTTCGGCTTCTAGAGCCATTTTCAATATGGCTAGAGTGAAATATAAATGTATTTAACAGCTTTACAGCTTTGATTATGTCACAGTTCTTAAAATCGAAAATAATTAGTTTGCACTATAAGCTGGGACGAATTCGTCCCCTGTTTGAAATTTATGGCCGGCTAAGACAAAGGAAAGTGGTTTTACTTTACGAGTGAGAATAAGCAGAAAAGAAGTTAAAAGGATTAGATCATAGCTGAGAACTATAGAATAGTTATTTTTAGGATATGCCGCAATCTGCAAGCTCTTACTAAACACAGTTGATAGTTATTCCTCAGCAGAGATAAAACAGAACCCATTCTTGCTGATATTATTCAAGAAAACACGCAATTTCACAGTTACCATATATCTCTATATCTGAATCGTTTGTGCCAATATGTCTTGTCCAGTAATACAGTACACTCCAGATTATCCGGAAGCGGATTATCCGCGAGTTTCGCTTGGCCAGTTGTAAATAATAAGTAATGTGTAAAAAATGTCTTTAGAATTATCAAATTTTTCTAGAAGGATCTCGTTTTTTTTTAAACTTAATTCCTATATCCGCGCCTTTCAACAATATATCGACAATCAGCAAATGTAATGGCTCTATACAATGACATATGAGTCATAGGGAAGGATGGCACCCAACAGTAGTACTCTTGTCTGCCTTTTGTAAATCATTAAAGTCTATTAAAGAAGGAGATCTCTCATCCAACGCCTTTTTACTTTCACTTACCTATAAAAAAAAAAAAAAAACCTGTACCACTACAACCCATAAGGGTCTTGGGTACTGCAGTTCCTTTTTGGGGGGGGGGCTTTTTTGTTTGTTTGTTTCCTTCTTATAAAGTACCTTTGTTTTTGTTTACATGAAGAAATTAACTGTCTCTCGTTACGCCTAAAAATAAGAAATGGCTAAATATGAGATATGATAAAAATAAAGAAAACATAAAGAGGAGAAAAAAAGAAAAATATTCAGTTAACTCATAAAACTCGTTGAGCCGTAGCATGCGGAGTACGCCTTTAATGACAGACCATTGTTCATAATTAAAGCCGTTCTGTTCATTTGAGAAGTGGCAATTAACAAAACGCATTAATTTCTAATCTAAGTAAGTTGGTAAGTGAAAGTTGTGTGTTGCGAGCACGCACCAGATTTTTAATCTCCTGTTGGGCCCGGTGTGGCTGTGCGGTAAAGCGCCGTACTCCCATGCCGGAGCTGCGGGTTCGAGTCCCGCCCTGGGTGCTGGGTGGTGCTTTTCTTTCGTAGGAGAAGTATCACCCAGTGCCATGGGTGTTAGTATGGACAGTATAGGGCTTCAGTGGAAGCCTTAAAGTCCCAAAAAAAAAAAAAAAAAAAAAAAAAATGTTCACGTTTATGGGCATTTCATCTGTGGCCATATCTCTTATTAGTAGGTTTATTATATGTCCGTGTACCTACTCTTGTGAAAACGTTTGTAAAGAGTCTCTATGTGTTGTTTGACTGTTGGCATGTGGAAGTCAGTATGTAAGGTTTGATTAGTCACGTACCAAGGTGCTTTTGATTTCGTTTTTATGTTTTTTATGGACAATGTTAAAAAATAATACGAAAATTCAGAGTACAGTCAGAGAACATTTCATAAGACCAGGTGTATATAAAGCGAATGAGTCGAACAGCAAGAAGCACTATAACCGATGGTGTAGTGGATAGCATAGCGACCTACCATACTAATGGTCACTAATGGCGGTGGCCCTAGAATTTTTTAAAGAGAGTAAAAAATCTTCGGATATGACGTCCCTTGGAGATAATTTAAAATGGAAGTCCCGAGCCTCCATGATGTCAAATACTCATTAAAGATCCCTATCCTGAATATACCTGGATAGGCAAAATTTAGGACTCCCATTGTCGTCCGAATGAGCCTATGACATAAAGTGACGTTAAACAAAAACAACACATAATCACAATGCCGTGCAGCAGATGCATAAACTCGAAGTGACTGTGATTAGCAAAGCATGAAACCCTGGATAGAGAAATGGTTTAAATTTTTTGAAACAAAACAAAACAGTGCCGTCCAAACAGAGCACACCCGACCACGCGTTGCTGTGGCTGAGTAGCTAAAATGCAATGAATTAATTATATCCTATTCTTTTTAATGCAGTCAAATCAAAATTCACTGACCAAGATAAAAAAATTTCAGCTAATTTAAAAACCAACGGGATTTAAAATAGAACTTTACACAGAAATTTGAAATTGTTTGGTAAAGAATTTAGATGGGTTAAAGTTTTTATTTTTTATATCTCATATTTTACCATAGTATGAATGACACATGTAAAAGGAACTAATAAAGAATATAATTGGAACAGGGTTTAATACAATCACTATTGACAGTTAGCAAAATGTACCAAATTAATCTTTTGCGATTGTACATATCAATTAAATTCAGAATATAACACATGACGATATGAGATGTCGTATCAGTAAGTTATACTAATAGGCGCATAATGATGTTCGTTAACCTGTCTTTTGCTAAAGCAAATAGATTCTCTCTTTTCCCCACAGGTGAAAAGGTGACACATAATTGTGTCCCATGGGAAAAACACAGATTTTCCTAGTCCAAGTCAAAATAAATAGACTTGGCTACTGGATGCTTACCCTTCCTAAATATCGAAAGAAAGTAAAGTGTTGTGTCAATAAATCAATCTCTATAGGAAATTTATAGAACACAAATATTCACACTCAATTGTAGTGTAATAAGCACTTAATTTGCAATGAAAGAAATATGGAGGCTTATAATCTAGATAAAACCTTCATATATTTTAAGTTGGATAAAACTACACAAAATGAACCAAATTTCAGCAAAATCGGTTGAGTAGTTTCTGATCTTACCTCGGACAAACATCGGGACACGACAACAAAATACGCATACGCATACAACAAAAATCGGGACACGAAATTTTTGATGTATGAAGGTAACAGGGAAAAAACAAGGATAGTCCATAACTTTCCGATTTTTTGTTATTCAGCGCATTCTGTTTGTCTTGACGAGTACTATCAGGTGGTAACATATCAGATATCACCACCAGCATACATACACCGCTTACCGTTGTCCAAACCAAAATATGAGCATCTCCAAGTTTTGAAAGAATTTTGCCACCCAAGAAATCAAGAATTTTACAAGAAATTGCTTCACTAGTGATGTTTTCTTTACTTAAACCAAACGTTCTTTAGATTGACGCATGTGAATATTATGAGTCTCCTTGTTTTGTGCCTGTAAGTTTGGAGATTTTATGAAAAATACCTACTTTTTATTAGTAGTAATTCTTTTTATTCTTCCTATCTTGTTTTAAAGTATCTCGGGGAGTATGGTGGTTCTAACAAAATTGCAGCAGTTGAAAAATATGTTAATTTAGAATTTTAGCAGAGTTTTAAACTTAAAAATCAGATTTTCTCACAATGAAGACTTTGTGAATATCCTTCTTTTTCCCCTGTACCCTTCATATATAAAGATATTTTCTTATAATAAGAAATTGTTTGTACAACTAAACAGTAGAATTTGCTAGCATGTCCTTAGTAAAGCTGTTGTTCTTTTGAATAACATAGAATCAAGAAGAAGGGCCTTCGCTGAAGTGGTGTGGATCCTGCTAGAGTTACCCTTTCTATTTCATGTCAAAATCTAATGTGTCGTGTCTGAAATGTAATACTTTCGCTAACTCAAAACTTTACATTTTTCAGTAGTACATTTTTTCTAGGACGGGGAAAAAATAAATAATGAAAATTAAACGACTGGCATTTCAATACGATGTGATAAAAGACGAATATTAAAAATTATAAAGGAATGAAACCAAAAGAAACAAGTGGCAATTACTTTGGAATGGCTACGTACACAGCGAGGTAAGCAGCTTTCTACAGGCTCACTAATGACGAGGCATTGCACTGCCTACCTCCTTGCCCGATCGCTAATGACTCACTCCTCAGCTACAGCTCCGTCAGTTTTTCCACTCAAATAATTATTCCTATGGACTTTCCTCTTTTTATTAAGGCTAGAATTCGTGATTTTAGGCTTTTCTAACATAATAAAAAAATTACACACCGCGACCGGACTCGAATCCAGAACTAGGAACCTAAGTTCAAAGTTCCTACCCGCTGATCAACTCCACGTAAATACATTAAAGTTTAATATGAATCACGATAAAGATTTTTTAACATTATTGTAGCCTGGAACAAAATCATCTGATTTTGCCTGTTACATTGAGAAGATGTTCTAGATTGGAAAAGAATCTTCTACGGTTTTAAAGAACCTTCTAGAATGGTCGATTTCAGACTAAATATTAGAAGCAATGGAAAGGGAGCTTATAGTCCGGGAGTTGAGGGCCAAAAAGGTGCCTGATTTGAAGAATTTTTTTGATCATATATGCTCAAAGTACTCCTTCCATAGAAAACAAATGTGAAATTCTGCCACCTCAGATCAGTTGCCATCAAATTTTATAGGCGGACAAAATCGACGTTTTCGAACTTTTTTCTATTTTTTGCTAATAATACAAAAATGATTTATCGCAGAAGAAATTGTTTTCTTTCTAAAAGAAAAGGGCATTAAATTTCGTGCCGACTGAGCTCCGCACAGTTGAAATCGGTTAAGTCTTTTCACCAAAACCGATTGTCAATTTAGCGGAAAATTACGCTCATGTTCCAAAGCCTGCAATTTAAAGAGGGTTACTCCAAATAAAACATGTTCCGTATAATAGTTGTAGAATATCAAATTAATTAAAACGAACTCATTAATTTTAAAATTAGCCCACTCCTGTGGAGGCAATGTAATTAATACGTGAGCGTATTAGGCGCTCAGTGGCCTAAAATTCATGAAATTTTTGGGATTTTTTTTTTCAGTTTCTCGTCTACAATTCGGCAAATATAGAGCACAAAGTATTGATTTCTTCTCACTATAAGAGGATAAATTATTGCAAATAGAATGATATATTTGAAGTATAAATCGGTTTAGTGGCTTAGCCGAGTTCGATACAAAAATCTTTAATTTTTACGATTTAGGTGGAAACCGTAATAAAAATTATTTAAACCCAAATTATATTTAGATTATATATATATTTAGAAAAAAATAGATATAGTTTTATTACATTAGATGAAATTTATTCATTCAATTTCATCTAATGTAATAAAACTATATCTATTTTTTCACTTCCTATATATGATAAATTCTATTGAAAATAATGAAATAAATACATACTAATGTAGACGTATTAGTATGTCGAATCGAAAAGAAAAACAATAAAAGGAAATTTGTGTATTTCTTATTTTCAAAATAACCTCGAATTTGGTTTCGATAACACAGGCATTAAGTAAAACTGCACATTTGCAAATCCGTTAATATTATCTTAATCCTTTATTATCGCAGATCTCTTATATTTAGATTATTTCATGTTTTATGCGTTTTTTATTTTATTCCATCTTTACTATTTTGTGCATGAGAGAAAATGTATATGTTCTTATAATAATTTCATAATTAATTTTATTGCTGATTTTTGTAGCTGGCTTATTTTTTTACGGTTATCCTATAATCATTATCCTACAATTCTTGATTATTTAGCGATTTTATAATTTTCGTATGGTATCTTTATAATCGATTATGGAGGTGACACGTACAGGAAAGGGTTTGAATTTGGGAGGGAATATACCCGTGCTCGGATATGCCGATGATTTGGTTTTGCTTGGTGAGGACGCGGAAGCTCCAAGAACTAATTAATGTCCAGCTGGATTTGGATTCCTAATTAATCCAGAAATAATTAATGTAATAATATATCTATTAATAATATAATAATATATATGTAATAATATATAGTAATAAGATAAGAATATATGGTGAGCCTTAGAAGTTGTAAAAGCCTTTCGGGGCATTATAATAATTAATAAAATATTGTAATTTCCCATTAAAGAAATTATCTTCAAGACTATATCAGATAATGTTAAAAATCATGAACCAAGTAAGGAAAAACGGAATTACTTTAAATAATGTCAGACAAGATAAAAGAGAGTGGAAACATTCTGAAAAACAGTATTTATAAATAAAATAACCTAAAGTAAATGAAATAAATTATTTGTTATACAGACGATAAATCAATATTGAAATATATTCGAAGGTGAAATTATTCATTTTATGTGTGTATGATATTAAGCCATTTATTAGAGCCCAGTTTTCAAATAAATGTTTCTTTTTTTTTTTATGCGGGCTCAAAAAAGTCCCTCAAGTCCTAAAAACATAATAACCTGAAGTATCTATAAGGGCTTCTTCTGAAGTTTCATCAACTTCAGGGCATAAAAAAACTTTAACAAACATTTTTCTTTGAATATTTTCATTTAATTTGCTAGATTACCAATTAATGTTTATGAGCAGGTCCAATCATCTTATAAAAGCAAACCTTAAGCCGATAATGTGATAATATTTTAAATGAAACAATATATTTCTTAAGTAAATTTTATATTAATTAAAAAAAAATTAATAAACGAAACGATTTTTTATTTTTGTTTTCTTTAAACATCGTGTGGCATTAAGCTAACTGTGTGGTTAATCTTCTTTTTTGAGAAGTTCTTTTTAATTTGCACGAAATTACGTTTAAATATATCAATCTATTTTTTCTTTGTATTTAAAAATAAACTCATTATTTAACATCTCTGCAATTACTAAAAACAAAAATAAATTCATTTCTAAACCTTTCTATAATTTGAATCAGTCATATAATCTATGGAAGTTTTGCAGTCTGTGTATGAACCTGATGTTAAATGTGTTTAGTGAGGATTGCCGTATTGTCAGCGTGTTGTAGTCAAAATATGCAATAATTGTATACAATACTGATTAACAGAGTATCTTCGTTTAATATAGGGTAAACCATACAGTGTTTGACACCCCAACTTTAACTTACAGAAATAAGTAAACAAGTCCTAATTTTATTTCAAGAGATACATGAATCTAATGTTTGAAGGGACCTCTAAGTCATCTATGAAGTAAGACTTTAACAAAATAAACATAGGGAAGATTTCACAATTAAATCCATAGGGTGTCAATAACTAGTTGTTTGCACTTTTAACAATAAATATTGCCATATGGTAAAACTATGGAACTTTTGATCCAAAAAAACCTCTCGAACTTTCAGAACAGATACAGAGTACAGAGGAGTTATAGGAAGTTTCGATTTGATCCCTTGATAAAAAGTATTTTTTTTTTTATTTCACCATAGAAACGTAGTCTTAAGAGTGTCAATAACTGTAAGGTTTACCCTACGATCCTTATAATAAAATATGTTCTGTAAATACAACAAAGTAAGTTTATTGGTAATGACCAAATGATATGGGATACATCCCGTTTCTCACACAATGCACATCCAGTATTCCTGCTGCTAATGAGTGCTACTGCAATTATTCCATAAAAAAAATGAGAATAAACTTGGAAAATATATGCACACACTGATTCCTTATTATTATTATATAAATTAACAAGAACAAAAAAGAAACAAAAGCTGCGAATCTGATCTGAGAGGATATAATCCGTGGTGTGTTAGCAGTAATTATCGACGAGAACACTTCACATGCTACAGTACAGCATAATATTGTAGCACAGGCTTCAATTAGAGTTAAAGATGAAACTTAGAGATAGCGAGTAACATTCTAAATATGTTGAACAGTCGGCGCCTCGTAATTAACGTGCTTCCGGATTGCATTAGCAGATTGCATTCGTTATTTGCGATATGTGAAGATTTATATCCGTTCTAATAATAAGAAACAGGATATCAACCTTGCAGAAATTACAAGGGAAACGTTTCAGATTCATTCATAAGCTGATGATGCATTCATAAGTTAGGATTCATTCATTGTTCCTCTAGTATTCATTCAAATATTTCAGATTCATTGATAGGTTGATCCTTCGAGAACACAATATAGATGCTACTATAGTCCCCTCAGGCTTCCAGGTGCGGTAGAATTTCATAAATGTGATACCAAATTGAAGGATTTTCACGGAGTGGTGACTAATCTGAATAAAAATTTAGATATTTAGGAGCGATGGTAACTAGTAAAGGCTAAATCGATGATGAAATTAAGGCTAGATTAAAGCCGGTAATGCTTGCGACTTATCAGTAGCGAACAACTTTCACTTACCAAATTACTTAGATAAGAAATTGATGTGTTTTGTTAATTGCCACTTCTCAAAGTCACACATTTTTCCACATTTATTTCTTATTTTTGTTTTTATTTTCTCTATAAAAACACTAATTTTTTTTATTATTAAATAAAAGTTTTTACTTGTGATAATATGGCAATGCAAGCATAATATTCCTAATCTTCTGATTTTATAATTCTCTATGTAGTTGCTGAAAACTTGATTGAGTTATAATGAAACAAACAATTTCCATTAAATGCCGTTCGCTTTAATTATGAACAATGGTCTGTCATTAAAGGCGTACTCCGCATGCCTGAGCTCAACGTGTTTTATGAGTTGACAGAATATTTTTCTTTTTTTCTCCTATATATGTGTACTTAATTTTTTTCATATTTCATATTTAGCTATTTTTTTTTTTTTTTTTTAGGCGTAACGAGAAACAGTTAATTTCTCCATATAAACAAAAACAAAGGTATTTTATAGGAAAATAAAAAAAGCACCTTCCCATTTAAGCCCCCTCAGAACATTTTATTAATGATAAAGCTTAGCTGATATTAAAGAGCACCTAATTAAGCTCATTAAACATGACGAATTTAATCAAAATAATCAAAGCCGCTTTTGAGATAATCAAAAAATAGTTAAAAATTTGAAAAAAAGTTATGAAGTAAAGTGCCCCCTCTGTTTGACCAATTTTGATGAAATGTTGGCTGTCATATCTTTGGCATATACATACATCAAATAACCAGTTTGATCAAAATTGTTAAAGCCGTTTTTGAGTAAATAAAAACAACACGTGAAAATGAGACAAACTTTGTTAAGTAAAGTGCCCCCTCCGGATGATCAATTTTGATGAAATTTTTGCCATATCTTGGGCCGTCGAACCAAAAAATCGCTTACTCGTGAAAGCTTCATTTTTCGTCTTAAAGCATGGTTTTTGACGCCCCGTAGAGGCTTTCGAGTTAAACTCGTCGTATCAAGATCTTTAAAATGAGTCCAAATTAGATATTTTTTTTTCGAAGTGCAAAAGTAGGTGTCCGTTAGAGTTAAACGACAATTTCGCCATTTAAACCCCTTAGGGGTAACATTTTTGAAATTCCTTTCTTAGCGGTTACCTACATCTCGTTTAAAATATAAATTCCGAACTTCAAATTTCTGTCATTAGTGGTTTTTGCTCTGCGTTGATTCTGTCAGTCAGGACAAAGCCTCTTATACATATACATCTAGAGATTTATTTTTATATAATTACCTATTAATTATACCCGGGTTATATTTAATGCTTATTTTGTATAATATTTATTGTTTTGGATATATATTATCGAGAAGATGTTGCCAAATCTTTTTTTTTTTTGTGGGACTTCAAGGCTTCCACTGAAGCCCTATACTGCCCATACGAACACCCATCGCACTGGATGATACTTCTCCTACGAAAGAAAAGCACCACCCAGGGCGGGACTCGAACTCGCAGCTCCGGCATGGGAGTACGGCGCTTTACCGGGCCCCATCTTGTGTTCTTTATTATCGTTTTAATATTATTATTAGTGTTGTATTGGTGAATGGTGTATAATGGTTTTCATCGCCACACTGTCAAAGATAAAAATAAAAAATGTTTTACAGTTCTTTAGTAAGTGAATGCGTGGAAATGCACGCGATGCTCTGATATTCAAAGAAATTGAATCAAACGTTCGAGAAACCCGGAGTGTCTAAAAAAATCGAATTTCGTTTTTTTTATTTTATAACTCCAACACTACTACATGTCCAAAAAAACATTTATTTTGAGACCTATCGAATGATAGATTAATCAAATCATGAAAAATATATTCTAAGTAAGACTATGTGTCGAAGAAAATAATTTAAGGTAAGGGAATCTCTTAATGCAAAAGTATTCTCCGAAAACTAATTAATTGTATTAATTCATATCTTAAAAAATTGCTCTATTTATTCGTGACTGTCATGACTTTAAATTAATACATGCAAAACCCAGGATTTATTATTTCAACAAGAACGTCGTGAATTTAAACGAAGTTTTAAAATTGAAAAAAAAGAGTAACTCTTCTTCCACTGATAAAATCTTCAGTTATTATCTAAAGATGGAATCGAAAGATACTGCACTTAAAATTTAAATATATTGTTATTCTTGAGAGATAAACTGGATTCCTTTATCTAGATGCGATCTGCCTTATGAAAAAAAAGGTAAATCAGAGGTCTAATATATGTTCTCAACGCATTTGGTTTTATATTGAACTTTATAAATTCAAGTTCCTGAAAAATCATATTTTATTTAAATACACCTTTGTTGAAAGGAGTGAGGGATATGACATTTTTAGATTTTCCAAAAGTGATAAGGGGATGAACTTACGCATAATTATCTGTCAATTTGAGTAAACTCCTAAATATTTTAAGTTCTTTATTGTTTGAATAAGCCACTAGTGGTTTAAAGTTTTATTGACAAAAAAGAAAAAAGATTTATATTTATGTATGTTGGCAAAAGTCTTCAGGAGACCTTGCTGCTTTATTAGTAAAGATTAAAATTTACGTTTCCGTTGAAAAGCTGAGAAGTTCAAAAACAATAATATTTATTTTATAAAGACGTAAAATTTATTTTTTTGAAGGAAAAAATCGAATTTAGTATTTGATACTTCTCATCCTTCAACACATTAAAAAATGTTGAAAAAACTTTCGCATGCGCAGTGCGCTTTACCAACCGCCCGTTGTTACAAGTTAGTCTTAATACTAGTGACCGACCGAAGTTTCGGTTTCGGCCGAAAAACCTGGTTTCGGCCGCAGTTTCGGTTTCGGCCAAAAATTGGCCGAATCTTCGGCCAGGCCGAAACTAGCTCCTGTGTCTGATATCTCCAAGAAGGAAGTAGGACTACACGATTTCAGCTTTCAAGCTCGATCTCTTACACGGCATTTAACACCCTTGATTTTAACCCTAGAACCACTAAGGTCCGGAGTTGTCCCGAGTACCACTAAGGAGGGGGCTCCTCGAGCCCACGCATATTTTTTTTTTATTTTAATAAAATACTCAACTATTTTTAGTTTTTACTACATTAGTAAGCATTACCTACTTGAGTAGGTGTGTTATAAAAATATTAGTGCAATTCCTGCAGTTTAGGAAATAGAAAAAAAAATTGTGAAGATGGAATGAGTATAATTTACAAGGATTCAGATTATTAAAAATAGAAAAATCATATTATTATTTTTATATAAAAATTAATTATTAAACACATAAAAATGAAATTAAACCTGTTGATACTTTAATCTGAGGAAGATGATACCTCACATTGGTTACAAATAGTGTTTGAGGTTGAGTGAGTCCTACAAACCTTTCTACGGCATATGTAACAGGTTTGCTTCATTTTAGACAGATGTGAATATTTTTGTTTTTTATTTTTTACTTCATTCACACACTTATAACATCTTTTTCGGGTATTTTCTTCGCCTTGAGAAGTAGTAGGATGTTGTTCAGGTTCAGCTATAGGGCGGCCTGATACAAGTTCCATTGCGGCAATAATCGGCTTCTGAAGACCTGTCGTTGGCTTTGCCATCCTTTCTTCTACGCACACTTTTATAAGTTCCTTTCCTAATTCTAATAGAAATGTTTTTCTTCGTTCCTTTTCTTTCTTGTGCCACGTTGGGAATTTAGTTTTATATACCGTGTATGCATTCAGAGCCCCTATATCAACTAAACTATAAAATAGTGATAATGTCCACCTCCTTGTGCCCCGTTTGTAAGAATACTTTCTTGCCATTCCATCAACACTGTCAACACCCCCTTTTGTCTCGTTATAAAATAAGTTTATATCTGATTTCTTTTTAGTGCTTGTTTTATTTATGGTAGAATCTGTATGCTGAGTTGAAAGAAGTAGTAAATTTTTTTTTGGTTTTATTTTGGTTATATATGATTGTAATGTGATAGGCGTTTTGTTATTTGAAGGATCTGAAAAAACAAAGAGAGAAGAATATAGTTCTCTGTCTTGTACATTCTTTAGAATGTCTGGTATATGCTTCCTGTTCATTTGCAAAGTTCCGACTAATGTGAGGGAATAATTTTGGTACAGGTCCTCTGCCAAATCAACTGAAGTAAATAGTGGTCAGTTGTCACGTTCCGGGAGGTACCCTTTATCGGTTTAACAAGTCTCTTGACGATGAATGTGGGACCTCTTTCATTTCCGACAATGGGGTTTTTCGAACCACAATAAACCTCCATGTTTATTATATATCTCAAAGTTGAGTCTGTAAGCATTCTAATTAGGATCCCATACTTGCCCTGCTTGTCCTTCATAAAAACTTTGAAGCCACATCTACCCCTAAACAAACTCAGCATTTCGTCAACAGTGGCATTCTGGCTAGGAATTACTGACTGTTTGCAAATGGAGTTAAATTTTTCAAAACTGTCTCGGAACGGAGGGAAATTATCGGCCTTCCTTCTCTCGCTTCTGGTATTTTTGTCGTCGAAACTCAAGGTTGAAAGGAAATTTTCAATTCGTATTCGTGAAAATGGTGCTGTGTATAATGGCTTACTGTGTAGGTTTGACCATAGGTGCATTAGAGAATGTTTTGAGTCAAAATCAGCTCCCATGGTTATTAGAACTCCTAATAAACCAAGCAATTCACTATCTGAGAATGGTTCAATATTTCTGCTTCTGGCAACGTTATTTGTATGAGTTAAAATTAAATTCCTTATTTCTATAGGAAAAAAAAAATGTAAAAAAGGTGTAACTAGTTTCGAATCATTTAACATTACAGTATTGCTAAGTTCAGCTTGCTCAGGGCCTCTATAAATATTCTGTATGGCTCTTCTTACCTGTCGTCTAGGGGGAACTGTTGTATAGGATTTGCCGGATTTGCTTATTACAATATTATTTTCAGATTCTTCTGCCTCACTGAAACTATTCTCTTCGTCTTCTTCATCATAACAGTCACTGTCATTTATTATTTCAACCACATTTTCTTTAGAAAAAGTGCTGTCATTATCACTATCCACTTCCACTTCAGAATCACAATCAATAAGTCCCTGGATAAACTCTGCCGTAACAGTTTTACTAGTGCCATCGCTTTCTATAAGAATAATTTCATCCATTGTTTCACAAAGTGCACGAGAAATAAATAAACCAAGCCATAGGTACAAAACAAACCAAGCTGAAACCTCAACAGGTCAGGAAAAATCCGGCATGGAGCTTGCCTTTTACAGGTAGCGTGGACCACTAAGGAGGGGGTCCCGCGAGCCCACGGGCTGTTTTTTCTCATATTACTTCTATTTTTCGGTTAAATAGTTGCATAATGGCAGAATTATTTGCATAAATATGAATTAGGATATTTTTCAGACAGCTACTGAATTTATGGAATGTTCATAACTTAAATTAATTGACATAGAGAGGAAAATACAAAAAATGGGCTCGGCAAGCCCCCTCCTTAGTGGTTCTAGGGTTAATAGTGGAAAGTATCTGTTATTTTAGTTAATTACACTTGTATTGTATTTCGGTAGAACATAGATTTTTCTCATTCTTTGGCATCTTTACTTGATCGAAAACTTTTATTTGGGTGTGGAGACAAAAATTTGTGAGTGAAAATCAGAAATATCCTCGTAAATCGCATCAAGTCTTAACATGTAATGAAAGCATGCTCTTCGTACAGAATTCTTAACGTTAAGTGTAAAGAATAGTATTTATTCTTTACCTTGAGCGTTAAGAACTTTTGTGCTTTTAATCATCTCCCCATTAATAATGAAATTTCTTTTCTAAAAAAAAGAGATTAACATAAATAAGAATATATATTCTAAATACTTAAACTTAAATTAGTCGACATGTCCTCAGATTCAATTCGAAATTGAAAAAAATATTTTAGTCAGTAACCTTGTCATTAAAAGTTGGATCAAATGGTGGTAGTAGGTTTTGGTGGAAAATGGACGACAAGCTTAAGAAGCTCAAAGAGAGAAGAAATGATATTGTGCCGCCTAAGGATCGGGCACTGCTAGTTCACCCATGGCTACCTTCTCAGGGGTCTGGAGGCACCCACATGCCAAAAATGTGACAATGTCTTTGTCTGGAATGGGAATCAGATGCAAAACCAATATTTCAACCTTGGCAGCCCCCTTTCCCCCAGCGGTTCACCAATAACATCCTAAAAATTTGTATCAATTTTTACCATGAAGAAGCACGTTTTCGGCCAAAGACTTTTCTATAAATTTTCAAACTAAATTAAATCCACTAACATTTGAGACCAAAACTGATTCAGTAGATTAAATAGCTTCTGGCTTACAGCAAGTATTCAATAGGCCGTCACTTTTGTATTCTATCGGCATTATTATGGACAGATTTACTACATTATTTATTATTTATACATAATAATATGAATTTTTATTAATATCAGCCTGTTGTTTCAACTTTTAGGGCTGTACTAGTTAAGGGGGTATGGTCTAACACCCACGGGGTTCAGCCGTACTAGGAAGGAGGGGGCCGGGATTCGATCATATAACTTAACTAATACACCTGTTCACCACTCTTGTATACCAGCTCACTTATTAAATTATTAATATGAGTTAAATTACTGTTATTTTATAAGCTTTCATTGATATTATTGCTAAACCAGACATATTACTCACTTATATGTATTATATATAGACACGTAAATAAGTTTCGGTTTCGGTTTCGGCCCGAAACTAGGTCTATGGCCGAAATTCGGTTTCGGTTTCGGTTTCGGCTAAAATTTTGGTTTCGGTCGGACACTACTTAATACCCATGCGAAAGACTTATAAAAGATGCCATGATGTATTATGTTTTGTATTGTCACATTATCAAAGATAAAAATAAAAACTATTTTACAGTTCATAAGTGAATGCGTTGAAAATACTTGTTATTCAAAATATTTAAAGCAATTATGTTAAAAACATAAGGTAGGGGAGAGCGGGGTTGGTTGGCAACAGTTTTCACTTTTTTGATTGTTGAGTCGTTCCTGTTAATATAATCCCAATATGGCTGATACCACTTATGTAAAATCCAAGTATTAGAGCACTTCAAGTATTTTTTTTCAACACATAATATTTAATACTAAGATCATAGAAAATTGAAGAATTCCTCAATCCAGAGTATGCCAATTAACCCCCTATGTGGGGCAGGTTGGCCTAGAAGGTGGAGTTATTTACCCATCTCATTCAAGTACTACCTGGCACATATTATTGTTATTAAAAGGTACACTATAATTGTATAATAATTTTGAATCGGTTTTTAACAGATTTTAAGGGAAAATAGAATGACAATAGAAGAAGATAGAAGTTAAGACTGTCGTCACTTTCTGCACAGGAAATATTGCTCTCATCCTCCTCGCTGGAGCTAAAGACATTTGGTAGTTTCACCTTTGTTTATGTTTACCTTGCTTTTGTGAATTGCTACTGCGCCAACAAACCGCAGTTGAAGAGAGCCAATTAACCCCACAGGAGAGATCGTATGAAAGATGGCTGCCAGGACAGGGGAGAACATTCAAACAAGAAACTGGTTAGTCGAAAGGTTAGGTTTTTCAAAGGAGTTTGGGGCTATGTGAACAGAATCGGAGTCAAATGTTTTGCATTGCATCCCTTTAAACCAAAAATTTTACTGAAAATATAAAAATTTACTTACACGTTGTAAAATCAATCAATGCTCTTCTCTACACGTTAGCATCAGATTGAAAACTCATGACAAGACTCCCGAGGCCGAGCGGGTCACATGGTATAATGGTGGGGCCTTCACAACAGGTGTGACGGAAACTATAAGCCAATGACTAACCTACACCATATGCCAACCAACCCCGCTCTCCCCTACAATATAATCTTTAATTATTATATTTTAGTTTAAAACTTTATTTCCATTATAGATAATAGCAGTTATCTGGATTAAATGTAAGATGATGTTGGTAGAAAAAAAAAACATAGCAAAATTAAAAAAGGGTTATTCCATGTTAAACCAGCCAATGAAAAATGTGTTCTAATGCCTCAAATGTAAATGATTTTTTTAATATCAGTTTTATAAACGAAATAGCTTATTCCGATGTTTTAAAATTACTGAACATCTAACGCATGTTAGAACCTTGACTATGGTTCTATGGTTAGCTAATCCGTCCCTCGGATAGGACGTAAAATGGAGGTCCCGAGCCTGTACGATGTAAGGTAATCGTTAAAGATCCATATCCTAATTATACCTGGATAGGTAAAATTAATGACTCCCACTGTAGCATCGTCCGATTAGCCTTAGCAGCATAAATTGACGTTAAACAAACAACATCTATAAACAATTAACATCGTTAAAATGAGATTGCAGTATTTTTAAAGACATTCTGTTCATGGGAAAGAGTTGTCGACATGTTTTGGAACATAATGGAAATTATTTGTTTCCATGATAACTAAATGAAGTTTTCAACGACTACATAGAGAATTATAAAATCAGACGCGATGGTGTATTATGCTTGCATTTTTAACAATAAACTTTCATTTAACAATAAAAAAATTTAGTGTACTTTAGAGAAGAAATGCAAACAAAAATAAATAAATGATTTTGAGGAATAGTGTTTACATATTTATCAAAACACGTCAATATCTATAAGTTGTATAGCTATATATATATATATATATATATATATATATATATATATATATATATATATATATATATATATATATATATAAGTATAAGTATATTATATAAGTTGGTAAATGAAAGCGGTGTGTTGCGCGCATCGCACTAGATTTTTTTATTTTGGATGTTAAACATCAAACATGGTTTATTTATTTATTAAATCATAAGTTTCGGATTTCCGTATCGAAAATTTTTTATACTTTTCGATGCAGAAATGTTAAGATGCTTGATTATGGACAAGTCCGAAACGTAGCATGATAAAATAAATAAATAAAACATGTTTCAAGGAAAACAAGTTGGATATTTATAACCCGAAATAAAAGGTAATAATGATAGCTATTTTATTTTTATCCGTGTTTTTTCGGTATTTTTGGGGTTGAAAATATCCATCACTAAGAATCACATTGATTTTAGGCAACCTAAAAAAGAGCATTTTGTGTCTTTTTCTGATTTTTTTCTTTTTTAAACGCTTTTAAATACTACGAATAATTTAGATTATTCGTATCAGAGGGAAAACCTTTTAGGTAAATGTGAGGGGAACAATAACTTCCCCAGCCTTTATAAGGGATAATGCATCCAACTCTATTCCACACATCGATAACAACGATTATTTTCTTAAATCTTCCATTATCATCGTTCTTCAAATATTACCTGTTCCCAAAAAACTTAACATGATATGATAAGAAATGTAAATGTCATGAGATGATTTAGCAAAAAGGAGTAATAAAACTGGAGGGTCAGCCAAAGTGCTCTGTCGCATTTATGATAAACTGTAGCTTGAAATGGAAACCAAATTTCGAAAGTGATAAAGCATTCCTGAAGTAGCTAAGTGATCTGGATTCAAAATTTAGTTGGGAAATATTTTTTTTTTTGTTTTTTTAACGTCACTTTATGCCGGTAAGGATAGTGATGCAAAGCTATCGATAGTCTCCGTTATTGTTAGTTTCGATAGTATCTGACATTAAACTATCGATACTGTGATGCGATGACCAGTGGGGGGGAGGTTTCCATTTGCACTTTATTCTTCCTTTTTGGGTCTTTTTTACTTTAACACCAGTTATTTAATAACATGTGTCATTTTTTTTTTTTTTTTTTTTTTTTTTTTTTAACGTCCGCTTCATGTCACGAGTGCTAATCGGGACGGGTTATCTACAGGTAACCAACCTCTTCTAATCCATGGCAAGCTACTGAGTCAGTGAGGCCGTCACCAAAATATGTCTATTTTAAAAGAAAAATATATATACATGAAGGAGGTTACCTCCTAGATTTTAAGAAACGTTGAAGTTGTTTTTGTTAGTAATGAATCTGATACAATCGTATTCTTAAATCAGAAAAGAGGCATTTAAGACATTTCAAAGGTTCGGAATCTTATATAAGAGGCTTTGTCCTGACTGACAGAATCAACGCTGAGCAAAAACTATTAATGATAGAAACTTGAAGTCCGGAATTTAGATTTCAAACGCGATGTAGGTAACCATTAAGAAAGGAATTTCAACAATGTAACCCCTAAGGGGTTTAAATGGCGAAATTGTCGTTTGACTCCAACGGCCACCTGTTTTTGAAATTCGAGAAAAAATATCTAATTTGGACTCATTTTAAAGATCCAGAGCCGAAAAATGAAGCGTTTATGACGAGTAAGCAATTTTTTGTTTCGGCGGTTTTAGTGAAGTCTCTCCATTGCGCGTTTCCCTCTATTCTACCGAGCCGTCGCTTCCCCCTCCAGCATTCCACCTACCGGAAGCTCCGATTCTACTAAATCTCCTTAACATCAGTTAACATATTTTATTAAATCAATACCAAGATAATGATCACAGAATTGATTTTAAAGGCTCGCGGGCAAAGCCGCGACGGGGAATGCTAGTATTGCTTAAAACACGGAAATGTAGAAGAGGACATTTTATGAAGCTTGCTTTTCACCAAAAATGTTTCCAGCATTATGATGCAGTTTGAAAAGTTGCAGATAGGAAATCGTGGTTATAAATTAAAATATCATTTTTGTTTACATTGGAAGCTTGTTAAATACATTACTTAAATCATCTGTTATTCTTTAAAATTAATTTAATAATAAAATAAATCACTATTTTAGAAATAAGTAACTGGTGTGAGTACTGTAAAAATGACCCCCTTTTTTATTAGGGAATAAAATAATAAGATAAACATTTCTGTAAATAGTTAGAGCTTAGTCGTTACAGCAAAGAATAAAAACGGAAAAAAGCTTTTTTCTTCGGAACTATTTATTCTTATTCTAAATACGACATTAAAGGACAGACAACATCGATCGTAATTTTGATAGATTATTTTATAAGAATTATACCAATTTTTGTAATGATTTTAATGGCGCCTTCTGTAACAATCTTTTAATTTTAATACTGTAGTATTTACTAATTTTGAAGAAGTCAAAGAGAAATTTGATTTTACTTCCGTCATCTGGGAGTATCTTTTCTAAAGTATTAGGTACCTTTCTTCAGAAGTTGCCTTTTGTAATTTAGAAGTATATGCTTCACTGATCTCACCCTATTCCAAATAATGTGCCATCCAATCTTTGCAGTAGATATCCCTGGGAAAATATTTGGAAGATGAAAAAAAGTATTTTTTTATACAACTCTGTTTTTTTCGTCATAAAATCGAATAATTAAAAAAAAAAATAACGAAAAAAAAGTGAAATCAACGTTCCCACTCGGAACAATGGTCACTAAACCGATAAACCTGTTTTTTAAAAGAACCATTAACAAAAATACACGTAAACATATTCTTAAAAATCAAGGGGTTGCATTAATTTGATCATAAGAAAGTTCTAAAAATTTGCAAACACAGCAAACAGTTCAATAAATAATGGAAATAATTGTCAAGATCCGAACATAAATTTTCGAAAAACGATTTTAAGGGTACGTTTCGAGTCCCAAATTGTTTTTATTGGCGACATCTTAATGATATAAAAAAACAAAAACGGCTCCTTGGCTATTAAGGGGCTTCATTTACACCAACCTGTTCCAAAATTTTCTTCTCAAGTATTTTTTATGTTGCACCTGTTGAGAGATTCACACACACAAAAAAAAAAAAAAAAAAGATTAGTACCCAATTGATGACCAAAATGGGAATACATTATATATTTATTATACGGTTGCAGTAATTATTTTATTTTCACACACCAGTCCTATTCCACGTTTAGTAAGCAAAGCAAGAAGTACAAATCAAAAATAATTTGATCATTTAATTAATAATAATTATCATGGTTTCTAGTTTCAATGCAAAAATCTTCATTTTTATTTCAGTTCTTCTCAGTTCGTTGAAAGTTCACAATAAATAAATAAATATTGGGGGATGGGGCACATTAAATATATTCATTCAATGTATATATTTTTCGAGATCATCAAGCACTCTTACATTTAAAGATTGATATTTCTTCTTCTTCTTTTGTTGCAATTCTGGGAGAATTTTGGTGTCGGCAACCAGGAGTAGATCACTGCCAATCTCAGCACCTCTTATAACTTTGATGTCTGTGAAGTACTGCCTGACACCCTTGTCATAAATGAAGTAGTCATAATAATAATACTATTTCTATCTTGGCTCGAGAACGTAATCTTGTGTGTTGTCTTGTGGGGGAAGAAAGAATTACCCACTAGCAAGTCATTGTCGACACGAAATTCTATGAGTCGTTGTCCATTTCCATTTTTTGTTCTCTCTCCACCATGTAGTCCCAGCACTCCATATCCAACTCTAGGATCACAACCGATTCTTGCGTTAAAGTCTCCACTCAGTATTGCGTATACCATATCTTAAGATAGAATATTTAAATTTTAGCTGAGGCTAAAAATCCTGAGGAAGTGAATAAATATTTTGAAATTAAAAATCAACTTTTTCTCCTTATGTAATCAATAGGAACCTTCTTGACGAGTTTTTTTTTTTTTTTTTTCAAAGATTCAGTCTAAAATGGTAACAATACAATGTTGCGAATTACCAGTTCCAGAATAGCTAATTATATAAGAAAGAAATCATTTGTATTCGACAAATTTCGTTTCAGTCATTAAGATGTGAGGAAAAAATAAAAGGTTTTGGTGACAAAATGAACATTATGTAAAAAAAAAAAAAAAAATTAATAATACAGGTTTATCAGGAACCAATAAAAGAATCTGTTGAGCAATCAGGAGTTATTGTTTTTATTTATAAAATGACCCTTTTATTTATGAATGCTTTTATAAAAAAAAAATGCTTTTTTACGCTGTTCAAACAACAATTAACATCTATTTTCTACTAAGTTAAAAATCGAAATAGGATTTGTTTACAAATCTTGGTGCCAAAAAAAAAAAAATCTGGTGCGTGCGCGCAACACACAACTTTCACTTACCAAATTACTTAGATTAGAAATTAATGCGTTTTGTTAATTGCCACTTCTCAAATGAACAGAACGGCTTTAATTATGAACAATGGTCCGTCCTTAAAGGCGTACTCCGCATGCATGGGCTCAACGAGTTTTATGAGTTGAGTGAATATTTTTCTTTTTTTCTCCTCTTTATGTTTTCTTTCTTTTTATCATATCATAACATATTTAGCCATTTCTTATTTTTAGGCGTAACGAGAGACAGTTAATTTCTCCATATAAACAAAAACAGAGGTACTTTATAGGAAACAAACCAACAAAAAAGGCCCCAAACCCCCAAAAAAAGCCCCCTCAGAACATTTTAATAATGCTAAAGCTTACCTGATATTAAAGGACACCTAATGTTCATTAAACATGACGAATTTGATAAAATCGTTAAAGCCGTTTTTGAGATAATCGAAAAAAAGGTAAAAGTTGGAAAAAAATTATGAAATAAAGTGCCCGCTCCGTTTGACCAACTTTGATGAAATGTTGGCTATCACATCTTTGGCATAAAAATACATCAAATACCCAGTTTGATCAAAATCGTTAAAGCCTTTTTTGAGTAAATAAAAAAAACACGTAAAAATGATACAACATTTAGTAAGTAAAGTCCCCCTCCGGTTGATGAATTTTGATGTAATGTTGGCTATCGCATCTTTGGCATATATATACATCAAATACCCAGTTTGATCAAGATCGTTAAAACCGTTTTTGAGTAAATAAAAAAAAACACGTGAAAATGATACAAAAGTTATTAAATAAAGTACCCCCTCCCTTTGAGCAATTTCGATGAAATTTTCGCTGTCACATCGGGGGCATATACATACACTAAATACCCAATTTCAGGTTCGCACGGTTTATAGTTTTTGAGCTAGTCTGTTCACACACAGACACACACACACAGACCATTTCGCGGGACTTGGTTAATTGGACTCAGGGGGCCCCAAAACGTGTATTTCCGTTGAAAACCGGAAGTCAAAATTTTTCACGATCGCAATACTTCCACTTACTTTAAATTTTCCATACCTATAGCAAATGAACGGTATCCTGATGAATTGTATTCAAAGTTAGAGAGCTGTATAAGAGATGAAATATTAAAATTTACTAATAATTGGACACAGACCTTAAAATACCTATATTGGTGACAATAATATATTAAAATTTATAAAGTAAATTTTTAAGGCACGTGGCGAATTCCGAACTTAAACTTTAAGTCGTGGGACCCGAACAGAACTGAAGAATGCTATATGTGTAACCTAAATGAAAGTGAAACCATAATTCGTTTTGTAGGAAAATGTCCTATACTCAGTGAGTTCAGGAGGAAAATGGTTAGGAAAATCGGTTCTTGACTGGTTTAAATAGCTATATTAGAGAGTTTTTTAATTAAAATATAAATCGGTTGCAAAATAATTAAGGATTAAATTTTACATCCTATCCGAGGGACGGCATAGACAAGGATTTTTTACTCCTATTAAGAAATTCTAGGGCAATCAATATTACAGAGGCTTATAGTTACAGGAAGTTACTAATAACTTAATCATTGATTAGCAAAATTTAATTCAACATTTATTTATCTTAATCTTTCTTTTGTATATATTTTTAAATATGAATTAGGAGCTACATATACATAACATGTATTGAGCCTTATTTCACTAAATAATATGTATTTCTTTTATTTTTATGTCTGTCTCAGAATCTTTTGTAAAAGAATTTGTATTCAATATTTTAAGTTTGACAGACTCCATGAGGTGGACAATTGTCCATTGCGGAGATTTTTGTAAACAATCACTGCAAATGATATAATTATTGAAAATAAAACCATTCATTTATTTATTGATTCTTAAACACCATTCATAAACTATTAATGAAGTAGTGATGCAAAAAAGTTCAATGCAAATAAATATGGTGAAGAAATGAAAATATTTTCAACAAATTCAAAACTTGATAAGGGTCTTAAAAGCCTGCAACGTCCTTCATTTGAAATAAAGAGTGCCTTATTTTGAAACTTTTTTTTTGTTCCTCTCGTTCCTCGCCTTTAAGACTATGCGGGGTTTTCCGGGCCTACATTAAATTTTTTTTATATATACGTTTGGTTCTATCATTCGCCGGCTCCCGGTTCGCTTTAGCTAAGAACTTCGGCTTACAATTCAACCTAAATAAGATGAACAGCATAGTAGTAAGGCGGAACCTACACGTAATCGACGATATAAGTGTAGGAAGCTATACCTTCCCTAAATTAGATGACTTCAAATACCTAGGGTCTACGGTAACCTCAACAAACGACCAACTAACAGAGGTCGATCAACGAATAAATAGCCAGTGCCAATCGAATCCTAAAATCTAAGATAATACTTCACTCAGTTAAGATCAGATTCACCATCAAAAACCAGCTTTATTACAGTAGCGAATCTTTGGCATTGACCAGGCCTTGAAGGTCAGAATTTTTTTTTTTTTTTTTTTTTTTTTTTTTTTTTTTTTTTTTTTTTTATTGGGCCTCCCCTTCCTCGCCTGTTAGGCTATACGGGGTTTCCCGGGCCAGGCTAGAGGGTGGGGGATTAATGCCGAGTATTATTAAATTTCCCCTGGCTCCGGGTTAAGAGGTCAGAATCAAAAGCCTAGAACGGAAGTTGCAAATGAAAACTGCAAGTTCGAAATAGTATAATAACTTAGATTCTGGAGAAGATAGACGAAGAAAAAAGTGATCATCGGGAAACCGGACAAAATTAAAGGCAGCAGAAAAGACGGACTTACGAAAATTGCAAACATTTCAATTCAAAATTTTAAGAGTAATAACGGGCGCTTCCTGGTACGTAAGTAATAAAACTCGACATACGGATTTACACCAAACAACTATTGAAGAACACAAACGAACTCCTTATTCACGCTTTTTTGTTTAATTGCACGGACATAACAACAGACTAATTAACGCCATACCACGACTGACATGCCCGTTATAAAACGGCTAAAACGAAGCTGGATGAGAGATCTCCTCTCCTGAATTGTCAAGGCAGGAAAGAGGTGCTGCTGTGCACTATCCTTCCTCATGTGTAAAATGCCTATATGATTAATACCTTATATGATCACATTCGCTGATTGTTATTGATGGCTGACAGGTGTGAAAAAAAATATGAAGATAAAAAAAATTTATTGGATTAGTTAGGGCTTGTGGCTTGTGGTCACTCTGTGGAGGGCTGTAAATAATTGATCGACAACAATGTGAACTGAACGTATCGCATTAAAACAAACCTTATTCCGAATTAAAACGAAGCTGAACTGAAGGCTGATCTAAGCGTATAAAAAGGGGCCTAAGATTTTTGAACCTTTCCAGGTTCCCTCAACATGACGCCGAACGCAGCAGTGGCGGTAAGTGGAGGTACAAGAAGAAGATGAGCCAGACAGTGACGGGATCAATAAGGAAACCAACGACATCGTGAGGCTAATTGGAAAAAGCCATCGCAAAGATAGACAAAAATGGAGAGGGCTAGTTGGGACTGCTAATTACCTTCAACTTCTATGAGAAAACCGGAAAGAAAAAAAAAATGGACGCTTCCTTTAAGGAAATTATAGTAAATTTATAATGTACATTAGAGTAATAAATCAAAATAACAGATTTTTCACTAATTGCGTTTCGCTTTGCGATTAAAAAAACAGAAAAGGGGGTCTTTTTCGTTTAACGCACGCCAACCGAATCTACAGTTACAAATAACACAACAAATGTTTTTAAAAGTAACGATATTTAATAACTATTATTTTATTTGTCACTTTATTCTAACTTCCAAAAATTAAAGATGTCCTCCAACATAACCTCGAATAAATCTTTGTTTTGATTCCTATGTCTCCACAGAAATTCAGCAAGATACCAATCTATCTAAGTTCTCCTAGTACCAGCTTCTAATTTATTTCGCCTTTTAGCCGCAGCCCATAGAGATTCTATCGTTTGTGTATGAGCTTCTGTTTCTGTCCACTTTTTTGTCCACGAATAAATGAAAATCAATGCAGTATTTAATGGAAATTTAGAACCAGTAAACCACGTACCTTCTCTTAAGCCAATTTCCCTACGACAGGATCTATTATTACATCTCCATCTGAATCTATTATCCCTCTTGCTTAATTTTATTTAAGTTTTATTACTCAGGGCCGATTTCGGACCTCGGAGTCCAGACAACAGAATTTCGGCTGTTAGCAACATTTTCTGCATTAAAATGCAATAATCTCATTAAAAATAGACTAAATTGAGTGTTTGAAGTGTTCGGACTTTCGGACATTTTCACGTGAAAATCGGCTGTTAAGAAGGGAATGTAATACGTCGGACCCATGGGACCAATGCCGCACCTAACGTGTTAAGGACTATGGAAAATATATTGTATCAGGTCATCCCATAAGTAATGTCGGTTTTTAATATTCTGTTTATTTATGTTTAGATTGCTAAAGCCTCCTTTTCAATTTATTTTTGTTTTTATAATAGGTAAGGTACCAAAAGTGGGAAAGTGGGTCCCTCACGAATTAAGCCCCGGTAATTTGCAACAGCGGGTGAACATTTGCTTTTCTCTCCTGTCCCGTTAAAATCAGGAACCTTTTCTGACACAGGATAGTAACTGAAGATGAAAAGTGGGTTTTCTATCGGAATGTTAGACGGTCGCGGCAGTGGTTAGGACCTGGAGAAACACCTAGGACAGAAGCGAAAGAAGGACTTCATCCGAAAAAAGTGATGATGTCTGTATGGTGGGATATGGAAGGAATCCTTCATCATGAATTCCTTGATCTTAACCAAACTATCATTAAAGATCTGTACTCTGATCAGCTGGACCGAACGTACATCACTTATCAATAGGCGCGGAATTTTATTCCATCATGACAATGCGAGTTGCAAAACAAAGATTGAAAAAATTAAAGGACTTTGGATAGGAAATTATTCCTCACCCGCCGCATTGACCAGACTTGGCCCCTTCCGATTATCACCTTTTCCGCAGTCTCCAAATCTCGTTAAGCGGCAAGAACATGAATTCAGTCGATGAAGTGAAAAAGCATTTGCTTTCTTTAATTCAAAACCAAAGGATTTTTTCGGAACAGGCATTCAAAATTTGGTTTCATGATGACAAACAGTTATACAACAAGATGGTAAATACATTTTAGATTGAAAATAAACTGTTACATTGATTTTATTCTAAACCTTATAGCACGCCATTTAAAATCGACATTACTTATGGGATTGCCTGATATTTATGTGATCTCAGTGATAAGTGGTTCAGACAAATTTCCTTACTTTTCAGTGAACGACTTTTAAGGTTGGAACTAGTGGTGTGTTGTTTAGTAGCAATCTGTTTATTTGAAACAGTTAATTTCATTAAACAGAAACAGTTAACTGTTTCGGAAAAAAGTTAACAGATACAACACTGTAGTGAGAAAAAAAATAGTAAATAATAATAAAAATTAAACACAAACAATTAGAAAAGTTTCGAGAAGCAGGCAGAATTAGCAGGTTAACAGGCTGTTGCGAGAATCAGCAGGTTAACAGACTGTTTCGAGAATTAACAGGTTAGCAGGCTGTTTCATTTAACAGCCTGTTGACCGAAACAGTTAAGAAAACTGTTTCTTTTTCAAGGCCACTGTTTCACGTATCTGTTTCGGTTAACAGGCTGTTTAATGAAACTGCCTGTTAACCTGATAATTCTCGCAACAGCCTGTTAACCTGTTGATTCTCGAAACAGCCAGTTAAACTGCTCATTCTGCCTGCTTCTTGAATCTGTTTCAGTGAAACTGTTTATTCAACAGCTTGCGCCCGTACTGTATCTGTTTAATTCATTCGCAAATCTCCTACTCTGCGTTATGAGGCTCTTAATTTTTTTAATTATTAAATTATGTTTTCTCCAGATTGTTTATTCAATTAAACCATGATTTTTATAAACAAAAAATCAATTAAGCCTATTACAAGTTTTGATTTATTAGTTATTTTTAGTGCTGTTTAATTATTTTACGTAAAGAACAGGAATTGGTTGGGGATGCGGTCAAAGTAATAAGTACAAATATGTGATATTTACATATTTTAATCTAGCCAACGTTTCGACCCAAATTTTAGGTCATCATCAGGGCTTTTCTCACTGCTGTTGGGCACTCAGCTAACCACTCAGCTCCCAACAGCAGTGAGAAAAGCCCTGATGATGACCTAAATATTGGGTCGAAACGTTGGCTAGATTAAGATATGTGAATATCACATATTTGTACTTATTACTTTGACCGCACCCCCAACCAATTCCTGCTCATTATATCTACGGTCAACTATCTTCCACCATCATTTTACATAAAGCATAATTTTATATTAAATGTTTTATGAGAAATTGTCATTCGAACTTGTTAGATATTTCAATAATTAAAACATAATTTAAAAGAATGCTCCAATGCGAAGTCGGACCGGTTTTTTTATTTTTTCCCATATAGTATTATTTTTAAAAGTTGTATCTGTTTTTTTTAAACTGTTCAATGAAAGTAGCAGGAACAGTTGCAACAGTTTTTCAAAATTAACAGTTTTGCCCATCACTAGTTGGAACAGTATTGGTATAAAATCAGGTTTTCATAATAAAGCAATGAAATTTTGTTAAAAAAAACAAATTTGAGGCTATTGATTACGCTCATCAAACCAACCGAATAGATCTTATCGGTAATCAGATAACAGAGTTGAATAATTGACTACACTGATCGATTAAAACAGATTAAACGGAAATTATAATAACTAGATTTCAATTAAACTTATCACTTAACTTTACACTACGAAGAAATCGCAACCCTTAACCCATTTCTTACCAAATGGAAAAAATTGAAAACCTGGCGTCCTATATAAAGGACAGTGGTAAGAAGAAATGGGTTAAGGTTTGGTGACATGTAACCGCACCGCAGCACGGGCGTGTATCGGATCTGATTCATTTACGAAGGATAGATAGTAACCGGTCACACATGCCCGACACCGGGTCAACCGACCCGTTACTATCTATCCTTCGTAAACGAATCAGATCCGATACACGCCCGTGCTGCGGTGCGGTTATGAGTGACCTGGCCTTAAATCACTTGTTACTTGGGATGACAGATTTAAATATTTTTTTCCTAATGGCCATCCTTAAAGGACCCTTTGGGCTTTTCAAATCCTTTTTTATTTTCATTTCGGCTCCTGGCATCCATGAATCTCAGATCAAATTTCCTTCCTGGTATACGTAAATACTGGTTTTGGCTTGGAAACAAATCTTTAAATCTCTCATCCACATAAACTAAGTTTGCAGTGCTTTCAATTTTTTTCGATTCTTCCCAATGGTATTAACTGTCCGCCATGAATTTCGGTGATAAGAGGTTTCCAGTAGAGGATTGAGTCAGTTATGATGCATATGTTTCCTTCACAATACGTACTTACAAACAAAATGTATAATTCTTTATGTCATTAATGTCATAGACGGAGACGAATCCAAACAACAATGTTCTTACCGCGTTAAATATTCCATTACTTACTCTATTACTCTGCACTTATTGCACTCAAGGCTAAATAACGGAATACTCCATTATCGGGAAAGGGCTACATTAAATCCAACAAGAAAACAGATTTAGCATTTTATTACTACCAAGTTTGTATTGAAGATAATAACCTAAAAGATATACAAGAGATAGGATCGTTTTATGGCAGAAATGAATTCCTCGTTCGAATCTATTTCAAGGCATTAAATATTTTTTTATGTTTAATATTAAGTCTGCATAAGCTCTTTCTAATGAGGAATGCCGTACATTTAAGTAGAAAAATCGTAAAATTATATTTAGATGTGTTGGGAAAGGTAATAACAATTTATTCTTAGCTATGCATTCCATTTAATTGTATTCCTAACTTAGATCTTTTTTTCCCAATTTAAATCTTTATACGCTTTCAAATCGTAAAATAATATTTACGATACCATTAGCAGTCTCTTGAGAATTTTTAGTTTTAAATTATATATGGTAATATTGTTAATGAATGAGAAGCAAAATGAAAAAAAAAAAAGAAGTCTGACAAGGAAATAAAGTGCTTTAGGAAATACATATAATTTACTTCGAAATTTTTTAGAAGGTTTGAAATCTAAAAAAATACTTCTTATATAAGATCATCACTTTATGCGTTTCCAAACCGCAAAACAATATTTATTGTATCATTGGCTTCAAAAGAAACCCTTTCCTTAACTTGCTAAATTTTCAGGACAAAACCAATATAGCCTTTTTGAAGTTGAAGTTTTGCAAAAATTGAACGAATTTGACTCCGTATATAATAAAGGTCGTTCCTTTATGAAACATTCGTCATTACTTCAGATTGGGAGTAAGATTCCAGATATGGATAGGTGGCTGTTCTCGTTTTAATCAGTTTATTTAATTTTTTTTTCTATTTAAAATCTCATTGCCATAAACAGAAACAGTAACCATAAACTTTAATAATTATGTAACCTACATATATGTACCTATAAGGTTAATTTCGTCACATGTAATCCGTATAGACATGATTCATTTCACTCAATAAATATTAATAGAATGTTTATTTCAACAAAAATAGCAATATTAATCACAAGATTATAAAAAAAAAAGTTACAAGAAAAGACCGATAAGAAATTACTCAAACTACAGTACCATTCAAAAGTTTTATTCATTTCACTCAATAAATATTCATAGAATGTTATGTAGTAATTAGTTATCGTTAGATAATTAATTTATAATTTTTAAATTATTTTATTAATAGAATGTTTATTTAAACAAAAATAGCAATATTAATCAGAAGATTATAAAAAAAAAGTTACAAGAAAAGACCGATAAGAAATTACTCAAACTACAGTACCATTCAAAAGTTTAGACTCACCTTAGATTTCGTAAAATAAATAACAACATTTTATTTATTGAGCAACATAACAACTATAATTTTTTTTAAATTTATTTATAACTAGCTTTATATCCCGGTTTCACCCAGGGAAGTTGGAAAACAAGGAGAAAAGCCGTGAATTAACAAAAATTCTTTAGTAGAGAAATGAGGTTATTTTCGACTCCAACGGTTTATTTCGTAAAAATCTAATGTAAAGGGAGATCAAAACGATTTTTAATACAATA
This sequence comes from Aelia acuminata, assembly GCA_911387785.2. Taxonomy (NCBI): domain Eukaryota; kingdom Metazoa; phylum Arthropoda; class Insecta; order Hemiptera; family Pentatomidae; genus Aelia; species Aelia acuminata. The sequence continues at coordinate 135,951,250 of OU426981.1, forward strand.
AATAATATACCCAGAGATTGGCTGAAGTGATGGAATTTTAATATGGACTGGTGTTCGCATCTGATATGAAAGAACCACTAAGCGAAATTTGGAGAATTTATGACAAACGGTATGGATTTCTATAAAAAACAAACAAAAAACCAAACAAACAGAATTTCGTCTTTATTTATATAGATTGTATTCAAAACAATCATATAATTTTTGAAATGTTATCTCTTGAGTTACAATTATTTTTTAAACTTGAAGATTGTGAATTAAATACCAGTGAGTCTAAACTTTTGACTGGTACTGTAATACAGGAAGAAATTTTACCTCCACATCACTGAAACAAATAATAAAACATCAATTTTAAAGTGGGAGTCACCTGTGGTTAGCATAGCAACCTAAAATATTACAGGTTGCGGGTTTGCGTCTCACAGTGGCCCTAGGATTTTTTAAAGGGATTCAAAAATACTTGGATATGCCGTCCCTCGAGCCTGTACGATGCCAGGTACTCGTTAACGATCCCTATCATAATTATTCCTGAATAAGCAAAATTAGTTATCCCACTGTAGTATCTTCTGATCAGCCTTAGTGACATAAAGTTGTAAGCTGGCGAATACACTGAATTATGCTGTGCATTAAATAATTCCAAGTGCGTCCCGGAAGATAACCCAGCTTGACTGTCCTCAAACCACATGTTGCGATGTTTCTGCTAGTGCATTGAATGGATTAAGCAATTTTTTTTCTTTTCTCATCGGCTAACATTTGCCTTTGATTGTGATCCATAATGATCTAGCTGTAGGGCAAAACAATGTACATTAATAGAAATTAGTAAGAATATCCTATAAAAAATGTACCAGAAAGAAATCAGGGTAAATAAAGATGATGATTTCAGTCCAATAATGTTTTTTTTTTTTATGTTTTCTTTTTTATGATTTTTCTAATGGCTCTCTTTTTTAAACCAAAAATGTTGTGTGTTATTGATTCGATCATTCAAAAGCGCATTGTTATATTCTTATCAATCTTATGAATTAGCTAATAAATAAAATCCAATTGAGAATGAGTAAAATCCAAATCATTAGGAAATAGAAATTTGTTTATATCTTTATCATTCTAGATTAATAAAGATAATTTTGGTGTGATCAACATATAATCTAATGTGAAACAAAAAACAAAACATATGATTTGGAATAATTCTAAACTTGTTGTTGGAACAAACTGTCATAGTACATGTTTGTGACTACGATGTTCGAGTACCTTCTACGCTGGCCCTGAACCTTCCAGGTCCGTCCTCTGACGACTAAATATAAGGAGCGATGGCCTAGAGAGTTAGTCTTGTTCTGAAGCGCAAGTCATATGGTTGTTTTTGTGTTACAAATTGATAATTTTTGTAACCTGTATAAATATTTGTGTTTTCATTATTTGTATAGCATTGAATATTGCCATTTTCGTTCAATAAAAATTGTTGAACCCACATAAGTTTTACAATATTATAAAGCAATGTGTACAATGTGCGTGCCGATAAAACTCAAAAACGATCTAGAAAGTTATATCGTTTTGTAGCCCTATAGCTCCAAACCATGAAGAAAGTTTCCGTTTTTATCCTAAGTGTGTGATATCGAAGAGACAAGGGCGGGAATGTTATACCTCTCGCAATATGTAAATATCCTTTATGTCGGTTAGCAGATAATGGAAAAATTTAGTTTGACAATTGGAAGCCAGGTATCGCTAGCTTAGCTCCATTCGTAAGGTTACCTTTCATTAATTCGGTTTCCATGGTTTTAGTTTCAGCTGTTCTCTTTAAATTACACGAGATTATGTTTAAATAATTAGTTTTTCCTTTTTATTTTTAAATAAGGTGAAGGTAACATCTCTGCTGTGAATTAAAAATAAAAATAAACGAAACCAACTGGATTCCTAAACGAATTAAGTTTCACATAGGAAGGTAGAATTAATCGCAACATTGCCTTTCATCAATATATAATAAAAAAGTAAATTTACAGCAAAAGAATAATTCCTTAGTGAAAATTGCTTAGAAGTGCGTTGAGGGAATGAAAACTAAAATTAAATAAAAGAGATAACCTGATGGAATATATTTCGAAAATAAAGTGTTCATATAATATTTCTCTTTAGAAAATTCGTAAATTTTTATCCGAATTCGAAAAAGGAGAGATTAATTAATTTGGTAAGCATGTGCCTTTTTTATTTATTTTGTAATAGAAAGAAATTTCGTAACGGTATGACGGAAATATTAGAGCATAACATTTTAATGAAATCTACATACAAAATAAAAAGATCAAGAGAAATTTTATTTAAAGTGCTTTCCTGCATAATGTTAAAATTCGAGGGAGTCACTCAAAGGCTATTGTTATACAATACATAACCCAAACAAAAATCAAATATTATTGTTACAAATATTTCCCGGATAACAAAATGAAAAATGTTTGTAAGCAAGTATGTACTTCAAATAGTTAGATTATGTTTCCAATAAGATTTGTTTAGCTTTTATTTTACAGGAAAAATAAACAATTTGGTAATTGGTACAAAATTCGAACCTTCATCAGACTACGGTTTTGACTTCGTAATAGTAGTAAGATTCGAGATCTTTATAATCCGCCAAAATTAAGGAGGTTACTATTAAAAAAATTAATATTGACTGCAAGTAAGTCATGTCTTCGTTCTTTATAGTTTATAAGGTTCTGAATCTAATTGGTCATTTCCGTGACGAAATATTCAAAACATATAAAATTTGAAAGACCACACGTTGCAGCTGAACCATATCCGGGCTCAAAAAAGACTATTTAAGAATCAGAAATAAGTGAAGTACCGATTTTCATGTATATCATTTAAAAAAATCTGTTTCTAAAAGTGAGTAATATGTAATAAAATAATCACAAAAGAACGGGAAAGAAAATTAAGTCAATATATTTAATAAAAAAGGGGGTGTAAACTTCATACAAAAAAACTTTAGATATGCTAATTATACTAATTTTTAAATGTATAAATAAGATTATGGGAAAAATGATCTTAACTAGAATTAGTTGTCCTAAGGTTCGCAAAGTAATTGAAGCGTGGAAATGCATAAGGGTCTAAGTGCCTAAAAACTAAAAACTTTTTTTTTGCCAAATGTTTATATGTTCCAAAGCCATTCTTCTAGAATTAGTTTTCCTAAGGTTCGCAAAGTAATTGAAGCGTGGAAATGCATAAGGGTCTAAGTGCCTAAAAACTAAAAACTTTTTTTTGCCAAATGTTTACATGTTCCAAAGCCATTCTTCAGAGATGGGTATAAGAATTTTGTTGTTGTTAGCAAGTAGTTCATTGAACGTTTAAAAGAAGGCATCGGGTGGCTATTACAGTGGCGGTCCCAGGGGGGGGATATTGGGGATCAATCCCCCCCCGAAATTTCGACGAAAAAAAAATTTGAGGGATGAATTAAAAAAAAATAATTACGCATCTAACTTTTACGAGTTTTTTTCTAGGGAAGTTTAGTTTAATTTTGACCAGAATTTTTTATACAGAATTTTGTATATGAACTTAGTGTATAAGCATAAGCAAATAAAGTGTGCTATTTTTACGTTGTTTTTTTTTTTACCGACCATTCCCCCCCCGAAATTTTTTTCTGGAACCGTGCCTGGGATATTAAGTCCTCTCATTTCTGGAAAAAAATTTAAGACACTTATACCCTTATGCATTTCCACGCTTCAATTATCGCCCGCAAAATATGAATAATTTCGAAAGTGAAATTAATTTACTTAATATTTTCAACTGCGACTAATTGCAATTGATTAAAATGAGAGAAAAATAACCAATATTAATTTTTTTAGCATGGTAGAAAAAGTCCACTGAAGGCCGGAAATAAAGAGGAAAAAACGAAAATATAAATGTTTAATATGTCTAAGTACCTATTGTTAATATAGTTTTAAAACTTTTCTTGAATAGTATTTACTATATTTTATTTGTGTTGGAGCATAATAAAAAAAACTTCCGGAACTTGGGTCATACCCACAGACGATGAGTTCATAGAGGTTAATTAGATACGTTTACATATGTAACTTTCGCCTGGTATTTTATTTTGTAAAATCGGTTATTATAGTAGAGTAGATTATATTTTCGATTACAATAAAAATATAAGGAATTTTTAAATAAACGTAAAGTACAGTGGTAATGTTGAGAACCTCTGTAAGCTGACAGTACTCAGTTCTGATGGAGTGGGTCGCACTTGATGAACCCAGTTGATGGAGAGATGTCAGCTGACTACTGTACGTCAATCAAATCCAACACCAACATACTGTTAGCAGAGACAATAGGATTGATGAGATGTGCATCTTGGTTAGTACTTCCTGTACGATCCTCAGTAAATATACAATATATAATATGTAAATATACAACGCAGAACTTAAATATAATTGACGTGACAGCAGCGAGACGGATAAAATAGGCGAGTAAAATTGTGAAATTTAATTAAAAACGAATTTCGAGAAGATTAATAAGCGCGGTGCCGGGTGGGAAACGTCCGAGGGGTAGGCCAAGGCGGAAGTGGGAGGATTTCTTGAAGGCAGTGCATCTGTCGAAGTTTGGTCTGGATGGACGTTGGTGGATAGAGGTGTGCAGGGAGCGAATTTTGTCCGCATCGAACCTTCGAAAAAGAAACTGGTTAAAAAATAAAATTCAATTTCTTATAATTTTGATTTGGCTTATAGTAATTTATAAAAAAGAAAAAAAAAATCAGCATTTAAGCGAGTTGTTGGATTGTTAAACTCTGTTTAATTTTGGCCAAATCCAGTGAACAACAATAATTGAAGCGTGGAAATGCATAATGGTATAAGTGCCTTAGGAAACTTTCACAGGAATGATGTGACTTATACCCTCTAGGGGGAAATACGTTCAGTGCTTACACCCATCCTATCTTTCATACATTCTATGAACTCTGTTCCAACAATAAAACATTACTTATACCTATTTCTGAAGAATGGCTTTGCCACTTATAACTATTTGACAAAAAAAACTTTGTTTTATTTTTTTCACAACTCGACCCTTATGCACTTCCACCCTTCAATTGTTGATAGCTTATATAATTACTTTATTTTCCTTGATTTTTCTATTCAAATGCTGCTTTTGATATTTTGATATTTTGTATTATTTGATTAGAGATTGCAATTACTATCACCAACTTAAGTAATTTGAATATATTTAGTAAAATATTAGAAGTATGACTAAGCCATTTTTACTTTCACTTACCTATATATGTAATATATAGTAAGTGGAAGTATTGCGATCGTGAAAAATTTCGACTTCCGGTTTTCAACGGAAATACACGTTTTGGGGTCCCCTGAGTCGAAATGACCAAGTCCCGCGAAATGGTCTGTGTGTGTGTGTGTGTGTGTCTGTGTGTGTGTGTGTGTGTGTGTGTGTGTGTGTGTGTGTGTGTGTGTGTGTGTATGTGAACAGACTAGCTCAAGAACTATAAACCGTGCGAACCTGAAATTCGGTATTTAGTGTAGGCATCTGCCCGCGATGTGACAGCAAAAATTTCATCAAATTTGCTCAAAGGGAGGGGGTACTTTATTTAATAACTTTTTAGGTTTTTTTCGATTTTCTCAAAAACGGCTCTAACGATTTTGATTAAACTGAGTATTTCATCTATTTGTATGCCCGAGATATGACTGTAAAAATTTCATCAAAATTGATTAACCGGAGGGGGGACTTTACTTAATAAATTTTGTAACATTTTCACGTGTTTTTTTTATTTACTCTAAATCGGCTTTAAAGATTTTGATCAAACTGGGTATTTGATGTATTTATATGCCCGAGATATGACTGTAAAAAATTCATCAAAATTGATTAACCGGAGGGGGGACTTTACTTAATAAATTTTGTAACATTTTCACGTGTTTTTTTTATTTACTCTAAATAGGCTTTAACGATTTTGATCAAACTGGGTATTTGATGTATTTATATGCCCGAGATATGACTGTAAAAAATTCATCAAAATTGATTAACCGGAGGGGGGACTTTACTTAATAAATTTTGTAACATTTTCACGTGTTTTTTTGATTTTCTCAAAAACGGCTTTAACGATTTTGATCAAACTGGGTATTTGATGTATTTATATGCCCGAGATATGACTGTAAAAAATTCATCAAAATTGATTAACCGGAGGGGGGACTTTACTTAATAAATTTTGTAACATTTTCACGTGTTTTTTTTATTTACTCTAAATAGGCTTTAACGATTTTGATCAAACTGGGTATTTGATGTATTTATATGCCCGAGATATGACTGTAAAAAATTCATCAAAATTGATTAACCGGAGGGGGGACTTTACTTAATAAATTTTGTAACATTTTCACGTGTTTTTTTGATTTTCTCAAAAACGGCTTTAACGATTTTGATGAAACTTAGTATTTGATCTACTTATATGCCCGAGATATGTCTGTAAAATTTTTATCAAAATTGATCATCCGCAGGGGGCACTTTACTTAATAAATTTTGTATCATTTTTACGTCCTTTTTTTATTTACTCAAAAACGACTTTCACGATTGTGACCAAACTGGGTATTTGATGTATGTATATGCCAAATATGTGATAGCCAACATTTCATCAAAATTGATCAACCTAAGGGGGGACTTTACTTAATAAATTTTGTATCATTTTCACGGGGTTTTTTATTTACTCAAAAACGGCTTTTACGATTAATAAAAATAAGATATGAATGTAGAAAAATGTGTGATTTTGGGAAATGATATCTAACAAAACACGTCAATTTCTTATCTAAGTAAGTTGGTTAGTGAAAGTTGTGTGTTGCGCGCTCGCACCAGATTTTTATATATAATCTTCAGCATCCCATCGAAAATTCATTTGTGTTTTCAAATTATTGGTTATTATATACAATCTAATATAAGGCATAACTATTATTTATTTTTCTATAATTTATTATTTTCAAATGTGTTAAGCTTTATCTAGCAAATAAGATTATTTTTTGTTCTATGAGTAGATAACTTAGGATATAGGGATATCATTGAAGAAGGTCTCCTGGCCACTTTCTTTTCAGCCTGCTTCTACTGGGTAATGTGGAGTAGGAAAGGGAATAGACGAGTGGATTTGGGCGATTTTAAGTTGAAGAATAAAATTCGGTTTAGGTGCAGAGTATGTTTGATTTTATTTTTGAAATGTCCATGTCTTTGTGGATAGTGTGATTTGATATGTATCTTGGTGTTTCTTTTTCTTCAATTTTCAATTCATTTTTTTTCCCCCACATTACTTTATATTTGGTCTTTAGTAAACAAAAAAGTCGGTGAAAAAAAATTATTTATAGGTAAAAATATAAGTATTTAGATATATCAGCATACAATACATACAAACACACTTATCTATGTAATTTCTTATATAATTATTCGTAGATGTTATGAAATCTGTGGTGACACAATTGTAGACTTAAAAACTACAAAAACGATGATATTATTTGTTTTTAATGGAAAGGACTATGTATAATAAGAAGGAGATTCCAAAACTTCATTAGTAAATGAAATAGAAGTACATTTAGAAATTGTTTACCATATTATTTTTTGTTGATTTCATTCAAATATTTTGTTAATAGCACTAAAAAAAAACCCTAATTATAAAAATATGACTGAATGCGTGCAGATGTAAACGCTAAAAATTGACCTATTTCAAACATGTAAAAAATTTTAAGTGATATAATGGTCAAAACACTTTATGTAGTAATCGATTTCATTTACTATACTATATTATCAATTTTATTATAATACGAACGCCGATATCTAAAGATTTACATTTAGTATTAAAAGCATTTTTGATTGCAAACAGAAAAGTCATTAGTAAGTTGAATTATCGAGTCGTCTGCAACGACAATATGCTTGAGCAAGATTGAAAAAATATTATATAGTGCACTAGTTGAGAGTATTACATAATCTTATACCACTGTGTGGCTTGTACTATTACACATATTAAAGTAATAGAGAAACATACTATTGACAGTAAGAATGATTTTGCGAGCCAGTAAGGCACAGAAAAACCAGAAAACGGATGAATGTTAAAAGAAACATATTAGAAGCGATATGTAAAAAACAATATTGAAAATAATATTAGAGGCGAAAATCCAAAAAGATAGGGTAATGGGAGGCAGAGGGAAGGAGCATGGCTGTACAAATAGGAATAGACGAAAAACAGGTTTGGAGGAAGAGACTTGAGGAAGTAACCGTTAAAAATGTATTTATATTTGAAGGAAGCAGTTGAAAATCTATAAGATTCCATATTTTTCGAAAATGAGTTTTCTGCAGCTTCCCAGACATGAAGTAAACAAACAAGAAGCGTCTTTGTGGGAAAACACTTTAGTTTCCACTTAAAATACATTTTTAAAATTTTTTGCACACCAGGAATAAACGATATGATTTCAGCTTTCAAGAGAAAAAAAAAAGTTTTCCTATCGATTAGTGAGCCCTGGCAAAGCTTTTAACCAACAAAAAAAAATTCATGTTCACTGACAGGAATGCAACCGAAAATTTTGGATAATTGATGATTGTTGATGGATAGTTGATTGTAAATTAAAAAAATACAAGAATATTCCGGGGTGCCGGTCAGGAAACCACAAGTATTATTATTGAACTTTCTCATTTTAACCTAATAACGTTAATTATTATATTAATTAATTTTACTGTATTTAATTGTAGATATTAATTTTGATAACTATGAAGACGATGAATATCATCATATCCATTATTAGGAAGATGATTATCAAGGGGGAATTACGGGTGAGATTCGAACATTAATTTTAATGTACTTACATTAATGAAGTTATTAGTTCTCTTTGCTAACTATTAATCTATATTGAAATTACAGATAGAATTTTAAAATTTTTATTTTACTTTTATTATAATATCTGCATTTAAGTATTAAGATATTACCTATCTGTATAGAGATTGATAATTAAAACCTTTAATCGATTTTATTTATAAAATAATATTTAATTATTTGCTTGTTAAACGTCACTTTATGCCACTAAGGATAATCGGACGATGCTACAGTGGGAGTCCTAAATTTTGCCTATCCAGGTATAATTAGGATACGAGTACATGAAATCGTACAGGCTCGGGACCTCCATTTTACGTATTACCGAAAAAAGCATAGACCTAGGGCCAACTCGGGACGCGAACCTGCTATCTTTAATATCGTAGGTTTTTATGCTTACCACTACACCACAGGTGAACCCGATTTTATTTATAAAATAATATACTATATATTAGTGGACTACAAATATTATCAGCCTACAAGAACAAAAAAAAAAAAAATGAACACATCATCGAAAGAAGTGCTGCGGGATACCGAAGATATTGTTGGAAAACTCATGAATTTCCTAAAGCTTGCCAGATTTTACAATCGAATTTTTTAAAAATCCAATGAGCCCGCCCTTCGGGTAGAGGCAAATCAAATAAATAAACATTTATAAAAATGAACAAGAATAAGAGGTTGTAGTCATAAAACGTTCTTTTCCTCAAAACTTTTTATTTTGTTTAATTTCTATACATACCTACTTTTTTTAATGTTCAACAGAATTACAATTAGTATGGTTGAGAGGTTGACAGGAAGGCGGTTATTATTGTGGTTGATCAGCGACCGGTGAGTAATATCGCAGTTTGAGGAGATTTAATGGCTGCTATTGGAATAGATTAATTACATATGATGCACTTAATTGCGTGGCGATTAGAAGATTACCTCCAAAGGACAGAGAGATACGGGGAATTCCCCTCCGCCCCCCCCACCACCACGAGCTGATAAAAGATATGATAAGATAAGCCTACTCACGTGGCGTGACAAGAAGAAAGAGGCAGAACGCAATAGGCACCGCGACCGTAGGCTGGGAGTCCTGGGTGCAGACTGAGGCTGGAGTGGCTGCCCCTTGCAGTGGCGGTGCATGCAGGCCCGCATAGCAGTGCTACGTCACGCCACACGTGTGCTACAGCCTGCACCTCCGATCTTGGGCTCCCTCAAAAAGTTCTCCCATTCACAGTTCGTCGACTCAGCCCGCCTAGGTCAAGCTGCAGCGGCCGCTGAGGTCGTTGGGGTGCCTATACCGGCAGCGGCACTGTACGGTAGGCCCCCTCACTCTCTCTCTCTCTAATCCGATCAGTCTCTCTCTAATCCGACAGCTACGGGGCCAGGCAGTCGAGATATCGTTCTTCATGCAACGCCAATGCAAATGCCAAACTGGTCTGAGTAAAAAAAAAAAAAATAATAATATCTAATCATAAATTTACTATAAGTACCGGACGATCTAAATTTTGTAAATGATAGATTGGTGAATGTCTTCTTCCAAATTTCTTTTGTTTAAAAATTACAACAATTACATTAATTTGCCAACGTTTCGGACTATTCGTCCCTCTTCAGGGCAAAGATAAAATAGAATGCATGCAAAAAAGAATGTTATATATAAATTGAATTTGGGGAATGTGATGGTATTTACATAAGAGAAACATCTAAAAAAATATATACAAGAATAAAACAGCACAAAGCAAATTGTTATATAATTAACATTAACGTCACAGCCCTAGCTAAACACAGTATTTTAAAAAAACACAAATTTAATTTCCAATATGTAAAAATTTAGCAATAGAAAAAATACAAAAAACCGAAATTAATATAAACTATACACATAACAAAAAACATTGTAAGCCATAAAAGTAAGCAGCCATTATGCTGATATTATAAAAAATTTAAATATCAAAAAGTGAATAAGATACAAAATATAAAAAATAAATAAACTACAATAACAATTGGTTGAATAAGGAACATCGGTGTAAATAAGACTAAGTTCAGGCAGTAATAGATGTGTGACAAGAATAAGTTTAGTAAATGTATGTGGCAGAAAAAAGTATAAAATTGTGACATGAGAACAATATTTTTTAATTCAATTGACCAATTCAAATATAATGGAATAAAGCGGTAATATAGAAACAGATGGACCAAAAACCTGTACCACTACAACCCATGAAGGGTTTTGGGTTCAGTACTATGTTAGGAAGAGCACTGTTTCTTGGTCAGCGGTCGAGCAAGGAGGTGATTTGACCGTGATCACGCTCAACCGCCAGGTTTTTTCCTTCCCAGGTACCCAATTTATAGAGGCTGGGTTTGCCCCAGGAGGGTCTCTCGGCTCACGAGACGAACTGTGGCGAATAATAAAGATATCATGAGCCATGTCAGTATCGAACGCGGGACCTTGAGCACAGCAATCCACTGCCTTACCAGTGGGCTACCCCGCTTCCAATAGATGGACCAAGCCACCAGAAATTGTTAGGTACTGATGTTAAATTGATCAAATATGTAATGTTATTTAAAATGATAGACTTTTTGAATTAACACATTTTGTAATAGGTAAAGAAAACAAGATCTTGCATAAGAAATTTGCCCTGAAGAGGGACGAATAGTCCGAAACGTTGGCAAATTAATGTAATTGTTGTAATTTTTAAATAAAAGAAATTTGGAAGAAGACATTTACCAATCTATCATTTAAAAATCTGGTGCGAGCGCGCAACACACAACTTTCACTTACCAACTTACTTAGATTAGAAATAATTGCATTTTGTTAATTGCCACTTCTCAAACGAACAGAACGGCTTTAGTTATGAACAATGGTCTGTCATTACAGGCGTATTCCGCGTGCGTGGGCTCAAAGAGTTTAATGAGTTGACTGAATATTTTTCTTTTTTTCTCCCCTTTACGTTTTCTTTATTTTTATCATATCTCATATTTAGCCATTTCTTATTTTTAAGCGTAACGAGAGACAGTTAATTTCTCCATATAAACAAAAACAAAGGTACTTTACAGGAAACAAACAAACAAAAAAGGCCCCTACCCCATTTAAGCCCCCCCCCTAGAACATTTTAATAATGATAAAGCTTACCTGATATTAAAGAACACCTAAATACATCAAATACTTAGTTATATCGAAATCGTTAGAGCCGTTATTGAGAAAATCGAAAAAAACGTAAAAAGTTATTAAATAAATACCCCCACCCTTTGACCATTTTTGATGAAATTTTTGCTGTCGCATCGCGGGCATATACATAGACCAATCCAAGTCAAATCTTTCCACATTCATTTCTTATTTTTTCCTTTTATGAGTAATTTAAAACACGTGAAAATGATACAAAATTTATTAAGTAAAGTACCCCCCTCCATTTGATCAATGTTGATGAAATTTTTACAGTCATATCTCGGGCATATTAATACATCAAATACTCAGTTTAATCAAAATCGTGAAAACCGTTTTTGAGTAAATAAAAAAAACACGTGAAAATGATACAAACTTAATTAAGTAAAGTCTCCCCTCCGGTCAATCAATTTTGATGAATTTTTGACAGTCATGTCTCGGGCATATCAATACATCAAATACTCAGTTTAATCAAAATCGTTAGAGCCGTTTTTGAGAAAATCGAAAAAAAACGTAAAAAGTTATTAAATAAAGTACCCCCTCCCTTAGAGAAATTTTGATGGAATTTTTGCTGTCACATCGCGGGCTTATATCTACACTAAATACCCAGTTTCAGGTTCGCACGGTTTTTAGTTTTTAAGCTAGTCTGTTCACACACACAGACCATTTCGCGGGACTTGGTCATTTGGACTCAGGTGACCCCAAAACGTGTATTTGCGTTGAAAACCGGAAGTTGAAATGTTTAACGATCGCAATACTTCCACTTACTATATATTTCATATATAGGTAAAAGTAAAAAATAATAATGATAAAATAAATATAAAAACAACAACAGTTTTCAGGTTAATCTCTTAAAGAGAAGTTCCGCTGGAGCTTCGGCGAGAGAGACTTCAACGTGAGAGGCCTTTGGTTCGGAGCCCGCGGAACTATACCAAGTTCAACCAGGAGCTTCATGGAGGATCTTGGTGTCGAAATTAAGGACGTAGCGAAGATTGCGGAATATATTGTACTCGGCTCCCTGGGAATCATTCACCAACACAACCGAACTTGGCGTTTAATTTACAAATCATTGAAGGACCATGCATGTAAATATTATTTATTTATTAACCCTTTAACTGCGGAGGTAGCGGGACACGAGTTGGGACCACCGCGCGCCTGGCTAATATATTAGCCTCTAGCAGTTAAAGGTTCACCATTAACTTCTTTTATTTATATATATTGTTCATTTTGTTGATGCTATTAAGTTTTACTTTCACTTACCTATATATGAAATATATTGTAAGTGGAAGTATTGCGATCGTGAAAGATTTCGACTTCCGGTTTTCAACGGAAATACACGTTTTGGGGTCCCCCGAGTCGAAATAACCAAGTCACGCGAAATGGTCTGTGTGTGTGTGTGTGTGTGTGTGTGAACGGACTAGCTCAAAAAATATTAACCGTGCGAACCTGAAATTGGGTATTTAGTTTATCTATATGCCCGCAATGTGACAGCAAAAATTTCATCAAAATTGGTCAAAGGGTAGGGGTACTTTATTTAATAACTTTTTACGTTTTTTTCGATTTTCTCAAAAACGGCTCTAACGATTTTGATTAAACTAAGTTTTTGATGTATTGATATGCCCGAGATATGACTGTAAAAATTTCATCAAAATCGATCAACCGGAGGGGGGACTTTACTTAATAAATTTTGTATTTTTTTCATGTGTTTTTTTTTTTTATTTACTCAAAAACGGTTTTAAAGATTTTGATCAAACTGGGTATTTGACGTATTTATATGCCAAAGATATGACATCCAACATTTCATCAAAATTGGTCAAACGGAGGGGGCACTTTATTTCGTAATTTTTTTCCAATTTTTACATTTTTTTCGATTATCTCAAAAACGGCTTTAATGATTTTGATCAAATTCGTCATGTTTAATGAAAATTAAGTGTTCAATAATATCAGGTATGTTTTATCAGTATTAAAATTTTCGGAGGGGGCTTAAATGGGGAAGGGGCCTTTTTTGTTTGCCTATAAAGTACCTTTGTTTTAGTTTATATTGAGAAATTAACTGTCTCTCGTCACGCCTAAAAATACGAAATGGCTAAATATGAAATATGAAGAAAATCAAGTAAACATATACAGGAGAAAAAAAGAAAACTATTCCGTGAACTCATAAAACACCTTGAGCTCACGTGCGCCGTACGCCTTTAATGACAAACCAATGCGTTATAATTTAAGATGTTCTGTTCATTTAATGAAAATTATTTGTTACAAGTACAAAGAGAATCAGACGACTTGGAGTATTATGCTTGGATTGCCGAATTATCACAAGTAAAAACTTTTATTTACTAATAAAATAAATTAGTTTTTTTTTTGAGCAAATGAATACAAAAATAAGAAATGAATATGGAAAAATGTATAACTTTGAGAAGTGGAAATTAACAAAACACATTCATTTTTAATCTAAGTAAGTTGGTGAGTGAAAGTTGTGTGTTGCGCGCACGCACCAGATTTTTTTATAAATCTATTCATACGATTTTATAAATAACTTACATGGTAATAATAATGATAATAAATAATGATCATTTTTATATTAGTTTATTTCAATTTACAATTTTTTCTAGTTAATTTTTATGAAGTATTAATCAATATACCCAACGAGTAATATACAATAGCTGAAAATGTTTCTGTTTAATATAATGTGTTTTTAAATAATGTTTATGTTTTAAATATTTTAAATGTTTCTAGTACTTTATGTTTTAATTTTTCTAAGTATCTTATTCGATACTATTATTTTATAATTCTAAATCCGAGCCTCTGAAAAAAAATTTATAAATGTGTATAAATTATATAAATATGTATATATATATATATATATATATATATATATATATATATATATATATATATATATTATAAATGTGTATATATATAGATATAGAGTAGCTATAAAATCTTTAAGGAATCAAGAGTTTGATAAGGTAGATATAATAGAGAAATAGTGTTAAAGATCATTTCAGAATATGATATGAATATTACTGGAGTAATACTTGTTGCGTCCCAAACGAGGCACACGTCCCAAAGAAGTGAAAGCTCTTGTAAATTATGTCAGCCTGAATAGATTAGCTAAAATCCATCGAAAAGCGCTATAAATTTAATATTTTATGATTTTCCTGATTTGAAAAAAAAAATCAAATAAATAATTTTTTTTTTTTTTTGTAATAATCCTTAAAAGCTAATCTGTGTTGCATCAAATAGAATGTGTTGTAAGCTCATTATAAACTCGCTTAAAGGAATCTTGGCAATTTACATTAATTAAATGCTATTTGAATTCGCCTCTAATTTAGATAAGATCTAAGAGATATGATAGTTGTTATTAATTGATGATTATAGTTAATAGATCGATAACATATTTAGAAAACATTACCTTTTAAAGGCTAATAAATCAACTAAATGAACAAAAAATGTACAAGTATAAAAATCCATTTAGGTCTCTAGATGCTTTAATATATAAGTTTCTTTGAACGGAAAATATCTGTTAGTGCGCATCGAAAGAAAATTGTAATACGCGTTCATTTTCGTGCGAGCGCACCTTTATTTCTTTCCTTAGGACTGTAACACTTTTGTTGGTCAAACAATTTTTTTTCAAAGAAAATAACAACTTTTGAATCCCATACAAATAGTGAAAACACAAATATCCAAACAGGCTCCAAAAAGTATCGCTTTGAACACTAAATAACAATATGCCTTGAGCTTCACAACATGAATAACTATCTTCAGTTCATCGCTCCTTATGCTTAGTCGTACGGAGAATAGTCCAGAACCTTCTCGGCGGGCGTAGATTATTCATTTCAAACACCGTAGTCACAAAAGTGTTCTATGACAGTTTGTCCCAACTGTTAGTTAGACCTAACTAAAGGTCTAGAACTAATCCAAACCATTTTTTTTTAACTTTACAGTCCTGTTCCAACACGATTTATTAAGTCTAGCGAACTGCAAGACGCCTGCGTACTAAAAGCTGTCCGTTTCCCAACATTTATTGTTCATCTTAGGTTAGAAATGTTCCTGCTGATATCAACATAGCCTCCGTTTATGCGATTCAAAGGAAATAAAAAAAATCTGGTGCGTGCGCGCAACACACAACTTTCACTTACCAACTTACTTAGATAAGAAATTAATGCGTTTTGTTAATGCCACTTCTCAAAGTTACACATTTTCCACATTCATTTCTTATTTTTATTTTCATTTGCTCTATAAACCCCTCAGAACATTTTAATAATGATAACGCTTACCTGATATTAAATAACACTCAATTTTCATTAAACATGACGAATATGAAGAAAATCGTTAAAGCCGTTTTTGAGATAATCTAAAAATTAGAAAAAAAGTTATGAAATAAAGTGTCCCCTTCGGTTGATCAATCTTGATGAAATGTTGGCTATCACATCTTTGGCATATACATACATAAATACCCAGTTTGATCAAAATCGTAAAAACCGTTTTTGAGTAAATTAAAAAAACACGTGAAATTGATACAAAATTTATCAAGTAAAGTCCCCCTCCGGTTGATCAATTTTGATGAAATGTTGGCTATCACATCTTTGGCATATACATACATCAAATACCCAGTTTGATCAAAATCGTGAAAACCGTTTTTGAGTAAATAAAAAAAACACGTGAAAATGATACAAAATTTATTAAGTAAAGTCCCCCCCTCCGATTGATCAATTTTGATGAAATTTTTACAGTCATATCTCGGGCATATAAATAGATCAAATACTTAGTTTAATCAAAATCGTTAGAGCCGTTTTTGAGAAAATCGAAAAAAAACATCAAAAGTTATTAAATAAAGTACCCCCTCCCTTTGAACAATTTTGATGAAATTTTTGCTGTCACATCGCGGGCATATAGATAAACTAAATACCCAATTTCAGGTTCGCACGGTTTATAGTTTTTGAGCTAGTCTGTTCACACACACACACACAGACACACAGACAGACACACAGACACACACACACACACAGACCATTTCGCGGGACTTGGTTATTTTGACTCAGGGGATGCCAAAACGTGTATTTCCGTTGAAAACCGGAAGTCGAAAATTTTCACGATCGCAATACTTCCACTTACTATATATTTCATATATAGGTAAGTGAAAGTAAAAATATTTTATTTGCCTTACAAAAAATGGTCCTTATTTTTTGAATTGGGTGTAATATTTCATAATATGAATTAATTCTATTAATAAATTGAAGTCAGGACACGTGATGTTACATTGTTCGCAAACTGCGCATACTTAGACGTTTTCTGCAAATGTATTACTAGGTGATCCGCCTTCTATGCACAATTTGCAGAATATGTAATTTTACCTGTCCCGATTACAATGTATTAATTGTTTCTTTTCTTTTCCTTACCGCCAATATCTTGGTGTAATCTAATTACATAAACAGAAAGCGAATGTGCAAAAATTTGACATATATATCTTGATATCAGCTATAGTCTGATGTTTTATAGACGTGAATGTCAAAAGATGGCGACCCCTTGATAAAAAATAAATGAGCTATAGTGAAAGAAAAATCATTATTTTTTTATAACCATAATCTAGATATCTTCCGAGCCAAAAGCCATAAATTAAGTAAAGTTGACATTTATGACAAGTCATATCTTTGCTTGGTTTTCGTTCAAATATTTCATATTTCCGTATTATAGCTCCTACATCTACTGGTTGTAGCTAAATAAAGTAATAATACCTAATCACATAATATTCGAATAAAATAAAAGATAAATTTTAGAATAAATACTTATAAGGGGTTTGAGGAAAACTGAATTAATAAATAATTTTATTTATCAATCTTAAAATAAAACTTCACACATCGTTCACTACAACCCTCCATCCCTTGACTGAAAGTAGACATAATTTTTGGAAAATGGCTTACTTAATTCCTAGTGCAAAAGGACCAAAAAAAAATTTTTTTTTGTTTATTTGATTGAGAGGTCAGTATTGCTATTAGTAATTCATACAGCGGTGTCCCAAGAATGATGTTTGGAACACTTACTCATGCAACTCTGTCCTTCGAAGTAATCGGTTGTAATAGAAATAACAATCGAGTTTTAGACTGAACGATATAATTTAAATAGGAATCGATAGTAGAGGTTAGCAATAACCGATAATTATGTTTTCCATTGTGAAACGAAATAAAAAAAATGTCTGTTTTCCATTCTATAACGAAATATAAATAATTGTTCGTAATTCATAACCTCTCTCTCTCTCTCTCTCTCTCTCTCTCTCTCTCTCTCTACTCTCCTCTCTCTCTCTCTCTCTCTCACTCTCTCTCTCTCTCTCTCTCTCTCTCTCTCTCTCTCTCTCCCTCTCTCTATCTCTCTAACCAGTTTTAAGACTGCTGCTGCCAATTCTTCACAGAACCATCAGAACAGAAATTTCTGTTAAATAATCAAAAAGTAGATTTTGATTTTTTTTCTATCTGCCAATCGTTATCGTGTTGTACACGTGTTTCAAGAGCTTGTTGAATTGAAAAATATTAAACTATATTTAATTATATTGAAAATATTCCTACCTTAGAAGAATGCAATATCGCCGCTGTCTTTTTAAAAAAAAAAAAAAACTCAAGTGCTCAAAATTTGAACATTAAGTTGCAATTTATTATTGGACGTTATTATAACTCCTGTGAGTACTTATATCAATGTGGTTGAGCTGGAATTTTATCGATTCCTATTTATGATATACTGTCAGAACTCGATCATTCAGTCTAAAACTCGATTGTTCAGAGGCGTACATCGTTTCATTGGGCCCAGGTCGATATTTCTATATTTTTTTCTTTTTTAACTAATGACATTGTTATTAAATTTGCTTTATATTAGCGTAATAAGCAAATATGCTGACATGAGAAGATATTAAAAAAAAAAAAAAACAGGAAAAAATATCGGAAACAAACGGAAATATAAGAAAACAAAGGAAAAAATGATAAATGTAAAAAAAAAAAAAAAAAATCTGGTGCGTGCGTGCAACACACAACTTTCACTTACCAACTTACTTAGATTAGAAATTGACGTGTTTTGCTAAATATCATTTCCCAAAGTCACACATTTTACTACATTCATATCTTATTTTTGTTAATCGTTAAAGCCGTTTTTGAGTAAATAAAAAAAAAAACCGTGAAAATGATACAAAATTTATTAAGTAAAGTCCCCCCTCCCGTAGATCAATTTTGATGAAATTTTTACAGTCGTATCTCGGGCATATAAATACATTAAATACCAAGTTTGATCAAAATCGTTAAAACCGTTTTTGAGTAAATAAAAAAAACATGTGAAAATGATACAAAATTTATTGAGTAAAGTCCCCCCTCTGGTTGATCAATTGTGATGAAATGTTGGTTATCACTTCTTTGGCATATAAATACATCAAATACCAAGTTTGATCAAAATCGTTAAAACTGTTTTTGAGTAAATAAAAAAAACATGTGAAAATGATACAAAATTTATTAAGTAAAATCCCCCCTCCGGTTGATCAATTTTGATGAAATTTTTACAGTCATATTTCAGGCATATAAATAGATCAAATACTCAGTTTAATCAAAATCGTTAGAGCCGTTTTTGAGAAAATCGAAAAAAACTTAAAAAGTTATTAAATAAAGTACCCCCTCCCTTTGAGCAAATTTGATGAAATTTTTGCTGTCACATCGCAGGCTTATACATACTCTAAATACCCAATTTCAGGTTCGCACGGTTTATAGTTTTTGAGCTAGTCTGTTCACACACTCACACACACACACAGACACACACACAGACACACACACACACAGACCATTTCGCGGGACTTGGTTATTTGGACTCAGGGGACCCCAAAACGTGTATTTCCATTGAAAACCGGAAGTCGAACATTTTCACGATCGCAATACTTCCACTTACTATATATTTCATATATAGATAAGTGAAAGTAATAATATAAGTATCACGGTTTAATGCAGAATATCTTTCCGGATTGTAAGGGTTTGTGGGAGTGTGTAGAGTTTGAGTTGTTGGGATTCAGAGTAAGTCTGTCATGAAAGTTACGGTAGCGATCTGTGGCTGTTACTTCGACCTAAGGAATGTCGAGGTCAGTGTGTAAGGTCTCATTAGAGACATAAAAGGGGGCATCTACGATCTTCCATAGTGTATGAGTGGTATTTTCTATAATTTAAAGTATATGGATATATGGAGAAAATACATGGATCCAATATTATAACTAGTCAAATTTTTAAAAAGTCGGTAAGGCAAATTTCGTTTAAGGAAATATTAAGGTTCTGGACAGAATTTTAAAAAACATACTTGGATTTTTTCTGGGATTTCTTAATTAATTATTTTTAAAGGAAGATCAATAAGTCCTACATAGCTTCTTTAAACAAGTATAGTGTCTTCAGTGCTAAACAGTATGATCGTACGTCATACGCCACTGTATGAATTACTCAGAACAGTCCCTACTTTCCAATGGAAGAAAATTATGTAATCCACAAAACTTACACTATTCACAAAAGACACGAACAAAAGTCCAGTTTTAATCAAAGAACAGGATTTTTTTAATTTGTTTTCTTTTTTAAGTCTACTGCATGCTACCGATCAATAAATATACGATCTTGTAACAGGGAGCGAGACGCACAAATGAACTAAGCCGGTGCGTTATGTAATATTAATGGTTACATAACCAGTTGCATGGTTAATTTTTCGAGTATTTTCCTAATGAAAGTAGCATCTTTGAAAAGGTAAACCACTTCTTAGGCCAAACATCTTTCAACTGCTTTGCCACTGGAAATACGCCTAAATTAAAAACAAAAGAATGTTTCTCAATTTTTTTTTCTCATTTCTGCTAAGTGAAGAAAAGGAAACTAATTCAATTACTATTATTAAACCACTATGCAATAAAAAAGATTTGCAAACATTTAGAAAACTAAATCACTGCAAAGATTTCGGGCTCTTAGGAAGCAATGTAGCCAACCAATTTGAAATATTTCATAACCACTTATCAGTAAAATTTCTTGAGTAAAACAATTATTGCGACCCCCCCTCCTTTTTTCTTTTTTGATATCAGAAAAATAATGCTTTTGTAGTAGAAATTCACTGAGGTCACCTGCGGTGTAGTGGTTAGCAAGGCAACCTACCTATAATACTGACGGTCTCGGATTCGCGTCCCGCGGTGGCCGTAGGATTTTTCAAAGGCAGTAAAAAATCCATGGTTATGCCGTTCCTCGAATAGGGCGTAAAACGCAGGTCCCGAGCCTGTACGATGTCAGTTAAAGACCCCTATCCTAATTATGCTTGGATAAGGAAAATTTGGGACTCCCATCGTCCGATTAACCTTAGTTTCATAAGGGGGATAAAGGGACGTTAAACAAACAACAAACAAAAAATAACACGTTACAATGTCAGAAAAAGAATAACAACACAAATAATCAACAAGGTTACAAAAAGTATCAACTTTAAAAAATACAGTAACACAAAAATAACCATTCCAGCTTCAGGGCAAGACTAACTCTCCAGTTCATCGCTCCATCTATTTAGTCTGAATTGGTACGATCTAGAATGTTCCCGACAAGAGTAGAAGATACTCACTCGAACAGTTCGGAACAAATACTAGAACAGTCACAAACATATAATGGAACAATTGTTCGAACTGTTCCTAGCAGTATGTTGCTGACGAACACATTAAATGTGACGAATAATTTTCAACGGTTTAGCACTGAGGACACTATGCGTGTTTAAAGAAACTATGTAGGACTTATTGATGTTTCTTTAAAAATAATTAACTAAGAAGTCCCAAAAAAACCCAATTATGTTTTTTAAAATGCTGTCCACAACCTTAATATTTCCTTAAAGGAAATTTGCCTTACCGACTTTTTAAAAAGTTGACTAGTTATAATATTGGATCCATGTAATTACAGACGAAACGTTAGTAATAAAGAAAATAAAATTCGTAGAGAGTTTCTACTGGAGACTAAGATCCATATTAATTTTTCCTCTTATCCGGAATTTGAAATCGTAATTGATAAGGAAAAAATTAGTAAATGTTTCAATAAATATTACAAAAATTCAAGAAGAAATTTATGAGACCAACTTTCGCAGAGTATTACCCTAACCATAGGAACTGTATTTTGAACTTAAAAAAGTTTAAACAATAATTTTGTATGGTGTTAGAGAATGTGATACAACGATTTTTTTAAGAAATCGGAGACATTTAAATTTCTGATTTTTTTCTTCTCGGCCCCACCGTGCGGCGCACTCCCAGAGCGTTTTCCCAAGATTCCTAATTTAAATCTTTAATGTCAGGTCCTCTGTTATTGGTTGACATCTTTTTTGATTTGTATATTTCAAACTGGTCAACATTTTTTTTTAAGAGGACATCAATCCTAAGACTTTTTTATGAACTACATGAAAAAAATCCTTTTGGACAACACTCCACAAATCCTGTTCGTGAATATAAATTGGTTTTTGTGAATATCAGCTTGTGTTCTGTAACAGTTGGGATAAAGTTCAGAAATGTTGAAAAAAGTAATTTTTTTGTTATTGTGTTATCCTCTTTTAGATTTGTAAAATTTGAAATTTTTAAAGAATTCAAAATAAGATGAAACGCCTTTCATCTAATCACCTCCGGTGTAGTGGTTAGCATAAGATTTTTTAAAGGGATGAAAAATTCTTGGCTATGCCGTTCCTCGGATAGGATTTAAAATGAAGATCCCGAGCCTGTGCGATGTAAGGTACTCTTTAAAGATCGCTATCCTAATTATACTTGGATGCTACCACTGTATCATCGTTGCCATGCCACTTATTAAGGTCAGGCCACATATGTCCGCACCGCATCCGCGTATGTGAACGGTTAATATCTATCCTTCGTAAATGAATTAGATCCCTGCTGCGGTGCGGATGCGGTGCGGACATGTGTGGCCTGACCTTAAGTCTTAAATGTCCATTTAAGTTAGTATGGAAACATTTGTAAAGAGTTTTTTATTTTACGCTAAATGTTAAGGCTCTTCATTATCTTGATCATGAAAATAAAACTCTCTTCATATGTAAGTACGAGAGTGGATTTAACTCTTGACAAGTTTTTTGTTTTTATAAAATAAAAAATCTTCCCAAATAAATTATCTATCAATTATTAAAAATATTTGCTAATATGATGTTTCGATTGATTCAATGTTGAAAATGGGTTTTTATGGTTTTAAATCATTAAAATTAACCAGCAAAAGATACATTCCACCAATGATTTTAATGCTCTCAAATAAAGAATAAGTAGAAAATTGTTCAATCAATAAAATTTTGATTGGACCAGATCATTTTAGCTGATCGTAGTGGAGGTGGTTTGGGATATTTTAACCCCATAGTGTGTTATCCAAAAATTTTCCGTTTTCCATATATTTAAAATTCCACTTTTAAGACTCAAGAAATATTTTTCTTGTTTCAAATAATAGAAAAACTAATAATAATTTGTTTTCATTTTTAGATAAGGTAAACCGGAGAGTTATTGACACCGTTAAGACTACATTTCTGTGGTGAAATTAAAAAAAAAAAATTTATAAAGTGATCAAATTGAAGCTTCCTATAGCTCCTCTTTATCTATCCTTATAAAGAGAATTTTTTTCTCAATAGGTTTTTTTGGGTCAAAAGTTCAATAGTTTCACAATATGACAATATTTATTGTAAAAATTGCAAAAACTAGTGCAAACTACCCTGTGGATTTAATTGTGAAATCTTCCCTTTGGTTAGTTTGCTAAACACTTAACTCATAGATGACTTAGAGGACTCTTCAAACGTTAGATCGATGTATATCTTGAAATAAAATTAGGATTTGTTTACTTATTTCTTTAAGTTAATGTGGGGGTGTCAATAAACCGTACTGAGTGTCAATCACTGTCTGGTTTATCCTAGTATACATTTCAATATATATATAAAATATTCCTATTTTTATATACGAAGTTATAATAAATATCAATAATCTATATCCATACAGGAACTAAGGGCCGATGCGTTGACAAATTTATTAAAGGAAAAAGTTTATTTATGAAGAAAGTTGCACAAAAAATCTGATTATTTTCGGTTTTTAGTAATCTTTCGAATGCATTATGATGATTCTGATCATTAATTTGTTTATTAATAATTTTTGAAGGTAACAAACGAATTTTTGTAAAAAAAAAATTAAATCGAGATATCTTCACAACGGTTATCTTTTAATAAGAAAATGGGGTCAAAATTATCCCTATTAATATTCCCTACCACCTCTTTTACCAATCAACATGTTTTTGTTAATTATTAATAACCGTTAACCCTGTATAACACATAATTCGGGAATTTGAAATATTCTATGACTGTATAGTGTTAAAATTCCAATAAAATAGCTGTAATAAATATATACGAAATACCGACCGTAACGCTAGTTACGTATCTGTTAAGACATCGAAAAATGCAATATAATCGAATGAGAAGACAGAGATCGATTATTATTTAGAAGAAGCAAGAGCGAGCGTTGGTCGGCCTCGGGTGTAAGTAAGGTCGCTGACTTGGGATATTTTTCAGGAGCTGTCAAAACTGACTCCGGCGAACCTCAGCATACCTCACACTCATCAGACCTTTCTGCATTATCACAATTTATTATTTTATATTTTAATAATAGTTATTATTCATTATTGTTATACTCCTTTGCACATTTGCACCTGCGCAGTTGCGCATCAAGTATGTACATTAGATCTTTTTAGTTTTTCGCTTTGATTTTCTTGTTATTTTAAAAAGGTTTATATCAATTACTGTAGAACAGTGTTTCCAATATTGTGTTTAAATATTTTTAATTAGAAGAAAAATTAACAATTTCAGACAAACAATAAATGCTATTAAAATAATTAATGGCAACGTTACCAAAAGTATCTACTGATGACCATAAACTTACGCAACAGCAATCATATGCTTCGATGTTCAGAGCAATTGTAAGCCCCTAGTTTATGTTTAATTCGAATTATGTTATTATGTTATGTAGTTTTGTTTAATC
This sequence comes from Aelia acuminata, assembly GCA_911387785.2. Classification (NCBI taxonomy): domain Eukaryota; kingdom Metazoa; phylum Arthropoda; class Insecta; order Hemiptera; family Pentatomidae; genus Aelia; species Aelia acuminata. The sequence continues at coordinate 135,976,192 of OU426981.1, forward strand.
CGAAATCGAACATTCCAGAAGGGCGCAGAACATTCTGGTAAGATCTAGAACATGTACTTAAACAGTTATGTAACTATTCAAACAAAAAGTCTGAAACACTTTTCAATACAACAGACAAAGTCATATGAGGGTCATATGAGTCACCTGTGGTGTAGTGGTTAGCATGGCAACCTACAATACTAAAGGTCGCGGATTCGCGCCCCTTGGGGGCCCTACGATATTTTAGAGGGAGTAAAAAATCCTTAGGTATGCCTTCCCTCGGATAGAACGTAAAATGGAGGTCCCGAGCCTGTACGATGTCAGGTACTCGTTAATGATCCCTTTCCTAATTATACCTGGAAAATTTAGGGATGGATGAAATATGATAAGAAAGCGTCTGGGGCTAGTTAGGGCTGAGTTTCTCTCGTTTTTGTCAAAGTGCCAAAAAGTTGCTCATTTTCAGCGCGCTCTAGCGGCGATACCCTGCACTCCAAAATTAATAGTGACCAGCGGATTTTGAAGAAATTTTTGTCTACTTTAATTTTGTAAATAATAAGAAATTAACTAGGATGCACATTTTTTAACTTATAAGATATGTTGTGAAAAAAGGCTGAATTTTTTTGGGTTTTTTGAGATTTTCACTTTGAAGCCGTCATTTTTTTTTTTTTTTGGCAAACTTCATATTCGGATTTAGTGGACCGAAAAACATAAGAATCCGCCGAGAAATCTTCTACCCTATTTTTTTTTTTTTTTTTAAACAGGCCCTTCTGAGCACCAATTGACTGAGCTAATAATCCGAGGTATCGTATGAAATTCTTACGAGGGTTGTTAATTTTTACAGATGAGCTAGTAAATTTTCGTAAATAAAAACTGTCGTGACTAGACTCGGTTGCATATAATTTGATTACTGCGTATTAATTGACATTAAAAATCTAATTAATGGTTGCAAAAACCGTCGAGATCTTCACCCATTAAAAGAGCAATAAAAAATTTTATTTTAGAGGCAATTCGCTGCAAACGGTAGTAAGAAAAGAATTTGGATAATTCCAGTTTTTATAACCAAAACGGCTAACATAAAAGTTTCACTAATGTGACAGGCTGCCTTTTTTTCAACGTTTTATTGTTCACCTTTCCCTAAAACGTTACATATATATTTTTTGTGCTCTTAAATTGGGTGTTAAACTTTCATAACTGAATGAGCTTTATTTTCAAACATTTTAATTTATAACAGCTACCCTAATTATAGCAAGATTACCGAACATTAAATGTTTGATATATTTGCCAAGGCACGAATTTTGAAGTTTAAATAATTATTGTATCTGGTCTTCATTATCAAATGTTTAAATTTCGTCAAAAATACCAAAATAGAGATTACTGATTGCGATCATTTAACCAACTAAATAGATCTTATCAGTAATGAGATATTAGACTTTAATAATTGTTCATCGACCGACAACATATTTAACGCAAATTATTATTCAGATTATATTTATTTTTTATTTTTTTAAAGAAGGAACTTATTCTATTTTTTTGTTTTTTAAATAATTTATTTCCTGAAACGTTCCCGGCTTCTGTCCCATTTTCTTGAGATATTTGGAATAACATTAATAAATATTCTACAACCATCAGTTTTGTCAATAATTATTATGCTATAAACATTTGTCTATGATTAAAAGTAATTATTTAATAAAATTAAGTGTCCCACTTCTCCCGTTTGTATGTTTATTTAACGTAACTTAATGCTACTAAGGCTAATCGGACGATAGTACAGTGGGAGTCCTATATTTTGCCTATCCATGTATAATTATGATAGGGATCTTTAACGAGTACCTGGCATCGTACAGGCTCCATTTTACGTCCTATCCGGAGGACGGCATGGCTAATGATTTTTATTTTACGTGAACCCGCGACCTTTAGTATTGTAGTTCACTGACCACTACACCACAGGTGACCATTGTGTCCCGCTTTTCTATTGAAGAACCATGTTTGGCATCCACACTTAACCACTGGTTTAACTACAGTATTTTATATAACAGTTTTAATTCTTTTAGGGAACAATTCGAAGTTGAAAACTCTTCGCAACGAGAAATAGACCTACTCCCTGCTGCTATCCTGGCTACAGATAAACAAATATTAATTATATCCCCACCTAAAAATATTCCAACTTATTCGAAAATGTACACCGAAAATACATAAGTAGATACATATTTCATTAAAAGGAAAAAGAAACGCACACGAATATTTACAAAGATTTTTTCTCTCTAAAGGGGAAATAAATCGAGTTGCGCAATAAGCGATTTAAAAGTGCACTGCGTTGAAAATAATAAAAGATAAGGCGTTATTGTGCAATAATTTATTTTGAAATCATTCAAGCATTTTTTTACTTTCACTTACCTATATATGAAATATATAGTAAGTGGAAGTATTGCGATCGTGAAAATTTTCGACTTCCGGTTTTCAACGGAAATACACGTTTTGGGGTCCCCTGAGTCAAAATAACCAAGTCCCGCGAAATGGTCTGTGTGTGTGTCTGTGTGTCTGTGTGTCTGTGTGTCTGTGTGTGAACAGACTATCTCAAAAACTATAAACCGTGCAAACCTGAAATTGGGTATTTAGAGTATGTATAAGCCCGCGATGTGACAGCAAAAATTTCATCAAATTTGCTCAAAGGGAGGGGGTACTTTATTTAATAACTTTTTAAGTTTTTTTCGATTTTCTCAAAAACGGCTCTAACGATTTTGATTAAACTGAGTATTTGATCTATTTATATGCCTGAAATATGACTGTAAAAATTTCATCAAAATTGATCAACCGGAGGGGGGACTTTACTTAATAAATTTTGTATCATTTTTACGGGGTTTTTTTATATACTCAAAAACGGCTTTAACGATTAACAAAAATAAGGTATGAATGTAGAAAAATGTGTGACTTTGGGAAATGATATTTAGCAAAACACGTCAATTTCTAATCTAAGTAAGTTGGTAAGTGAAAGTTGTGTGTTGCGCGCACGCACCAGATTTTTTTTAAGAGAGAATGTAAAGAGGAAATTTCAAGCCAAAAACTTCTTAGGCTGACTAATAATATTATCAAATAATCTAAGATTTATGTAAGACTTTTACTTCGTACTACATATTAAGTAAAACATGCGAGATATCACTTAATCCGGCCATATACGTTTAAGCCTGACTGTGTAACAGCCAAAGTTGTACCTACTGACAGTACTGACTTCACAGTACTGACAGTTAATTCAAATTGACAGTTCCTATCAGAAAGTACTGTCAGGAATGTTCAGGCTTACCTGTATGTTATTACTAGGGATGGGATTTTCATGGATTTACATATTTCCTTCTGAGGCTTAAAATGCACGTATGTGCATTCTAAATGGTTTTTATCATGATATAAACCATTTTTATTTTCCATAATTTGTGATTTTTAAATATTTTTATATATATTTCGATAAATACATACATATTTTTGTCCATATTTTACAACTTTTAGGGAATTTACTTTAACATTATTGTTATTTATTTACTTGTTTTACGTATATTCAATCGATACGTAGAATAAATAAAGTGAAAAGCAGAAAATGAACTTAGAGATTAAAAAATTTCTTGGAAGATCAAAAGGCTCAAAGCAATATCGACAGTTCTCAGAAATTTTGATCTCCACAAAGGAAAGAAAACAGAAAAAGCTTAGCTGCTACTTTTCAGAATAAAAATTTAAATGCGATAGTAAAGGTGTCCTGTATTGTTTGTGCTGCCAAATAACATTTCAACGGATCATCAATTTTTGGATTTACAGCATTTGAAAACGGCGAAACACTTAAAAAATAAGTTGACTAATGAGTCATTCGACGTGCAAAGATTGTTCAGCAATTACAAAGCTTTATTTCGAATCGTTTTCGATTTTCTGAAGAAAATATTAAAATGCATCTTTTTTGCAACGTTTTTTATGGTGAAGGTGATTATGGTATTAAACTTCTTAATATGTATTCTTAAATTTCCAAAATATTGTTGGCTACATTTTTCTTTTTTTCTTTTGATATTTTATAAGTATTTTAAATAAATATTTATTTTTTATGTGAATACTCAACTTTTACTTTTTTTTTTTTAATTTTCAGTCTATATTTTCATTTCTTTTTTTTTCGTCCATATTTTCATATTTTTATTACATGTATACGTATACGTACATATGTATACGTGTATGCAAATATACGTCCATATTTTGAACATTATTACATAAATATCCTATCCCTAGTTATTACATATTGAAAAATACAATGCTGTCAACTGACTTTTTTTTCAAATATCTGCTTAAACTTAAAAATTTCTTCTTTATTGACGGCTGAAAATAAATTTAAACAAGATAAAAAATAATCATTTCAATGCCACAGTCCATTATTTACAATTGCATTTAAAAACGCATTTATCTCCGTGAAAAAGTAGATTTGTAATATAGAAAAGCATGTAGTTTGTTTAGAAGACATTAAATTTATAGATTTTGTATCTAACTCTAAAGAGGAGTTCAAAATGGATTTTAAAATATGTGTCCATCAGTTAACATCATTGAAGAACACCAATATATCCTTTTTTACATTTTTTCATAATATTCTTATATTATCAAATGACGAAAAGGGTTTTCAATAATAATTATTAACTTCGAAATGGATCTGGGCTTTTAAAAATTCCATGCTTGCGTTGAGAGAAGGCCTTTTCTAAACTTCAAAAAAATAATGAGTATTTCAATTTTCTTTCAAGAATTTGTTGTTAGAACATCGTAGTAACATAAAAAGAATAATAAGCATTTCAATTTTCTTCCATCAACATGTTTTTTAGCATGGTTCAATACCACAAACCACATAAATAGTGCTTGTGTTATGAAACCAAGATGTGCACATGTCCTGTAATGTAGTAATGTGAGCATTGGAGTAGAGGCATTTCAAAATTCGCTGGTTGTGATTTGAAACGTGGTTGAAATTTAGTTAGCAGGGGATTACTAGAGTACTTTTTGCGCTCTTTCTGAATATTATAACCTTATAAATGAAAACTCGTAACAAATCAAAAAATGTTTACCAATCAAAACTGGTTATATTTTCAATCCTTTCTCTTGCAATACAATAGCTATGGTCAAACTTCATTTTTGACCATCTTTAACATTAAGTTTAATATTGTTTTCATTATGTACAACTGAATCATCATACTAGACGTTGCCTTAAGAAAAAGAATTTGATGTGAATCGCCATATAACTTTATAAAAACATTTAATAATAGTACAACCACCAGGACGATCTCATAAATATATTTTGATATTATAACATGGAGCTTTATTTTATTATAAAGCACTCATATATCATATTATAACATTTGTAAAAGCACTTTTAGGCTATATCGAAAACATTTAATAATTAGATGAGGGCAGTGTTACCACTAATATCAGAAATGATGAAGCTTCTCTTGAATTTTCATCTAGAAAAAATATTATAGCTATTAAAGCTAATATTGTAATCTGAAAAATAAAATAAAATAATGTATGATTGAAAGGAGTTCTTTGACTTGTTGTTGGAATAAACGGTTAGTGACTATTCGAGCGACTACGCTTGCCTGGAACGTTTTATGGAATTTTCTGATTCATACTAAATATAAGGAGCGGCGGACTGGAGAGTTATGACCGGGTGGACGATTCTGTGTTAAAACAGAGAATCAGGTAAACGTAGTTTGAACAAGATTCCGTGCTTAACCACAGAACTTTATTTATTTGTTTTACAATACGTTAACAGTCCTTTTTCGTTTAACAGTCGTTAGAAGTGGCAAATGAGATCTAATATTATTTTGAATGTCACTCACATTTTTTATTAATCTTTTAAGACGTAAATCAAACAACACAAAACAAAAAATAAAAAGATCTTAGGAGGTAACAAAAAATGAATAATATTAGCACTTTAAGCAACAGGTACTATGGTCCAATGAATTTTTGATTCCAATGAACGCGTTTAAGCGGCCATTCTTGACCGTTTAACTTCAAACGCTGTTTAGCCCTTATCACTAAATTTTATTAAGCTATTCCATATTGTACACCAGGCATAATCAACTTTCTGTGTTTGACCATATTTTTAAATAAGCAATCCCATCTAAACGACTGTTGTACACAGTGTAGTCTGGTTCTGAAGATCGAGTATTTTTTTTTTTTTTTGTGGTTACAAGTTGATAATTTTTGTAATCTTGTTAATTATTTTATTTTTATTGTATGTCTGACATCGCTAATTATTATTTTCGTTTAATAAAAATTATTTAAACGCATATAAGTGTTACAATATTACAGCTAGAACAGACATATATGCAAAGAGAAATCAATGAAGTTAAGAATCAGCGACAAGAAACCTAAATTGTTATGCTGAAAAAAGCAGCTTTATTTTATTCACTGATATATTACATATATTATATATAAGCATGTCTTTTCCTCAAGATAACAGTGAATTTGTTCCGGATAGGATCCGGGTACAATTGATTATTATTATTATTATACATAATATAATTTATGCCGTGTCACTATAATATATATTATATATAACTAATATCCTACTAGATACTATAGTATATACTACAAGCTAAGATTGGCGAGTAGCCAGTCGGCGACTATAGGAGCGGTGCAGCGGTGCGCGTGTCAAGGGCAAGGCCGCACGAGCTGATAGCCACAGCTCTGCGTCACCGATTCTCTCTCTCTCTGTATAATATTATTTATGTGTCTATATTATATCTATATGTGTATATTATAATAAATTATATAATATATAATTGATGAATAGACATATTCTTAACCTGAAATATGAGTCCTTCATTTGACAAAATGTCTCACTATTTGCGAAAATTAGATTACACCTTTTTTTTAGTAACTTGACATAAATGACTATACAAGAAAAAAAAATACTAGCAGATTAAATTATTACACACTTATAAAAACTCTGCATGCGCGCAACTCACTTACCAACCTACTTGGATTAGAAATCAAGGTGTTTTGATACATATGTAAATGTCATTCAGCAACATCATACATTATTCAACATTCATTTACTGATTTCCGTTCGTCTCCATATGTTATAGAAAATTATAACTTGCATTGAAAAACTTAAAAGTTCTCAGTAGGTTCTCCTACTTTTCGATTCATTGTTGTTTATTTCCTCAACCGAAATCGAAAACGTATATTAACTCAAGGCAAATATCGTCGTTGGTGCTGCAACAGGTCATATGTCAATTAACAGCTGATTTTCAGGAGAATAAAAAATATTTTATTTGCAATTCATTTTTTTTTTAGTTTTTGTGTTTGATTATTGAAAGAAACATTAAAATTATTATTGTATTTTAACACATATTTGGGTAACAAATATTTATTTATCAAAAAGATACAATAATCAATGCCAACGAACTTATAAATATCTTAGAAAAAAAATAAATGAGATCAGAAATGAGGGTTCAGTGTTTCCTGGATGTTTGCATTTTGTTTCTCAATTCCCATCGTTTAGTCAGTATCAATTGTTTCTAAAAATGACTGAAATGGGAGGGTGTGTCTTCGAAAACTGTGCAGTGTTCTGTAAATCTTGTGATAAAAAGTTGGGTGTGAGAGGAAATCACAAATTGATACCCGCTGTAGCACAAGTAATTTTTTTAATCCTAGAACGGTAACAGGGATTTTACGTGTCATCAGAGTGATTTAAAAATAAGCCTACGCACCGGGATAGTGCATCTAGTGATTCCATAATTTGAGTAGTATCTTTCCTTTTTTAAGATGTTCCTATTTCCAGCGTATGTAATTACAGCTCACATGCGAGTATTTTAATCTGTATTCCACATCATACTGTTCCGATTTTTTTAGCGGAATTTTTTTCAAAAATATATCAATAGTATTATAAAAAAGATCCAAAATTCAGTGATTATACCAAAATCTATACCAAAACCAATATTGTAAAAATAAAAGTTTCTATTTCAATTTACTCTCCGGTAATTACTTTTTTCCAAAGTAGCTATTATTTGTTCACAAAAATAATTTAATGCCTGATTTTCATGCAATACATTTTTATTGCATGTTTTTGCACGTTTTGAAGTTTTTATTGCACGTTTTCAAATTTTTACTGTACGGAATTCCGAGCTTTAGTTATAACACACAATCATATAACTTGAGCTACACAGTCAAATAACCGACTGAACTAACTCGTTCAGTCACTAGTTCCTTATAAATAATCGTAAATGGTCAGGTCTGGAATGTTCCAGAACAATGTGAACAGTTCTACGTCTTCTTGGAACAGGCTCGAATGATCTGGACCCAAACAGTTCGTTCCAACCGCTTATTTTGTTCCAACAAACGGTCTGGGAGTTTACACCGTATGTTTCTTTTATTTACTTATCGATTTAACGTTGCAGTATTAATATGTAAAACATTTTTTTTTTTTTTTTTTTTTGTCAGAGTTTAAATTTTCCTTATTGGCTGGTGTCACTCAGGATTAATGACCAATCCTGAAATTCGACAAAAATTTTACCGTGCATGATTCTTCTTGTCTATTTACTTGTGACATACTTCGTCTTTTATGACACTAAAGCTACTCGTTTTGTTTCAAAATCGCAAATTTCTGACAATACGACCTTTTGCAGTATCAGCGACGATATATTGACTTGACCGGGATATGAGCCTGGTAGCTCAATTGGCAAGAGAGCCGTACTAGTGATAAGGAAACCCTGGTTCGAATCCATCTTTTCTCTTTATCGCGACAAGAGAAATAATTGAATTCAATGAATAATATAGATCTATGAATAAATAAGGACAAATTTTTGTACAGATTAGGGGATAATATAAATAACCGAGAGGTTTAATCTAATTTTACAGTTAATAAATTATTAATTTTCAACCCCATTATACTATTAAAAAATACAATAATAAAACATATGTAATATTATTTAAGTTTGTCATTTTCTTGAGACTCATTCGGGGTTAACGACAGATAAATGTTGCTAGATGCTGGTGCTATCAACTCCCCTCCGTTACTGCACTTGTGTAAGGACAAACGACCCACGGACAATTAACTTTTACGATCTCAGATTGAAGTAATCAGCGGAGGTTGTCGGGGGATCACCCGTACTGCTACCGGTAACAGCTATCCCAGGTAACGAGTTAGCCTAGAGGAAAAGGTATAACAGTTACATTTTAGTAACTGCTTCTGACTTAAGGTAGTTTTAAGGTTCTGTCTGTTAGGTATGGGTCATTCGATATCAAATCAACCATATTAAATTTGTCATTTATATATCTTTTCTCAAAGCCTTTTCTTTGTCGGTACGCCATAACTTCCTAATTAGATTTTCATGGAGAACGTTTTCGGTCGTATACTTTTTTTCGATTAACCCCTTCGTTTGCGATTTATAAGCAAAAACTGCAATTCTCAGCGAAAATAGTCGCACGGCTTTTTCGAAGATGTCATTTATTTCAGTTTGTCGAACCGAACATTTTTGGTTATCTCCACTTTTCAGATTATATGTGTATTTAAGTATTCCTTCTTCTAACCTGATAACAATGGAAAGGAATTTCGGAGTTTCAAAAATTAAAAAATTACAATGTCTTTATTCATTTAAGAATAAAGACATCTATTCTTTGCTTCAACCTTCACCTATGCCCATGACACACTACATACGCACTATACAATACTTAATATACGGTGAGTACTTTAATTAAGTTGGATATAAGTAGTTTAGAGTGCGAATGCTTCGCACGCATCAGCTAGTATATATTATTTCTCAAGGCCTTTTTTTTGTCGGTACGCCATAACTTCCTTAATACTTTATCAAATTTCATGAATGAGGCATCGTTTTAAAGGTTTCCTTAACCGCTACAGCGGAAAAATATACAAACCATTTCGCTTTCGATTGCGAGTTATAAGCGCTAAACCGCGTTTTTTGCGAGTAAAATGATCGTAGAAGTTTCTAAATGATGTAAATCATTTCAGGGTTTCTTTTTATCGATTAACCCCCTCGTTTGCGATTTATAAGCGAAAAACTGCACTTGCTTATATACACTTCTCCGATTGCCGCCGATGTTTGCGAGTTACAAGCAAAAACGTGCGATTTCAGTCAATAGAATCAGCGCACCCGCTTTCTGCGAAACCATTATGTGTATTTACATAAGTATGCGATATTTTCCAGGGTGCGCTCTTTTAGTGACATCTAAACAACAAAACCAACCCACCCAAACAATCACAGATGACCTATCGTAACTTCATACATAGTGTTCAAAGAGGTCCTGTAAACACGTAAATACCTACTATGTAAATATGTAGGTAAATACTTTAAACTTATGTTTCAAAAAATAAATAATCAACAATTTAAACACATCTATTCTTTACTTCAACCTCTCCTATGCCCATGTTGTACAAAAAATACGCACCAGGGGATATTGTAAATATACGGTGCGTACTTTTAATTAAGTGGGATTTGAGTGCGGAAAGTAGCTTTGAGTGCGGATGCTTCGCAGGGGTCAGCTAGTCAATATTAAAATTACACGTCTTGGATTTTGATAATTTTTGAATTATCTGTTGTATGCATAAATGTAAAGAAAATACGTGAAATTTTAGAGTTCGCGAACTCAAAATTTAAGAGATATAAATATTTGATATTAAAAAACTAATAAAACCTTGCGTTTTTACATATAGTTTTTCTAATATATTTTCAATACTATTTGAGCTTTAAAGCTTGAACAGGTCATAACTTTTTCGTCATTCTCGGTATTTTGTTCCGAAATTTACAATATCATACTCTAACGATATATTATTCATTACAAAAAAAAAAAAAAAAAAAAAACTAAAACCGATAAATCAAAAAGAAACTTTTTCAGTATTAAAAAAGGAAGGTTTAAGTTTTATTTTTTAATATTATATTATTAAGTATTAATTTAATCATTATTGTGGGTAACCACCTTGTTTTTATATTATTTTAAATAATTTATTTTTAAAGAGAAAAGACTTGGCTCCGCCGGGAATCGAACCCGGGTCTTCCGCGTGACATGCGCGGTATGCTAACCATTGCACCTCGGAGCTCGCTTCCAAACGGTCTAAAAAAGCCAAGTCTTTTCTCTTCAACAATAAATTATTTAAAGTAATTTAAAAACAAGGTGATTACCCACAATAATGATTAAATTAATATAAAATAATTTAAAATTGACGAACGACGAAGAGATGCCCGAAATTGGACAAAAATTGTCCATCTCCCATAAATACTCGCAAAACTTGCGAGATCGTTGGAGAGGTGTCAGTGCACAGGAAGGATTGGGCACCGTTTGGAAGCGAGCTCCGTGGTGCAATGGTTAGCATACCGCGCATGTCACGCGGAAGACCCGGGTTCGATTCCCGTCAGAGCCAAGTCTTTTCTCTTCAAAAATAAATTATTTATAATATTAAGTGCGATATTTAATTAGTTATATATACATATATCACATAATGATATATATCAATAATGCTATGGTGCTACGTGCATAAAAATATGGTTACTACTCAAAAATGCGCTTTTTTGGATAATCATATGAGATGTTTCATCTGCATTTTCAATTTTACTTAGTGCGTACAAACGAAAGCGACAAGGAAAAATAATCTTCGATCACAAATAGTCTAACATTGCGGCAGTTCGTAGCAGTGGCACTAACCGTAACTCAAAAGTAAGACTCTACCTGCGTTATAACTATCATCCCCTCCATAACGGAATACGGTGAATTGCGCCTTACGCGAACAGCATTATGATTAATATTGTGACTTTTTTCTGGCAAAGTGCTTTTGATATGTTGATTCCAACGGTATGCTACCGTCTTCTGCTTATAATAAAATTAATGAGTGTATGAAGCCAATCTCTTTTCTTTAGATAACTATTATTCAATAGTTGTTTAAAAAATAACTAATTAGTGCCTCCTTCCCTGTGATTGCTATTGGTTGAAATAATACTACTTCCCTAAGACAATGCAGTTGCTATCACCGCCAGCCCAGGGTTAGACCTAGCAGACACGTGCTGCAGAGGCCTACGACCAGTGAGCGAACACACATTACAGGCTAGGTCACTAAACTCTTCAGAGAGAATGCCTCGGCTCCTCGGAGGCACGTGGGGGCCTAGGTCATTTGTTAGCGGTCTGTGCCTCTAATTAGTGCACTCCAATCGTCATTGTGCCTGCAGAGGGGTGAAGGTACCTTATCTCGTGCCTCTGTCCTGACCTGGGGCACTATAGCCACTGCTAGGGGGGGGGGGGTTTCAAATCGTGGCCGTTATGGACGCCTGAGCATTAGATGGCTTTATAAGAAGTTAAAACAAAGAGTAAGTATTAAGAACCGTTAAGGGCCGGGATAGCCGAGGGTGTATGAGCGCGACTCGCTTTAGCATGTTCGAGCCGAACGGTGGCTGTTCGAATCCGCCCTGAGATGGTTGACTTTTATTTCGTGGAGCCTACCCACCATGGTTAGAATAGATTGGTAACACCTCTAGAGTAACCACTCGTATGCCATAAATGGCCAGGAAGGGTACCGAAAAAGAAAAGAAAAGTAAGAACCGTTGGCATAAAAAATAAATTAAAATAGTAGAATCCTATGATTAGCCTCCCCTAATTCAAATCCTGGCTGTTAACCTTGCGGCGTTTAATTGAAACATTCGTATTCCAGCATTAATACCTTAACTGGTGACACCTGGGTCTGATTGACTCGAGCGCTTAATGCCTTGTATTATTGGAGTCACCTGAGGTATAGTGGCTGGCATAGCAGCCTACAATACTAAAGTTCTAAGGTTTTTAATGCAAGTAACATGCTTTATGGGGGTAAAACTTTACCGGAAGACTGGGTACTTAATTCAAAATTAGACAATCACTGAATACACCTACTTACTTAAACGCATTTGGACTTAGGAGGGGGCAGAAAAGAAGCTGGATGAGAGACCTCCTCTCCTCAATTAGTGTCGCTCCCGGAACGAGGTGTTGCTGGGCACTTTCCCTCCCTCATGCCTTAACTTCGAATTCACAGATTGAGGACAGGTGTGATTCAATGATTGAAGAGAAAATAAAACTTTTTGAATAATTAAATTTTATAAATAAAAATTAAGTACCGTAAAACGGGGTGACATTGTGACTAATGGGGTGACTTTGTGACAAGCCTATTTTTCTACAGTTTTTGAATTCCCCTCCTTAAAAAGAATCAGGTTAGGCAATTCAGTGTACCTTTCAGGTAGTCAGTAATGTACTGGCCACATATAACTTCTTTCATTCCATTTACCATGGTGCTTTATTTCAAGGTTTCAACTAAATGATAACAATCAAACATGTATGAAATAAAGCAACATGGTAAATGGAATGAAAGAAGTTATATGTGGCCAGTAGGTTGCAGCACTTTACTGACTACCTGAAACGTACACTGAATTGCCTAACCTGGTTCTTTTTAAGGAGGGAAATTCAAAAATGATAGAAAAATAGGCTTGTCACAAAGTCACCCCATTAGTCACAATGTCACCCCGTTTTACGGTAATTTTTTAATTTATTTTTATTTTATTTATTTATTTATTTTTTTAACGCCCGCTTTATGCCACGAGGGCTAATCGGGACGGGATATCTACGGGTAACCAACCTCTTCTAATCCATGGCAAGAGTCTGTTCAGTGAGGCCGTCACCGAACAGAATCGAGCGGGCTTGGGCGGGATTTGAACCCGTACCGCCATCGTGGGAGTCGGAGACGCTATCCTCTTTGCCACGTCGCACAGTGGTTGAAAATCGACTATTTTCGGAAAAAACCTTGTAAAACCCGATCTGTGAGCCGCAAAAAAATAAAGTTGATATTATCATAACCACGATTGAATTTCCTATAAAATTTATAGGTTCGAGCCCCGCTTAACCGGCTGTTCGGATTAACCGGCAGTGTAAGGAAAATTGGAAAAAAAATTATACATCAATTTTCGACTCGAAATCGGCTAGTTTAAACACTTTTGCTGTTTTATGCTAGTAATATCATTGATAGTACTTGCAATATAATTTTATTTCATGAAAACACTCAAGTTAGGTAAAAAAAAAAAAAAAAAATTTATACATAGGAACTATCAATTATTTTTGTCGTTATGTTTTAATTCTTAACTGTTAAATGTATATCATATTAAAATATAAGATTGGGATCATCCGACTTTAATATAATTTTGATAGGAGATGGTGGGATTGACTGTTCAATGTAGGTTTGATAACTGAAACTCTATCTGTGAAAATTTAGTTCCCTTATTCACGCCAAATAATAGCTGAACCTTTTTTTTAATACCAATCTTCTAAAAACAAATGGATGCTTAAAAATTAAAAGTTCCGAAGCCTTTAAGTTATCGGAGGTCATGTTAATAAACTTATTATTAATAATTTCAAAATTCATTCTAAAATCACGGTAGGTGAAAAAGTTGATTTATTATCGAACTAACAACGATTCAGACTGACTTTATAAATGATGCTACAGACCTGGTAATTAAGGCATGATGTTTTACTAAACGATTAGTAATATCCTAATTCGAAGCACAAGCTCCATAGCGAATAAACTGCACGAAATAGCTAAGGTATTTCAATAAAAATAAAAAATCCCACATGTACAGACGCAGGTGGACGCAGCTAGAATATGTTTTAATATTTCCTTGAATGCATCTTCTTCTTTAAAAAATGGATTTTAAAACTGCGCTCGGCTGCGCTAGAAAAATATGGATTACCAAAAAAATTTTTTGTCTTAATTTTATTGCATTTATTAGGGATTTTATTTCTGGGTTAAAACATAGACCAAATCGCATCATTTTTATGCTAGTGTAATATATGAGATCGCTTTTCATGATTATGAAGGAAAATCGCTCTAACAAACAAAAATGCGAGTTGTAAAAATTATTATAGTGCTATAAATTTTCCGTTGAAAAATAAACTTTGTCAATGATCGATTTCAAAGGGTCCTAACAAGTTTAAAAATCAGAATATATCCGAATAAATTGATGGAATGTGTCAGGTAACTATTCTATTGATTAATATTGAAAAGAAAAAGAATATTCCAATACCTTCAAAAAATCTGTTTTTTTCCGCCTTTCAACCACTGTGCGCCGCGGCCCAAAATTTAGCTTTGAATTATATTTTAACATTTTTCATTATTGATATTATAATAAACTAAACCAATGGAACTGATTTTTTCATATGCCCAAAGTCATTTTTCTGTTATTATAAAACCGATTTTTTTATTTTTTAACATTGCCTTTTAAGCCCTGAGTCACTTTCAACCGATGTCACTAGTTAAGGGTTGATGTAAGCTAATTATTCCTGCAAAATTATTTATATCATTTTATGTAGGCAAGGAAGAGGTTAAAAAAATCTGGTGTTATTCGCGCAACACATAAACTTCACTTACCACACTAATTGTTGTAGAAATCGAAATGTTTTTAAATGTTACGTCATTTAGCAACTTCATCATTTAGTACTAGAATATTCTTACTGATTTACAAATGTTTGCATTTTAAAATTAATTGAACCATAAATAATTTTAAGGTACCCCTTCCTGGCCGTGTGTACCATACGGGGGTTACTCGAGAGGTGTAACAAACATATTCAAACCCTATTGGGAAGGTAGAGATATATTCCGTGGATCCGCCACGTTATAAAAGTCAACTCGCTTAGGGCGGATTCGGAACTCC